>JAFIDM010004315.1:345842-390553 GCA_023159025.1 Thereuonema tuberculata | reverse complement strand
AAGTAGAAAGACGTAAAAGAAAGTACAAGTAGAAAGACGTAAAATAAAGTACAAGTAGAAAGACATAAAAGAAAGTACAAGTAGAAAGACGTAAAAGAAAGTACAAGTAGAAAGACATAAAAGAAAGTACAAGTAGAAAGACGTAAAATAAAGTACAAGTAGAATGACATCGAAAAACAAATATATTCATTTTGTCTTTTAAAAAAATAATCTTTCACGAAAATTAAATATGAATTTATAAAATACGAAATTAATACACAACTATAAATTATCATTAGATTATGCTATGATATACAGAGAGCAAAAATAAGCAAAGCTTGAACCTCCTCCTTCCCTTGAATGCTTACGGATTCCTTGAACGTCCCCTAATGCTACTTATAAAGAATATAATAACACATAGCTAACAAAATCAACAAATTCCGAAGAGAATGTGGCACGATTAGCAGAATACTGACAAGAGAAACAAACAGACGTAAATCAAATACGGAAAATAATGACAGTATCTACATTAACATGTGGGTTATACTGTTGAGCAACGAAGAAAAAAAGCCTTAACCAATAGAGAAGAATAGAAAGCAGCCTCAGTACATTACAAAATGGATACAATGCAAGCCTTCATGATGCTTCCCATTATGAACACACTACAGTGTAAACCAAATAGTAAAAAATAAGTGCAGGACGACCAAGGAGAAAATGGTGAACCTGGAATAATCTTGGAATGTTATATAATGATGATTATGATGAAAAAATACAGCAAGCTATTCCCGTTATTAAGACGGTGGCCAAAACAAAATCTTTATTTAATTCAAAGTTTAATAACTGCAACAATTCAAATCTTCTGGAACTGGAAATCTTGAAATTGCGTTTGCGATTTGTCAAATTTTAGCAGATGGTTGTAATCTATAATCTCTGCAAGTTTCAAATAGTAGGTTCTACAATTTTGTTACTGCTTAAAAATGGAAAACATACGTCTAATAAAAGCATCCCGGCTTTTAGAATAATTCTAATATACATATCTGTAGTAATATTTAGAGTAATTCTAAATATTCTGATTGCAAGACTTATAGGAAATTTACAAGACATAATTAAACAAAATAGTCTTTTTATTAGAATACTAACTCCGTAGTGAACTCTGAAAGCTACATCATCTTATTAGATAATGAGTTACTCCCTGATTGACGTCAGTTGTATCTGAAGAGAATACACTTTCCAGCAATACAAGGCACCCTACCTTAGAAGCCGAGTGATCCAGAATCATCTACTCTTAGAGACCACTGATTTCATCAAATGCCGCCTTGGACATGTTATCCCATGGACTATTCAATAGTCCCTTATAAAGAAGATTTAGGGCGGCTAGAAAGAAAGATTCATCGTCACTGGACTTAGGGAGGATAGCAGTGAAGTCTGGAAGGATAACATCTTAAATGAAGTTACATTTTTCATGGGATGCTATTTCTAAACATATATTTGTAATTTTTTAGCTGTAATAAAACTAAAGAACCTATGTTTTTGAAAATCCCACAATTTTAGATTATTTCCATCTGCTAATTTTTGAAGTTATTGAACTTTGAATTATTTAAAGATTTTTCTGTCCACCCGATATGCTACGAATTGTGACTTTTGACTGACTACTTTTACGAACCGTACATCAGCGTTAAATTCCTGTTTGTTATTTTCATTTACGGATTATTATTTGCACCTCAACACAGTAATACAAAAACTCAAACGGTTCGTCTGATATTTTTCTTACTATTAATAGTAAATTTTATTTCAGTAATATATTTTAAGTTTAATTTAACAACAGATTTATTTATCCAATACAGTAGTTCTTTGTATTATAATTAGTATCATCTTTTTTGTTTTATGTAAAATATTACAGATATTTCCTGCCTAACAGTAACGATGGGTTCGGTGGTCCAGTATAATGGACTGGGCTGAGAGCTGGAAAAGTCGGATTCATTTCTGGGCAGAGTTTGGGAACGTAGTTGTCGTTTAAATAGCGACTAGGTTTCTTCTTTCAATAGCGAATGGGAACTAAAGACGGGAGGTTCACCACACGACCACCACGACCTCAACTTAGTCCCTTCTTTAGAGCCTTATCTGGGAGCCTTATCTCCGTTGATAGGTCGGTAGTGGAATACCTTAAGAAGGTAGTGATGCTCAATTTACAACTCTTAAAATGAAAAGAAATCCCTGGAATTTTAACAAAGGGGTAATTATCGGAATGTCAAGACCGGGTAGCCCTGTTTCGATGTTAAATGAAACCATAAATTATTATTGAATCTAACGTCGACTTAATTGAAATCGCGTATTTATAAAGAAATGAAATAACTAAAGTTTTATTTTAATAAAATAAAATAAAATAAAAATAATATTTTCTTGAAAAGCTTTACATCTAAATACAGAGTCTTTCAGAAATACCAGTCGAAATAGGATTTCTTATGACTCATAAGTTATGAGAATGGTGCAATGAAAACAATAGAAACGCATGGAAAGAAAAACTATTCAAGTTTAATGAGTGGAGACTGTTGTATTGGTTAACCGATAGAGAGCGGTGTTTGTGAGATGGTGACGCAGCAGCAGAAGCTGTCGTATGTCCTGAAATAGGAACTGACGAAATCAGTTGTGATGTTGTAGCGACATTTTCGAATGAGATTTGGAATCTTGGTATCGGGAAAAATGAATTTGAAACTGAAAGATGCTTATTGAAAACGAAATCAGTGCCTCCGGCTGCTACGATATGGCAGTGATCCCCAGAGTTGACGCAGTGTGACTTTTTCCTGTGAGCCAAATCAGGGGCACTGTTTTTCTGCAACCTCTCCCTACAAACATGTAAGAGCTAAAGACATGCATAAGACTAGCCGTTGACAACATTGATGCAGACATATTGTAGGAGTGAGTCAGGAACTCGATTAACGGTTGGACATCTGTGATCAAAGGTGGATATATTGTACATCTGTAAGTAACAAATAAACTTTCTATTAAATTCTATTATATAAATAAACTTGAATACTTTCTCTGTCGATCTCTTATTTTACTGTACTGTGCACCATTCTCTAACATTCTTTTAAATAAGTACCATTATTTCTGAATATCCATTCAATATTTTCATCATTAAGCAAGTTTCCTTTTAAAGAGTCATTAGGAAACCTTAAGTGTATAATTCCTAATAAACGAAGTTTGAAACACTTGTTTCGACGCAGCCAACAAAAAAAAATCTTCGAAATGAAGTTATTCAAAATTTACTGACTAATTCTGCGTATTTCCCATATTTAACTGTTAAATATGGAACGTTGAATATGTTTCAACAAGTATAAATGTTAGTGTTTGATTATTTGCAATAAACACTTTGATTTATCTGCTTAAAATAATTTCTCCATTCTGGAAAACTGACTCTTAAAAGTAAGAGAAATATTCTGCTGAGAGTAGCAGAGAAGGTCATAGCGGAATCATCCTCTGCGGCCGCAAGCTCTTGTGGTCGAGAAACGACATGGAAAAATATAAAAGCTTAGGTGTGTGATTGCACAGGTAAAAACCACTGACTGCACATTCGAGTAATTCGTGAAAACCCATTAGTATCATGAAGTTAAAGATGAAGAAACCACAGTTGAGAACTGCTGACATGAAGAGATATACATATGCTTAGTTGCAAATTTCACCTCTTTACTTTGGAAGCGGTAGTGATAAACTTTCTTGTGTAAATCAACAGAATTACCTGTACCATTTATTTTACCTGTGCTTCATTAAAATTTCACTTGATTTTCATTTAATGCTGTTTTTTCTTTTTAAACTAACAGGCAATCCTATTTTACGGGGTATTTTAAAGTGGATTAAGTATCCTAACCTAACCACTCTGCGATCCGGCAAATCACTAATCCGGCACACTTTACCAGTCCCAATGACGCTGTATTAATGATGGTGTGCTATATTATACAGTATATTACTTTAACACTACCATTTTTACAATTATTTAACAGCCAGTAAGGTAGGCACCGTCGTAAACTACAAAATGAAACTTCCAGGTATTGCTTGGTACTAGTATTTCTATGGCAAAACTGTCAAATTTACTCCCCTTTTGAAATATTGACATTGAAACAAAAAAACAGCAGGAAGGGCTTCAAACCAAACTTTTGATTTCACCATAACAGACAACAATTCTAGTCACAGTCCTAACTAAATTGTATCCGAAAGTATTTGCAACTTAGATAATTGTAACTCGTTTAGTTCTATAGTTCATACAGTTAGAATGTACTTACATAGTAACAGCAAAATCTGTAATCTCCAATTTCCTTGTTTGATAATATTCAATTCCTAATTAACTGTGATCAATGTTAGTTTATTAAGAAAAGTAACTCGAAACATTATATTTTGATCTGAAATTATCACACTGATGAACAATGATATAGAAAATTCACCCAATCTTAAAAAAACTTTTAAAATTGTTGTGAATAACTAATAAATGGTAATCAAAGTGCCATGCAAACTTTTACATTCAGCATTGTGGTAACATAATATCCTATATTTGCAGAATGGTTTTAAGTATTTAGGTTTTAAGAAACTTTCTGCAATATTCAATGTAAAGCTTCTCAATATTACTTCAATACTCTTTCAGAATAAGTTTTTGAATTAAGAGTAAGTTTGACTCAGAAATTAATCCATTACAGTGGATTAGTTCAAGTAATCGTAAGTTACTGTAACACATTACAAAAGGATAGAGTACTAGTACTAAAGTATTTGAAGAAATCGACTGCTAATGATTTTTATAGCTGTGGTATTTAGCTATGGTAATTTCAGGACAAGTATAAGTTAAAGAATAACTGAAAAACTAAATACTATAGAAATTAGAATTTCCAAAAAATAGAGGTGATGCAGATGAAATGGGATCAGAAAAGTTTCAAATAAGAATGAATTAAAAAGCTGTAGGATTTTAGTTTGCAGGTCAGAGAACGAGAAATCATCTTAGAGTTAATTCAAAGTGAGAGTTCGGAGAAAATTACATTCTCAAAATTAAGATGATCATTTGATTATGCGAACGTCTTTGATTATTGTGCATTAAGTCAACGCAAATAGACAAGTCAACTCAGAAATAAGACACTCGATTTGTGAGTCTTGATCGTAATTTTAATACTGAGACGGAGACTGCAGGAATTTAAAGCAGGAAACTCACTTTCTGCGCCATTAGAAAATTTAATTCATTTTTTTGCTCAAGGTTCTTTTTTATTACTAATAAGTTAAAAAAAAAGGTAAAAAAAGTTCATTTTCTTGAAATTGCAGTTTTGAGGTTAAATGTTTTTTAATCGACTTGTCATTTTTACCCCAACGAGATAATTAGCAATGGAGTGCTTGTAATGTTAAAAGAATATGAAATACGAATCTTCTGAGATAAAATGTCAATAAATAATGACAGTAAACTCGAAGACACTAATAAACATTACAATTAACTGTCTTTGTTAAAAAAACATTAACAGTCGTCAGTATCTAATATCAAGAAGAAAAAGTTGATAATTCAGATAAAATAAAAACAAACAAAATACTTTTTTTTAAAAAAAAACATTGAATTAAAGAATTGAAGCCTGCAACAAAACAAAACATTCATTTTTTTCCTCCAAAAACTAAACTCAGAAAAACATCTTCATTCTCAGAAAGAATATCAATTCATTTGAGAGTATTTTTCCCAAGGATACCATACTATTCGTATCACCCGCTTCGCCCGAGAAAGTTACCTAAATCAATTTTTCTCATTGGATTAGGAAGGTGATCTCCTATGGATCATATTTCATGTTTCAAGATTTTTCTAGGGTTAATAGATATGATGTATCTGATTCATGTTATAACAGAATTTCTCTAAGATTCTTGTACTTAGGAAACTGCAGATTTATTGTTGACTTTCTGAAAGGTGAATGTAAGGATTGTAAAAATTTAAACTAATTATTAAAATGTTAGATTTTTTATGTTTTTACTTTGATAAATAAACCTTTCCAGTGTTGGCATTCTGTTACCTTGTACTGTCTTCATGATAGTTTAAAGATGAAATTGCGATCAAATGAGGACTGATGCGACAGAACAGAACAGAACAGAACCCAATTTCGATAAAATAGAAATATTATCCAGGACTATAAACATTTTCTGGTCCATTACGACCACCCATTCCATCAAGAATGGACTATTCAATCAAAAACCACTAATAAATTTAAAAGCAAAGCGTCCCAGGGAGTCCTAAACCACAGACGAAACTTTAATATATTTTTAAATATCGATTATTCTTCATAATCAAGGATAGGAACGTTGTATCATGAAGATGCTTTGCATGTAGTAATAAAAATATATTTTGTAGATTCTCTTCATAATCTTTCAACGACAGATTACAAATGTACGAAAACTATTGAACTTTTAAGTAAAAAAATGGCCAATCGTGGTAATACAGGACACGTTTTGAGGTTATCGTTCTCACAGTTTGAGTTAAGGTCTAATTTTCATTAATGAAGGCAAGGTATTATTCTATAAGTTTAACAGAAAACGGAACGTATCTCAGGGAGGATAAGCAAAACAAATTTAACAGCTTTTAAAATGGTTTTAAGGTTTTGGTGATTTAAATCTTTATGCAGGCTTTTCTAAAAAAAAACACTCACTTGCTTATAAGGTGCAGAGATATCATGAAGAAATCATAATTCTTAACATTACATATTTAATAATACTGCTAGAAATACAGATCCTCAAGAAACGAAGATTACTATTTTTATAGAAGATAATAATATTGACAACTGTACTTCAATAACACATTTTAGTTTTGAAATGAATACGGATCTCACAGATGTTATTATCGGTTTTAAAGTCAGCATCACACAGTTCAGTAAATTAGAACACTTATAGGAAAAATAAACGCAGTTCTATATTTTTTTTATTTAATGTTCTTTGACATTATGTTTTGCAGAATTAAGGCCTAAATCTTAAAGGTAAAATCTTTATAGTAAAGAAGACGAATCCAGTGCAAAATCATATTAAATAAGCTTTTGAGTAAAAAAGAATTAAATAGTTACTATAAATAAATTAATAAATAAGTAAATAAATAAATACATTTTTATATTAATCCCAATTTGTTTTTGTAAGTTTCTAATTTCAAAGCATATCTAAAAGCAATGAAACATTCCTGGCTGTTGTAATGATCTTTATGAAAACATCTGTGTTTACCGTCTACAAAAATCTAATTTCCTCTTTGCACACGAAGGTAGAAAGCAGAAAAAAAAGGCAACAAGTCGAACGGAATTTATCTTTGCACCGCCTCATGCATTGCAACAAGAATGCCAGAAGGAGTCTTTCACACTCCCTGACGTAGAAAAGAAGTGCGAACCTTGGAAAGAGATTTCAGTCAACAGTGCAGAAATAAATAACAATTTCACCGTCGATGAAAAATAAAGACAAAATAAAGGCAGTGAAAAGAAAGCTTAACTCTTGTGTAGCAATGAAGGACTACAAACTTATTGCAGATGTGGAAATATTATTCTATTAAAAAAAATTCGGAGATAAATAAAAATAAAAACAAAGAAAAGAAATTAGAAAAATCTTTTCGAATATCAAAACAGAATTTCTCCATCATGAAATATTGCAGGGTCTCATGAAGCAAGTAGGATGTAAACAGGAGATAAATTGAAGACAAATCATTCATTTAATTACTTACCAATCACAAAGACCACTTAATAAAATAACATCTTGTCTTCTGAGGGAATTTCCAGCCGATCTATGAAGTTGACACTGCTAATACAGTTTATTTAGGAAATCTTTGACTAACATTTTCTAATGGTTGCTTTCCACGCTCTCAAAAACTTGCCTCAAACGCGCTCAAAACTTGCCATTTGTCAGTTGCAGTTTGACGACAATGCGTCGCCCTACCTATGCGTGCGGCAAATCGCGTTTGACACGCGCTGAGATAACGATTAAAAATGTTGGTTTTTTGCTGCTTAGTTTTGCTATTAATTCTCAACTTATTTTACAGCAGTTAAACAAAAAAAGTCCCGGAAGAAAAGAAAAACAAAGAAAAACATAAAATTTCATTTTCGGGAGTTAAGGTTTTACAGAATTCAGACAAAGAATGAACATCACACAAAAATCATAGTGACTTTTGGTATCTTTGCAGCGCCTCGACGCATCACATTTGCATTAACTTGGGTATAAAGAGTTATACAGAAATTATCCGAAATGAAGGAAAACAAGGAAAGCCTAGAGCTTCAGTAAAGCCAATCCAAGCTCTAAGCAAAGGGTAAAGTCAACATGACAGTGCGACGTATATTTGCCAGACTACAATCGTTTTCATTCTCAAACTTAAATTATGAGAAGATAAATCTTCTATCAGCTGCCAGTTTGCATCGAAACGGAGTACTCAAACTCTGTTCGGAAAAGACTATTTGGTCGAAGATAATTTATTGCTGTATTATGGGATTATAAGTCAAATGCAGATTAATTGAAGAAAATGTAAAATATGTAGTAAAATATATGCCAGATGTTAAGAGCATGTGTGCAAACTGTGGCACAATCGTTTACAGTACTTAATGAAAACTATTAGTAACCAAGAACTAAACCCCTGGTAACACATGTAGTAATTACGAAACTAATTTCATCCGAATAAGGAACCAAAATAGCCTTAGATAAGAAAGAACACTTACGCTAAGGAGTGTAGTAGAAAGTTTAAATTACTAAGCTCGACTAGTAGACCTGCAATAGCATATTCTGTGAATATTTGTTCAAGGAAATACAACAAGTCAAGTAAAAATGACATAACGAATTATTTTTTTCACATTCGTCATGTAAAAGGTTTAAATACAAAGAAACTCATATGCGCCAAAAAAGAGAAAAGATTGGAAACCTTGTGTGACTCCAGTTGGGGAGATGATCTTGAAGATAGTAAATCGAAATCCGGTTACATAACAATCTTAGCAAATGGTGTCTAAACTCAAGGAAGCAGAGCATCACAGCTCAGTCCACACAAGAAAGTGAATATATTGCTTCTAGTCAAAGTATTACACAATTACTAGCAGCAAAAAACTGAACGTGTCTGAATGAAAAAAAAAAACAATAATATTTATTGTGACAACATGGCTGCCATAAAACTAGGAAGAGATAATTCAAATAAATCGAAATCCAAACGTATAAGTATTTAAAGTTTCATTCAATGAAATCGATTTAAAATATGTTTGCAGTGATGAAAATTGTGCTGACATACTTATAAAGCCATTACCAGCACCTAGATATGAAAAACTGATGCCAAAGTTGGGGATAATTTAAATTGATAGCAAAAAAAAAAAAAAAGAAATCAAATCTTTTGTAAATAGCAAACTTGATTGTTGAGAAAATTCTCTAGAAAGTAAGTTTAACGTCCGTAATCATTCATAAATGGAGAGAAAATCTCTCCAGAAAATTCTCTTAAATAAGAAAAAAAAAAACAATTTCTAATAACTAATTATGTTTAATATGGTGAATATACGTAATTATTAACATTATTTGTTGCACTTCTCTTTGTTCTAGTTCAACTTCAGCTAAATTTACCATATTCAGCTTCATGTATTTTTATAAATCTTATTATAAGAAACATATATCTCTGGGGCTGAATTCTGAATACGTTCACTACATAAAAAGGAAGTGAATCCTGCAAACAATGAAATTACAAAAGATACTAAATTGTCTTACAAAGATGATCTTTGTAATTATTATCGATCAATATACGTAACTATTTTCGATAAACATATTTCAATGAATAAGAGATCTTTCATTTCATCATCTTAAAATCATCTTTTTAAAATGGTTGCAAAATGAATGAATAATGAATTGTTACAATATTCTTTAAAAGGAGAATCGTTTTATTTGTGATGATAGCCTTCAAATACTTTATTTTGATTTTTTTTAAAGTGTTGAACAAAGTCAAATCACGTGACAGAGGAATTAGCTCATCTAAATTTGCTGTAAACAAATCTGTTTCTTAATTCGACCTAAAAATAAAGTTCAAATTCAAGATGAAAATATAAAAAAAAATATAGAGCTTATCTGTCACAATTTTTATCTGTTCTATCTTTATGGAAAGAAAACAGCTAACTTATACTTTTAATTGTCTTGGTATTCGTTTAATAAGCAAGATTTATAAAATACAGTGAAGATCTAAATACCAATACAAGTTACGTCCTGCGCATGTATTTTGAGACATGATTTGGGAACTGCAACATTATTTATTTCCTTGTTGTCGTGTTTCCTAAGAATACAAATTGAAACAAACTGCCTGGGCTTACCAGGGTAGGGGATCAGTTTATTTTCAAATGCGCTTTGTGGAAATTGCCTTCTAATCTGATAAGCGTGGAATATTTATGTTCAACAGGAGAAAATAGTATCGCCGCTACCTTATAGCGTTATTTTATGATAGAAACAAGAAATGCATCTTCCGGCGAGAGTAATTCTTTTTTTTTTCTCTACTTTTAAAGCTTCCTCAGTTTACCTGCAAGAAATGTAGCTTTAATACACATTTTCAAACAGCTTTTTTTCCAATATCTGAAAAGCTCATTATAAAAGCTTACATAAGATAATTGAAACAATTTAATTCAAGTAAATTATAAACATTTTAGTTAGTCAACGTTCCTCGGATAGTCTCTTGCTTTGTTTGTGGGTGTGTAAGGTAAGTGTATGTTGTTTTGTATAAGTATAAAACAATAGCGGCAATGTAAAACTCACTAATAATAAGATGTGTATTGTGAATAAGTAGTGAAATTCTTCGTGATAAACTATGCTTACAGATGTATATTAATTCTATTGTGTTAAGAGCAATTGTTTACAAAAAGGTGAACTATGGTAACAAGAATGAAATAATAATGCAATGAGATACCGAAAACGTGAGTTTTGTTAGGGGAAGAAGAAGAAATAGAGAGAGAAATGGAAGTAAGAAAATGTGTGAAGAGGCATCGTTTTCCTCGGGAATTTATATAGGAGGACAATTCAAATATGGACATTCAAGAGAACCGTTCAAATAAAGGAATGTGATCCTGCAACGGAATGATGAGTACAAAGAATATTTGGATTGGATACGCCTCATGGAATAAAGTCCTATCGTTCACTGGTATGTTCGGATATGAAGTGTACAGCATTTAAAGAAAGTGAACTTTTTCTTTTCTACTCGAGACAAAGACAGTATTACATTCTCCGCGTGTGAAGGAAGAATCAACATATAAATATTTTAATATTAAAGTTACAAGAAAGAATGTACAACGTTAACATCGAAAAGAGAGATAATTTGTGATATGTGAATAGACTGTGTTAACTCAACTAGAAGTAAAGTGAATATCAGTTATAAACTTTTAAAGAGACTAGTATATGAACATTAAAGAACTTAGGCTACAGTTTATTAGAAATCAAAGTATTTATTTCTTCAACGCAAGTGAAATAAGTGAAGAGAGTTCATTAAATTGAACACAGTTAAGGATCTAGAAATAACTTTTGTTTTAACCAACACACTTAAGTTAGAGTTTTAATCTTTATTTTTGAATGTAAAGCAAGGATATATTTGTTTTTAATACATATTTTAATGAAACTTTAAAAGACTGTGTGTTATTATTTATAATTAACTCTATTCAGAAACTTGTATTCACATACCTTAAGTTCTGCTAAACTAATATATAGAAAAGTCTTCCAGTGCAGAGAAATAAGCTAAGTTTTAAAGTGTCAGCATTTTCCTGTTCTCTTAAAAGGCATCTTTTAAAAAATGATCGTCTTTGTTTATAAAGAAAAATTACCAGGTTCGAATACTTATTTATTAACTAACAAAATCAAGGAAAAAAAGTGTTACAAGAGGCGTATTTACCAACACGATCATTTAAATACGTAGATTTTGAAAAGTGTTTTAAAAAAGTGAAACGCAGAAATACTTACTGCTTATTTATTGCATCAATTCAAAATTATGGAGAGACATCGTTGCTTGAGGAAAAATAAGTGAAAAAAAAGTACAAAAATGGAAAGAAAATAAAGAAAAGCAAATCTAAGAAAATTTGCCAGTTCTCTTACATAAAATAATTACTTTTCTAAGAACATCGTTTTTATTTTCTGTTGAAAAGTGAAACTGTCTTCAGATTTCTATGGCTTTGCAAATGTGCAGCTAAATCTTTAGCTCATTTAGCTGCACTAGAACATACTTCATTTAGAGATTTATAAATGAAAATACGTAAATTGCCCTTCAAAATTAAATAGTTATCTTAAAAGGTTATTAAATTAGGCGTACAATAATCTATACAATATTTAAAAATTAGAAAGTTTGCCAGCTAATATAAAAGGAATTTCACCTCAGAAAAATAAGAATGCCGTTCCGGCTTCGTTGAACAAACTGTCCCACGTGCTTCACCAGTTTAACCTGAAGGAAATTTCTTACAAAACGAACCTTCCGTGCCCAGGGAAGTTACTGAAGTAAGCGAATAGAACTGAAAGCATCTGAGAAATACAGTACTCTAGTATTTCTATGCGATCTTCCATGGGATCTTGGAATGTTTGGTTTGATGTAATTAATCTAATTTTTATAGTTGAATTTTTTTCCAAATGGATTCATATCAACAAATTAGCGATACCAGATGAGATTCAAGAAAAGAAACAACACAAAGGAGTAATAATGTATAGTAAGAAGGATTAACCCGTTTATTTCACTTATATATGATTACCTTAGTAGGATTTGGAATAGATTGGGATTTAAAGACATTATAATAAGCTTACTGATGATTGTTTTCTTTATTTAGAGGTAGTACAAAGTAAATTTGACTATTAATTTAATTTCAATAATTTGATTGCGATAGATCAGCAATTTAGTGTTCTCGACTGTTCCGCCGGTTTATCAATTCAGATAATTTGTAAGGTTTTAATACTAAGGGCTCCTCCTGAATGTTTCTCTATTTAAGTTCTGGATTTCTCTTTTTAAGTCCAATGCGTACTTTCCAATATAGTCTAGGCAATTTGTTGCGGAACCTCAAACTAATTGCAATACAATTTCTCTGAGTGGATTCTTATTGAAAATTTTCCTTAGAAAACGATGGTGAAAAGTCTACCACTCTACGATGACGCGTTAATCCAATATGGCGGATTTTTCAAAATGGCTGTCCATCATTTGAGATATTAGAGTGTAAATGTTTATATGCCCATGTATGGTATCATTTTATATGTTTTTTGGGACGAAAAAGCCAAAAATACCATCAAAAATTGTTTCTGAAGTGTGAACATAACTATTACAATTAACTTTTTATATAAAAATGTAATTATTGTTTGTATTTTGTATTGTAACTTTGTTGTTATTATTTGTTTTTTGTTAATCAAAAATGTTTCATTTATGGGTTACATGTATGGTTTTTGCGAGTTGCTGTGAAATGAAAATGGACGTAGAAAAGTGTTTCATTTGTGATTGGTGTTTCAAGAAGATGACGATGTATCTGTACTCACTGAAAGAGGAGTGACTGGAATTCAAAAAACATGCAAGGAGAGAAAAATATCTCAGTTTCACGTTTGTGTTGGGAAGTTCACGAGAAATGTAGAGCACTTTTTGTTAACTTGAAAACTCCGTTCCAGGAGAAAGAATCCCAAAACTTCTAGGTTCTACGTTTCCTGTGAAACTCCGTTTGATTTTAGAAAAAAAAATGTTTTTTCTGTAATACTGAGTTAAGTTATAAAGAATTATTTCTGAGTAACAATGAAAATAAACAAGCCCTCATTGCTCAGTTATCGGAAAAGTTACAAGAAGCTGGGTATAAAACAAAGCAAGCTCATCAAAGCAGTGATGCAGACGTCATGGTCATAATGGAGGCTATAGAGTCGGCCAAAAAACATCCTACAGCCATTGTTGGCGAGGACACCATTCTTCTCATACCATTCCTTCATTATTTCAAGGAAACATATGTGATATTTTTCTTTGCCAGAACCTAAGAAATGTTCCAAAAGCATAAATATGTATGATATTATGATAATAGAAAAGCTTTAGGTTATGACGTCTGCTCTCACATCTTATTTGTTCATGCCATATTATGATTTGATACCACCTCCAAACCATTTGGATAAGGAAAAAGTGACTCCATAAAGTTGCTAAGAAAATCAGGCAGCTTCAAAGAAAGTGCTGCTACATTCGAAACTTCACAAAAATCAACAGAAGAAATTGAAAATGCAGGTCTTAATGCCATTATATCGTTGTATGGAGGAAAAACACACCACATGATACGAGACTTCGAACTTTCACTTCAAAGGCAACAAAATCATCAATACATGTGAAACCGGAAGTCTTGCCTCCTACAGAGGATGCCTGCAAATGTCATTCTCTCAGAGTATATCATCAGGTACAGCAGTAGATGGGTATTCATATGGATCCATTACAGTGGGGATTTGAAGTGAAAGATGGAAGATTGACTCCCATTAGAATGAGTCAAGCACCACCATCAGATCGTTTATTAAAATTTGTGAAATGTGACTGTATCAAGAGTCAATGTGCAACTCTGCAATGTGTATGCAAAAGACAGGGAGTAGTGTGCACAGATGCGAGAACGGATTGTCGAGGAATAAGCTGTTGCAATTTTATGGAAGTGGACATGGACGATCATTGAAATGATGTACTATTCTTGTACTTAGGAGTGCTATATTATCTTTTTGAAATTTTTCATCCTTTTCAAATAATGTAGAACAAAAAAAATGTAAATAAAATATAATGTCAAAACTGTGTTTGGCATATTTACATATAGTTATCAATGTTTATTGTATTAATCCCGATTATTTGATATTATTGTCTTCAGAAACAATGTTTGATAGTATTTTTGACTTTCCTGTCCCAAAAATCATATAAAATGATACCACACATGGGCATATAAACATTTATACTCTATACCTCAAATAATGGACAGCCATTTTGAAAAATCCGCCATATTGGATTAACGCGTCATCGTAGAGTGGTAGACTTTTCACCATCGTTTTCTACGGAAAATTCTCAATAAGAATCCACTCACAGAAATTGTATTGCAATTAGTTTGAGGTTAGCCCATTTTTTGTGCTAATTTGCCTAGACTAATAATAATGTGCAGAAGAAAACACAAAATTTTTATGAAAATATTTTACTTCATACATTGAAACAACAAATGGTCGAACGGTTAGGTGGTGACCTAAAAACTTCATTGCCTAAGTCTGGTTTGGAATGGCTCAGCTGGCATGAGGATGTTCGTCTATCGGTCTCTCCATCTCTATTCTCTTACTAGGCAATCAATGGACTAATTTCATTCGTCGTTGTTATGTAGAATATTAATAACATAACCACGGACTTTAAGATAAAAAAGAATGACAAAAATATAACTGAAGTCCTATTATTCTATCCTTGCAATAGAAAAAAATAAATAATTGTAAATATAAGCAATACTTTTAGAATTGTAAACAGCTTTTATTCGATGTTTGATAAAAACCCCAAGATACAACTATGTAGATAAACAGAGTGTATCAGAGTGTATCTGCATAAATTTGAAGGACAGTAGCACCATGACAATTTTTTTTTTTCGTTTATGAATGAATGTCCGTTGACAGCAACCTTCAGTGTTAGAGGGCGTTATTTAGCAGCGCTGCAATTGGCTAGAAAGATGTGGAACTCCAAGACAAATCTACATGAATGGAAACCACTGAATAACATTGTTTATTGAAAGAAGGTGCGCAAAGTTGAGGCAGACAACAATATGACACCATCGAAGCATTGATAGGTGCACATTCTGAAAATGTATTCGGGGTTTTCGTTGCAGCGTCTACAGCGATTCTTGCAACAATGTCTTGTCTTCATATAAGTCAATGGAAGTCTCTTACACGATGTTTATCATGAAAGAAAGAAATTGATACATGCGATCTTGGTGGCCAGGTAATAAATTCATTGACGAAACAGATTTGTCTTTGTATTCCGTATTTCCTATGAAAATTATGAGGGATAATTTCATTAGTTATTACCCAGATTTTTTTTCTTCCTTTAAAACTGAAATTTCGTTATTTTATTTAAACTATTATTTACGCCCCATCAACAATGACTGGATAACAATGTGACTGCTTTAATTGAGATAGAGCATTTGTAATTTCTTCATTCATCTCGACAAATGTCTCTCCCGATATTCAGTTCGTCGCTGAGGGCGAGCTTCTGCATCTAATGCTCGTCTGGCCTGCACTTGTACGAGTAGTAGGCTAAAAAATGAACATTGAAATTAATGTTGTTGTTTTTCCTCTGGCTCTACATTCATTGAAGAGGGAGTGAAAATATATATTTAACAATAATTAGAATGTTGTCCCCGTGGCCTAATGGTAAGCCGTCTGTCTTCGGATCAGAAGGTTGCAGGTTCTATTGTAGAAATTATTTTTAATTTCACAGGAAATTAATACTACTTTTCAAACACGGAAGTGCATTGAGCACAGGCAGATCTGGAAAACTATTAAGAGATAGACAGATACAGTGGCGGATTTCCCAATAGGCGCAGGAGGCGCGCGCCACGGGCCTCATCAATCAAGGGGGCCTCAAAATTTACCTCTCAAAATAAAAAAGGAAATTATTTTTTGGTTGTAAAAGCAAGATTTCCTTTTTTTTTTGGTTGTAAAAGCAAGCCTAGGGGGCGTCACCAGTTAGCCTAGGGGCCCCAACCACCCTAGTATTTCCTTTTTTTTTTGGTTGTGGAATAATGGAACTCCCGCCCCGGGCCCCCAAAGGTAATGAAAATATTTAGAGGGGGCCTCAAAATTGAATTGCGCCTAGGGCCTCTCAAGTGCTAAATCCGCCACTGGACAGATAATAGTTATTTTACAATTGTAGGCAGTTATCCAATTAATTAACTAACAATTACACTGTACTTGCCTTCAAGCTCAGAGGTTGAATGTCTGTCTCCAAGAGGTTGAACATTTTATTAGTTTACAGCAGCCGAATGTTTTAGATTGTGAACTTTTATTTTATTTTCGCTTTTTACCAATGGAAAGTTCGATTCAAGATTTGGGGAATCGTGAAGAATAAACAAAAACTGGAGAGCAGTTGGTTGAAACACTAGAACTGTGCAAATATGTATTTGTATTTATTGGGCTTAAAAGTTTTTTTAACTTAGGTAAAATAGATACAGAACGACCTCGAATTCACGAGCACATGTCTTTGATACCTAATATTTCAAGAAGAAAAGATTCGTAATAATTGTTTAATAAAACAAGAAATGAATTCAGCACAAATTTAACCAAATTGCTTTTCTGGTTCGATTGTCGGGAAGGAATCGGGAACGACGTTAAACTCCTTTAAAATGTTGAATTGAAAATGTTCTTGAGTAAAAAGTATCAGTTTGTTTCAAAGATTATCGCCAAAATTAAATTTAAATGAGAGTTTCAAAAATTTAACTTATTCTAAAATGCTTGAAGAATAACAATCACAGTCAATGGTTCCGAGTAAATAATTGTCAAACTTAATTTTCTGTCGTTACTAAAAATGTTCAGAATGTAGAATCTAGATTGCTCCACGGCTAGAAAAATCAGAAAACATTGGAAAACAAAATTAATCAGTACAGAGTTTACAGTTTTTTTTAATTCTTTAGTCGAAAAGCATTAAAACAGTGAAACAATAGATTCAGTCTTTTCAGACCAAATCTTGTTTAGGTTCACGACTTATTGTTCACGACTCTCGAAGCAGATTTGATAGCAAGCATTGAAGTGAGGTAATTCAATAACAAAAATCAATGTTAGTTTCTTTCATTAAGCAGAAATCAAGGTTGTTCCTTAATGAACCTTTTGTCCTCGTATTGACTTTCACACGAAACTTCCTAAATCTTATTTCCTTAGTCAATGCCTCCTGTAATTGTCTTATAATTGTTACGTTTTTTCATGATTACATTTTAATTGTTGTTCAACTCCATTAGTTTTGCTTGAATCCTTCAGTAACAATTTGTTAAAGATTTTGTAATCTTATAATTAAGTAGAGTAAGTTAGTTAGAATTTATAAATAAAGTAATGCGGTTGCCTACAACGAAATAAACGTAAATTTTCAAGGAATCCTTATAAATAAATAAATGTCACGTTTAAGACTTCAGCATTAACTATACATCAGAGGAAATTGTATCCTCTAAGATAATATGCCGAACAAGTTCCATTAGCTAGAAGTTCTAATAACATACAGTAAAGTTTTACTTTAACTTTTCTACTTTAGGGTGATGATTACATGTAGTATTAATTCTATATAAGACTCTCTGCACTATATATAAGCTTCGCCAAAGAGGATTTAATGCTGAATAATATTTCCACGTAGCACATTAACTTCGTTCCTTACGAAGTTGAATTACTTAATTTCACATTTTCCATAAGGTATTCGCTTCTAACAACTATACAACTGTATAAACGAACTCCATTCACGCAGCCCTTTTACCACCAATTCCATTTTTCTTTCTTTTTTAATTTTTTTCCATTCCTCCTAAGCCACCAAAACAACCTTCACCTTTTTTTCTTTTCTTTTAAATCACGTGTCTTTATTGTTTTAAAGAAAAAAATTATTTCACTACAACCCAATTCAAATTTCCAAATTATTAATGTAATTATTGACATTTTCCTTACGTTTATTCCATATTTCAAGTTTTTTATATATATATATATCTATCTAATGTCCAAACTGGAAGCTCATCCTTCGAGTTTAGAAAAGTAAAGATCTATATACACACGCTGCAAGTTATTTGGTCGTAACTTGGAAACAAAACTTTGAAACCACGAAATTCAAGTTCGAAATAAACTCTGATCGCAGATAAGCTGATTACTAACACTTTACTAACATTGAATATTAAACAGTTTTGGAGTGGAAGAGACCGAAAATTTTTCTCAAATTGTCTGAAATTTACCTAAGTAAATACATATAGTATTATTCAACAAAAGTTTGTAATAGAATTCTAGCAATGCATTATAATTCTTATTAAAAGTAATCAGCTAATTTTTAGTTTCTCTTGATAGTAATGAACTATGTAGCAATTGTGTAAGCAGCATAGAAATACATTTTTTTTCTGATATATTAAATCATTTTAACTTTTTCAAACTTACATATAAAACAGGGCATTATTTACACTAAATATTGATGTTCCCATTTTAACGGACCTTTATGTCCTTTGCCCATTAGCGAATGTTTTTTTTTGTTTTTTTAACGTTGTGATGTTCGTTTTGCAGAATCTTGTAGAAACTAATTGGACAAACGATGACGTCATCTTCATATTTAAGAGTTTAGTTTATTATCCAAACCTCATTAGATTTTGGAATATATAAGCTCATTTTAAAGACCAAACTTTGAAATATAAACTAAATTAAGGGGAAACGAGTCAACATCAAACTTTATATATAATGTTTCTGTCTTTGTGTAATCATGATTTTGTCGTTCGTAACCCCAGTTCATGGGCACTTCACAATAGAACCATATATTCTGCCCTTAATTTAAACAGTACAGTGGAACTCCGCCATTCGTCCGCCTCGCTACTCGTACAACTCGTTATTTTTCCAACTTTTTCAAGGAAAATTGAACTCGCCATTCGTACGCTTGCTCGCGATTCGAACAGCGTCACCTTGTTACTGGCCGCCCCACGCGGTCGCTTCAGTTCAGTCTCGTGCTAGCTTCCCCACGCTATGCATCATCCACGCAAGCTTCATGAAACTTTGTGATATTTTATTGTTATTTTTTGTTATTTTTATTAAAAATAGTGCAGCCATGGGTCCAAAAAAGATTACCGATTCAACTAAGCCTAAAAGGACAGCAGTGAGAACGATAATTGAATTGAAAAAAAGAAATCGTTGCGAAGTTTGAAAGTGGAACTCGTGTCTCTGACCTGGCAAGTCAGTATGGTATGGCGAAATCAACCATATCGTCTATACTGAAAAAGAAAGACATAATAAGAGAGGCCTACTTATTTATTGTTTTCATAGTTTTTATGTATTTTACGCTTAAAGTATTATTACAAAGGTTTAAATAAGCAATCATCTCTGGGTTCTGAAACGGATTAATCCAATTTACATTATATCTTATGTGAAAAAATGATTCGCCATTCGTACAAATCGCCATTCGAACTGCCTCCTGGAACGGATTGTGTACGAATAGCGGGGTTCCACTGTAAGTTAGTCATTAACATCAAACTTCATACTTCACGGTAATATGATATCACAGAATCCTAATTAGATTTGGAGTTTGTAGTACCTGTTAAAGGTCACTTTCCAATAAGGATCAAAATAAGTAACTTGATACCATAAGAAGCTTAAAGAAAGAATGCAGTAATTATATCAAATTTCATACTGAAGAGTTTCTGCCTAAATCTCATTAACTTTTAGTGATAGACACTTATTTTATTTTGAGATCCTGGAAATGCTATCTTTTATAGCTCAACTACTAATGACATCTAATGTTAAATTTATTTCTCATTGTAGAGAATATTTATTCGAATGGAGATGAGTCCTTAGAGTTTTTCTTAATGAACGTAATTGTTCAGAACTAATGTATGTCGGGATAAAACTTTTTAACTGAATGATATGAATTTATTTGCTGTTTGTTTTTAGTATGGTAGAAGCCTTCCAATGATTCTATTGCTATTTGTTTGAGTTTGAAGTTAATCTCTCTCCCAATCTTTTCTTTTCAGTATTAACTATTACTCTTTCTTTATTGTTAGTATTTTCTTCATTATTGTTTTAATGATGTAGCTTTCATTTTTTTTTCTTTTGATGATCGGATAATAATGTACTTACAATATTTATAATGTATTTTCAGATGTATACCTGTCTCCACATATAAATAACATTTAAAATTACAGTATTACTAAATCATAGAAAGAAGAATGTCCTGAAATGATTTTATCTAATGTTTCTTATTTTATTTTTAGAGAATAAATTTGCCATGAAGTCGTTTGTGTACATACATACATATCCTTTCCCGTTCCACCATCTGTGGGTCTAGGAATTAACTAAGCTTCTCCACCTCTCCCTGTTCTTCCAAGCCTCTTCTCTACATATTCTTTCCCATGGGATGCCTCTCTCTTCCAGGCTGTGCTTCACATCATCCAGCCATCGCTTACGCGGTCTCCCTCTTGGTCTCTTCCCTCCTTCTTTTAACTCATGCCAAACCTTAGGAGTCCTACCATCTTCCATTCTTTTCACGTGCCCGAACCACCTCAGCCTTCCCTCTTCCACCTTTTTCCTCAAACTTTTTACCCCCAACTCCTCCCGGATATCCTCATTTCTCATTCTATCTAATCGAGTCTTCCCTACTATACCTCTAAGAAACTTCATCTCCCCAGCTTGAAGTCTACTCCAGTCTCTAGCATTCATCACCCATGTCTCCGCTGCATAGGTGACTATAGGCACGTAATACATTTTATAGATTATTTCTTTTTCCTTCCTTGGGTCTTTCTTATCCCATATCAGGTGTCTCACTCGTTTGTGTAATTTTATTAAATTCTTTTAGTACACCTTTGATGTATTCGGAAGCCAATTTTCCCAGAACATACAGGAATTACAAGAAATATTCACAAGTTCTAAAACAAATGATTTAGAACTACAGCTATCAAATATGTATTTGATCTCGTTCAAGAAATGTAGCGGAAATCCTTCCTGAAATTTAGAAAGAATTATAAAAACTTATAAAACTAACAGTTAATAAAATGAAAAGCATTGAATAGAAAAGGTATACAATAGAGATATGTTGTACTGATACTAACCATTAATGGTAGGTATTAGATGGCATATCGCTATTCCAGAAATAGACCAAAATACAAAGGTTTGATGACAACTGAATCCTATCGCTATCACACCATCGTTACATCGAAGTAGCGGAAGGGAATCAACTTACACCAACGAGCAACTGTTATTATTAATTATTATTACTATTATTATTATTATTATGAAGTCATTTGAAATTTATTTTTATGAATTTATCGAATGAAATGAGATTTCTGATAATTGGAGAATATCAATTTTCTGTAAAAAACATACAGGAGGTGGCTACAACACCCATTTGAACACCCATTTGAAACGAGCCTTTTGCACAGCAGAGCCACGCTACCTAGAATAGACGTCTGCCACCTAATGGCCATGAAGGCGGAGCTATCAGTCGATCAGCAGCAGTCGTACGGGTTCCATGTGACAGTTGTACTAGCAGTGAAAGGCCTTATGTCCGATCTCTCAGACTTCGATAGAGACATGATTATTGGTGCGCGCCTCGCTGGAGTTTAAGTGACGAAAACAGCCAACCTTGTAGGTGTTGTTGCAAGAAGCACTGCTTCAACTGTTATTACACCCTACACAAAACATGGTAAGATGTCATCTGCAAAACAGGACAGTGGGCGAAAGTAAAAGCTCACCGACAGTGATAGACGGATATTGAAGCAGGTAGTGACCCGACAGCACAAGACAACGGTGTCCCAGATAACCTCCGAGATGAAAACCCATCTCCAGAACCCATTACCAACCAAAACTATCCAACGGGAACTACAAGCTAAGAACAATCATGGCAAAGCGGCTTTTCCAAAACTATTCGGGATGACACTACGGAAAGAGTGGAAGCGACGGCAATGGTGCCGCGACCACAGACACAAAATCAGTGGGTTCATGTCATTTTGTACGAATCTGCATTTACAATATTTCACTAGACGTGTTTATGTGTGCAGAAACCTTTCATGTTGACTGCCCCCTTTCTACTGTTAATTCCACACTTTATGAAGTAGAGACCGTTCTGTACCAAGAACTATTCTCCTGAACATTGTACCTGACGTGTATGTGTCCATCCTATGTAAGATACAAGCTGTAATTCAGACGAATGGTGGGCAAACATCCTACTAATAAAGATTTTTGTGTCGTTTCTGAGGTCATATTATTTTGTCCATCCCCTGTATAAGAAATTTTGAATGAAAAGATGAAAACTGAGCAAATTCTCTTTTCATTAGATGTAAGTTTTGACAAATAAAATATTTAACTCGTTAACAATCACATTTTGAGCAACAATATGTAACATCAGATTTTCAAGATTAAAACAATACGTTTACCGTACAACTGTTAAAGAATATACTTTGCTAGACAAAACATATCGCTTGTTAGGAAAGTAATAGAAAGTTCTCTGAATAAAGAAAGTATTCAGTTAGTTCTCGGCCATTGATATTGCTTCATTTCTTTTTAATATGAATTCAATAAATTCTTATTCTACATAAGTTATGTTTATTTGTGTATGTTTATGTTGTCCCGTTATTTCTAGATAAATTGTTAAAAATCCGGAATTTACAAATATTGTGGACGAATTATAAAAATAGAAAGAGAAAGAAATGATTACGCAAAAAAGTTATTTTTTTTTTAAAACATGCACAGGTTCTATCACCATTGAATCGAATTTAGACTCTTTTTTTGTGTTATCCATCTAAACTTACATTTTGTCTGTTACAATTTCTCTTGTTCCTAGAATCGCTTCAAAAATTTGTTTTCTTTAAAAAGCATAACAAAATTTCCAAATGATATCAAAACAATTCTTTATTTAAGAACGCCTCCAAGAATGCAAAAAATAAAACGCATTTTTAAGGTTGGGAATGGAAAAAAAATAATTTCATGCTATATATTTGAAACGAAAATAAGAATTGTATAAATCGGCCCAGTTGTTTTGTAATTGGTGAAAAACATGATATCCTGAGAGATTGACTAATTTAATCATGTGCTTAATTGGTCCAATCCATTGTTCCAAGTTTTAAGGAAATCCGAATCGTCATTTCAGCTGTAAATTTATGATGGATGGAAGGAATTGTGGATCCGTATTTAGGCTTTTAGTTGGGGCCGTAAATAATCCAACTAAGGTTTAGTTGAATCAATAATAAGCATTGTAGGAAAATGTAGCGTGAAGCGAGTTCAAATAGACATATGTTGAACATTTAAAGTCATTCTGTGCTTATTCAATAAATTTCTAAGCGACATTAAACTTATAATAAAACAGCTTTAAAATATTATTTAGTCATAACAATTAGAAACCAGAATCTACATAGAAATTAAACCAAACACACAGCCTTTGACGGATACTGAAATATTCCTTAAAAGATAATTGTTTTCTTAAGATTAAAAAAATGAAATTCCGTTGAAATATGAACCCATGATAAAACGAGGAATTTACAATTGAAAATGGTTATTTTTCAAAATCTATCGTTCTTGGTAGTTTAACTTCTAAAACGACTTGCATATTAAATACTTTAGATGAAATATTTTTTTTACTTAATTTAATTTTCTTTAGATTGAATGTTTAAACAATTTTCTATAATTTTAATTTAATTTTATTTAATTTTTATTATTGTAAATAAATTGTTTCAGACAGGATTTTGCAATGGATATAAACTTATATAAACTTATATACATAAATGACAATAATAGAAAATTCCGATCAGGCTTCAAAAAATCCCGATAATGGATCCAAACGTTATTAATCAAGCACAAAACAAATATTATTCTAAAAAAACTTATATTATTCGAATTAATGCTAGAAATTCATCAGTTGTCTAAAAGAACAGATTACACACTTCATTTGAAATGGCTCTGGCTTCTTTGGTTTATCGAAATCTGTTGATAAAAGTTTTTCCTACGAGGGATCCAATCTATCAAATCTTTATTTTCATTCCCTGATTTTTTTTGGTTTTCGATCTCGCACATTGTTTACTGACACGGTCGAGGCTTTCGGGGAATAAAAGCTTCTCTCTTGACTCTTAGCTGAGCTTATAGTTGCTGTAACTTTCAATCAAACAAATGATAAGAACGATTTACACAAGAAGGAATCGACTAAATTACAAGTGACATAGGACTTATATGGGGAACGTTGCTTGCATAGACAAAAGTACCAATTATATTTATTTTCATCCGTGAAACTTAAAGAATAGAGAATTTAAAGAATATTAAATATCTGAAAAACCTTTTTCTAAATTCAACAGAAATACAAATACATAAACACGTCCTAATCCCAAAGATGTTTTAAAGCCATCAGTATAATTTTAAAATATCAGATTATCAGACTTGATCAAATAGATATAAAAATCAAGACAAAATTCCAGGATTCATGTAAAAAAATCTCGGTAATCCCTGAATTCTAAGGAAATTCTTAATGTGCGATAATAATTTTGCTTCTTTTCAGATAGGAAAGGCCTGTATTTCCAAAAGCAGAGGCAAAGGGTTACATTAGCTAAACCAAAGCTGCTTCAGTTGATGTCTTGAAACCATTTATAATTTTAATAGCAAAACTTTTTTGAATAGATTCTAATTGATTTTTAACGGCTTTCCTAAGTGACGAATGTTCCAAAAAGCAGCTGTATATAAAACCGAGGTTGTATTACTGCTACGAATATAAACCTATATTCTGATAAAGTTGATCCCTTGTACATCTAACACTACTGCTTTGTGTTACTCTATTAGTAATCATAATAATGCCTATAGTTAAGCTTTTTATTTAAAATATATCTAAACAGTTGTATTCCGAAACCCACTTTATCACACTGTTATTATCAAAATTACCGGATACTCATATATTTTTTTTGTAAATAAAACTGCTTTTAATTTTTTGAGACGCAGAAATAAGTTTCTTAATATGTCTCCACTGCATTTCACTATTCAACATTATATTAGTTTTTCATCAATGTCTTGTAAAACTGTGGATTGGACTACAATAAATAAATCATCCTGGCTATTGTTGATTCAAAACTGGAGTTTATAAATAAATTCCAAAAAAAATGGGACGAGAATCGCTCACCGAGAACATGCTATAGATAATTGTTTTTTTTTTAACTATCACACTAGTCATAAGTACTGAAATATATATTAATTGTAATGATTTCATGACTTTATAATAAAGTATAGAGGACCTTTAACTTGCAAACAGTTTATAATAATTCGATGTTTAGCATTCTGAAACGCACTAGCAATTTCTAGAAAAAGAAACCTCCACATTTTTTTTCTGTATAAATCCATTATCTATTAAGTCCGTTCATTGAAATACAGCATCCTCAGAGAAACAACCTTTCAGAGAAATAACATACACTAAAGCTCGGTTATAACGCGGTTGTTTACATCGCGAATTCGGATATAACGCGATTTGGTCTTGGACCCCTTCTATTTTGGAAAAGATATATAATTGTAAAATTGCAAAATTTACCGTTTTTTCACCTAAAATCAAATCAAAGGTGTAAATTAATATGCTTGTTTCCTTTTTATTTACAGTAATTGAGACTCTATACCAACCCTAATGTCACGAAAATGCGTCAAATACAATATATTTTTTAAAAAAAATACCAGAATCGCGGACTTTTTCGTTTAACCAAAATGAATATCGGGATCTATTTTTCTGCCAATGACAACCAGTAAAGAGGTCCATGTAATCTAATAGGCAAACGAATACCTAGTTTCGATCCACGTGACTCGTCGCTTGTACAAGATGCCAAGATGGCGGCGTCAAATCGATTTTGGCTAATATAACCCATCAAAGTGTTGAAAAGGTAATGATTATGTATTTATAAATATAAAATTCTCTCACATAGCTCTGAATGATGTAGGTAATCGAGAAATGACCATTTTAAATCGATTTGGAATCGGGTGGGCGATAATAGGGTGCGATATACGATATTTGACGTCGCGAAGTAATAAAAGTTTGGTTGTATCGCGGTAATATTGCAATCTTCGAAATCTTGGATCCGTAAGATCGCGTTATAACCGAGCTTCAATGTAATTGTTGGGGAATAATTTTCTTTATGAGTGTTTCAAATCAGTCGGAAGAATTTTCTCCAACACCTTTTGAAATCCTTTAGATTCTCTTCCCCTTGTATGCCTTTTTGGGTTTTTGCAAAGCTTGAGTAGTCCTGGCTGAGAAAAAGCACAAAAAGCTCGAAACGGCCGTCTCAAGTCTCAGCTGAACCCAAAAGTCATTTAATTTTAATATGTGTGACTTTTCTTTCGCCCTTAAGAACGTTTTGTTTTCGTTACTTTTTTTCTTTAATTTTTGTGATCAAAAACCTTTTGAGGCGGGAATTGTAACGCCCAAGATAATTGTATTCCACATTTATTGTTGTTTTTATTTATTTTGTTTTGTAGAGTCATGAAAATTACCTGATTAGGTTATTCTTTCCCTCCTACGCCTTTTTGGGTTTTACACTGGCTGAGTTGTCCTGGCTGACGAGAGCGTCTCAGCTTAAAAAGGCACTCAATTTTAATCTTTTCTAAATCTTTTTCCAACACAGAAAGACAATAATTGGTTAAAACAAAGCTGAAATAGAATTCACATGACTTTTATCTTTAGATATGAGGTTAACTAAATCTTTTCTCGACATACAGGGAAGTACGATAATTCCAAAGTAGGTTATATAAGAATTAACAAATAATGATTTTGCTGTACAAAAGCTGCGTAAAGTTTAATATTACTTGAATTTTCGGAAGTATCTATAGAGATACTTTTAACTCATTAACCTTTTAATTTTTATTTTAGCTATATCATCATAGTACAGAATGTGCACAAAATATACAGTAACAGTGGCGGCTATTCAGGGGAAGTAGGTGAAGTGGTACTTCACCAATTATTTATAAAACAATATTATTTATATATAATATAACAATTATTATAAGGAAAAATTCATTTTCCTTATCACGTATGTTGGTTTTAATAGAAACGCATTTTTATATTTTGTAAGTCCCGCAGCAATGGCGAGACACCGAGCCAAGTGTTCTGGCACCGAGCCAAGTGAAGTTTTCTCAACCTCAGCTTTCTCTACTTCAGGGGCGGAGTTTAGTTGTATAAACGAAGCGATGGTTGCTATGACAACCATGACGTCACCCGCTGTATAGCATCGTATAAGTGAAGTTATAACTGAGAAATACGCTCTCTTCTTCCAATTTGAAATTCTTTCGGATCGCTCATGTTTCGCAGTGCTGTGCTGTTTTAAATATGAATCCTATTTAAGATATAGTGTGTGTTTTATTAGAAACATCATTTTCACGTTGGAAAGACGAAGATAAGAAGAAAGTTATTATAATATTTTATATTATGTATTATAATATATATAATTTATAATATATATATTATGATATAATATAATTAGATAAGAAGGAAGTTATCATAATTTATATTATCTCTCTCTCTCTGTATATATATATATATATATATATATATAATTATTTTCCTACTAGCTCTTCACCTAACTTCACAGCCACGAGCCGCCACTGTACAGTAATGAAATGAAAAGATGAACAAAATTACATTATTGTCATCTGTGAGTTTATTTCTCCTCAAAAGAAATTACCATACACACTACATATATACATACATACATACATACATACATACATACATTATTAGCGTGTTGATTTACGACGGTATGCGTAATGTAAGTGTTCAAAGTGTACACCGTCCCGCTGTAGACTGTAGACTCTCAAACATATCCTGAAACAAAGGTTGCTGCAGACTCCTGCAAAAGGAGATGATTTGCTCACGTAATGCAAGCGCAGTTCTTGGTGGAACTTCACAGTTGAACACACTCTCCTTTAACATTCCCCACAAGTAGGCATCAGGTCGTGGTAAGATCGGGGGAATGGGACGGGTATCGGCAGTCAGTATCACGTGAAATGATTCGTCCTGGAAAGTTTTCCTGCAGCATGGCTAGAGATGCTCGAGCGGTATGGCTGGTCGCTCCATCGTGCTGATACCACTGTCTATTCATCTGAATGTTCCTTGCACGACAGAACCTTCTGAAATCCTGAAGAAATGAGTCGATCACTAAACCCCTGTAGCGTTCTTGGGTGACGGTAAGAGCAATGCCTTCCTCATCTTCACACTACACTACCAGAACGGCGAAATTTCGTAACAATAGACAGCATAACTGTGTTACTTGGTGCCGTCTCATTAAACTCCTCTTGGAATTGTTCTGCCACCTTTTTCAAACTCTGTTCTATTTTACGACCGCTTCCGTAAGACTGGTAATAATGCTCAACTATGAATACTTTTTCCTCCGTCGAGAGACCCATTTCCAACAACTGCACAACACAATTTCCTTTAGACTACTGCGAACACGTGCAGCTGGAGCTATACCCCGTTGACAAACGCAACCACGTGTTCGAGATGCTCGAGATTCAGTACTATATATTTTGCCGCATACTGTATTTCCAGTACTTCATAAATAACAAGATCTAATAAGTTATCTTTTGGAAATAGTTTATTTAATATTTCTTCTTGAATATACTGTTAAGAATGTGGACTATTGCTTTGAACATCAGTGTTATCGTCAAATTAAATTTAAATTTTTAAGAAGATTTAACGTGCATTAAATGTAATATGAAAATGGAAAAAATAGAGAATGCACAAATTCATTTGCCTTCAGATTGAGCCATCATTGTTTTGCTTTTTGCCAGGTCCCACTTCTGAGAGCGTGGGAAGAAACCGTCGGCTTTCACGCGTTCTGAGCTTGATCATCGAGGCTAAATCTGGCTGATGAGTCTTAATAAGAACGAAGCAGCTGTCCCAGATTGCCGTCGATGATGGCTCAATACGTGAAAGCACGAATTTGTGCATTTTCTATTTTTTCCGTTTTCATATTACATTTAATGCACGTTAAACCTTCTTACATATTAATTTTTCGCCTTTGTATTTGGCTTATCCTTTTATTAAATGCCTTTTGTGCCCAGCACTTCGCGGGCTCAGGTAATTTTTCTGTACTTGTTATAACGCTTTTTCTATTGTTGTTTGCTTTTTGCCGATCCCACTTCCGAGAGCGGGAGAAGGAACATAGGCTTTCATGCGTTCTGAGCTTGATCATCAAGGCTAAATCTGACTGATGAGTCCTAATAAGGACGAAACAGCTGTCCAGATTGCCGTCGATGGTGGCTCAATACGTGAATGCAAACGATTCTCTATTCGCTACTTTTTCCGTTTTTACAAATTTAAATATAATTTTATAAAATTATTTTCTAAGGTTTTTTTTCCAAAAAAGTTTTCTTACAGCTAACTGATTCGTAGGAAAATTTATGATATTCTCTTATTTTTTTGCTTTCTTTTTCCTAATCAATATTCAATTTCAAAATGGACTGAAACTAAGGAATTCTTTGATATCGTCTGCGTAATGTTTTCTTCAGTTAGTAAGTTCAGAAGTCCATCGTGCAATAGTTTTATTTCACTCTTAACTTTTCTTGGTATACTTTGATGATCAATAAATAAATACATAAATAAACACAATCGAATTGTAAAGTTGGGAATTTTAGTTTTCATGAATTCTACAAATAAGAAAACACTTTGGAGGACTATTAAAAAGGAAAACAAGATAATTAATGCTTTTGACCCAACAACATCCGGTCTGGGAGTGGTCACCTACTTTTTGATGCTGAACACAATCGTGAAGGTTTCATTCTAATATCTCTAACCACTACAGTGTGACATCCAGCAGGCACAAAGGCAAGAATGGCCACTATAGCCACTATGTTTTTGAGGCAAGCTGTAATCTAGGGGCAGCTAAAAAGAAGGGGGAAATAACAAGAATAACAAAAAAATTACTTTTGTTAAAAGGCATTTTAGGTTTGTTGTGTTAAGTTAAAAAACTGACAAAAATAAATGAAATCTAAATTCTCTTGATTTGTAACTTAGTCCTACAGTTGTTCAAACTCATACATCTGTCGTTTCTTTATTTATTAACTACTAGTATCCAGTTATATACGGTCATTCAAAAATGTTTACCGAAATATAACGAACTTGTAGAGGGTCCAGTAGAACATTAGAAAGTAGATTAGTTACGAACTACTATGTTTCTTTTGTGCCACTTTCTTTTAGGATTCGGATGTTCTTTCAGAAGAAATAACGTTATATAATGAACATTATCCGTATAAACCCTTACCAAAAAATCAGAAGCACTAATCCTTCATGATTATTAGAAAGAACTCATAGTTATAAAAAGTGAATAGATCTAGCCTAACGAGTTCTGTTAGGACTATGGAATTTTATTGCTTATTTTTAATAGGATAGGGTAACTTTTGCTGTAAGTTTTATATATTTTTAGATGTTTTACATTGTGAATCCACTGGTATCAGTAACTCATTAACCGCTAAAAATGGATAATGCGAGTTTTGTTATGGAACGCCGCTATGTAATGTCGATAATTCTACCCTAATTTTCATTATGTAGATTTTGATTTAAATTCAAAGTTTCATTTGACTCTCATTAAATATTCTTATAATTTTGTAAGTTTCATAATAAGTACGTATAGCGTATTGAATTTTCAACCTGTGTAGTCACATTGCTATTTACATGGAACTATGAATCTTAATACCTTATTTTGCATTTTGCATTTCCTGTTATCGGCTAAACATTGCTATTTAATTTACATTATTAATTTTGAATATTGGATTTTTTTTTACAAAAAACAAAAAACAAATGCTAATAGGAGGGGATCAAGATAATGGTGTTCAATTATGTCGCACCATATTTTAGTCCAGTGATTTTAACGTGATGCCCAAATAGCCAAATCGACAAACAGAAGAAAAATATTCCATTGGAATAGTAACAGCTCGCATGTTCAGTCAATTACTGCTGTTACTGCTATACTTAAGGCCATTATCGCTAAATTACAACAATACATGTAATGCCAACAACGGTAATAATCAAAAAAATTAAGAATTCCATTTTTAATGATTTAAACATTTGTGAGCTCTTTTCAAAAAGCAGACATTTTGGAAATATTAAGAGCTTTAACATTTATCTGCTTTAAGTATAGAGAGAAAAATCGGTAGCACTAGTTTAGGTGAATTTCGTTCAATTCCCGTCATTAAGCGAACAATAATGTTTTCGAACAAAACAGCAATAAACAGAATTGAAAGGCACCATTTTACTTGTAACGCCTGATTAGTCATTAGCAATTTGGAAATTTGGTTACTCATTTGCAGATGTTTTAGAAAATACTAGTAATTGAGGTTTGTGATAGTTGTTTAAGTTAAAACGGCAGTTTCTATATTACAGGAGATTATACGAGAACAAGATATGATCATTTGCTCAAGTGCAGGATCATTCATTTATGAAATTTCAAACCAATTAATACGATATTCACACGTTATGAGTTAATCTGCTTTTATATTGTAATGATATCAGATTGGTTCAATCACCACTCAAACAAGAGAGGAGAAACAGATAACATTCAAATGAATCAGTTAATCTTAAAAATCAATTACCATTTCAGTTGAAATGAATTGCGAAACACAACGATACTCAGGTTTTGAAATTGATTTTCTTAACCAATCATTCATTTTCACTTGATTGTTGATTTGTTGATCAGTAAAAATTCTCGAAGAAAAAATTTCATGTAGACAATGTTATATAAGCATGTATGGTTTAAAGTTTCAATTTTGTGTTAGTTAAATGCAAAATAAGGAAGAATTTCACAAAATTGTAGTGAAAATAAAATCACTCAAAAACTTTTAAGATAAATTTTCGTCTACTTTTCATTGTGAGCAATACTGTTAATGAAGAAATCTTCCCTGACTAATATCTCACAGTTATTATCATCCACAACTACCTTTTGAATAGACTATCAACATATCCAGAAAGGGATATTTTTCCTATGAAAAAAATTCCGATCACTGTTTTATAGAAGGCTGAGTGAACTCTACGGACCGTCTGGAGAAGAAACGAAATCCCCTTTGGATTCAATCCTGCTTCTCTAGCACAGAATCGGACTGAACCTATGTTAGGTGTACGGTTTAAAAATTGAGGTGTGCGGCTCAAAACATTCATTAATTCTTAATTTTGCAACTTTAATATTAATATACACGAGAAACCAATATTGACATGCTAATTACTTGAAAAATAGTAGAAATGTAAAAGAAAAACAGTAGTTTATACGATCTTCATTTGAGTACTACATAGAAATTAAGTAAAGAATAAAAGTGACACGTGAAGGACTTTTTCTTTTAAGTGAAGCCATAAAATGAGCCCAAAAAATAATCATCATCGAAGTCGTTGATATTTCTGTCCATCGTTTGAATGTTCTTTGATCATTTTCACCATTCGTATCATTCATTTAAGACTAAGAAACTAATAAGTGAATGCATAAATAACAATTTCAAAATATAGATGACGTAGTGAAATTTAAGTAGTTATTTGTGTTGATTTCTATTGTGCATCCGAATGACTCAAAGCATCTCATTGAACTGTCTATAAATATCTGCAGAATTATTTTTTTATAATAACGATGATGCCACAATAGCTGTTGATATTGAAGAACTCCAATTGAAAAAAATAAAATGAAGTTGTTGATAAATGTTCCCAAATAATTAAAGTTTTATTTTCAGATCGTGAATTTGATTAATTATTTAAATTAAACAAAGTTACATTGATAAAATCATTGGTAGGTTTGTGGTACAGGACACAAAACCTTAGAATGTTCCTCTTGATTGAGGCTACGAAAATAATGATGAAATTGCATTTGAAGCTAATGAAAAGTGTTGGATAGTAATTGGTGCGTCAATATGTAATATTAACATGCGCTCAATCTTACATATTGATAACTATTAATTTCTGATAATTTGATAATTTGATAGATATTACTGAACAGTGGAATGAAAAGGCCGTGTAAATGCCAAATGAAGCCTTTTAAATTCTTTTTTATTAAAAGCAAAATATTAAAAACCGTTTATAAATCTAAATTTAATTGAAAAAGTTTTTCATTAAAATGTTGACATTTGTTTTGTAATCATTCAATTTTCTGTGAATACCGAATGAACACATCATAAGAAAAATATCCCTTCACTTGAAAAATAGATTTCGATCCATTGAAACCTGAAACTTTGTGAGTGAGTTTTTAACTTTTACTATTTTTAATTGTACAAGTTGTTGAAGTAGTTGGCTCATAATCATAATTTCTATGATCTCTTTTGTTAATATTTCATTACGATGTTTAAGAAATTACCACTAACCTTATCCTAGTATCTGGACTTGTGCCATTTAACCACTTCCCAGAAGAAACAGTTCAGAAGAAGATTCAAAACATCCAGAATTATTTTATTTTGAAAAGCGAAGGCTGCACTTATCGATCAAAACGAATCAATATTTAAAACTTTAAACATCATTTGTCAAAGAAATAAATTGATGAAGAGAATTACTGCAAGGATTAAAGGCAAGAATACAAGACCCCTCTTAACTTTCTAGTGATGAGTATTTAAATTACAGATTCCCAACATTTAGCCAAACCGGAAACAGTGGAAATCGAATCAGAGGATCAATGAATCAGGAAAATCGCCCATTTCCGAAATAGAGATGGGAAAACCCCTTCGGCTAATTGGATGAGGAATAATTAGAAGACCTAGTCAAGAATAACGGGATTTAAAGTAATGAGCTTCTTTTTAAGTAGTTAACTAATTTAACTAATTGTCTTTCTATTAAAGTTTAAGAAGTAAAAGATAGTATATTCGCATTTTCACTTATTTTCTTAATGGAGAAATATATCTGAATGGATAATGCATAATTGCCACAAATTAAATAGATTCAGATAACATATAGAATAAAGTAGAACTCTTACACTTTTATTAGTTTTTCTGTAAAATCACTTGATATGTATAGCATAAGAAATGGCGATTCTTAAAAAATGTGATATAAAGAAAAATTCTAAATCTTAGTTTGTAACTTTTTTATTTCCTAATAGTAGGTATCTATTGAGTGCAAATAAAACACTATCATCTCCACATACAAACAGAAGATACATTTAAGACGACAAACAGAAAAAGAAATCAATACACTGATAGATTAAAACACTAACAGTCTTACAAACTTTATATACAAGGTGATTCACGAAGATATGCAGAAACTTCGAGAGGTCATTCTACAAGTAAAAGTAAAGAAACAAAGTTAAATAAATATAGGTCCGGAAATGCTTCGATAGCGAGTTACGGCTAGCGAAAGAGATCGCCCACAATAAATCAAAACAATGCAATTCACATTATTGTTGAACAGCTGTTATTGTGTTGCCAACTTAAGTAATAATTTCTCGCACAACATTATTCTGTGGTGTTCAATAACTGTTTTCTTCAGAATTAAATGTTCTACAAATTTTGTTGTAAACTTTTGTGTCTAACCTAATTTCCCAACGTTATTGTACGTCAAACGGAAAAACGTTGTTTCTCGATTCCTCTTTTGTAGGTTCCACCTGGGATACGCTTACAAACAAAGCGAGGTACAGTTCTGCGACATGTTTCATTCGATTTTTCAGGTCAACAACCATAAGAAACCATTAATTTCGCCCCTTAATTTACCTTCCCAGACTTCCAGTAAGTCTTTATTTCACCCAGGATGCTAAATTATGGGCGAAATCTTTCGCTAGATGTAACTCGCTACCGAAGCATTTCCGGACTTATATGTTTATATATGTTCTTTACTTTTACAAGTAGAATGAGCTACTGAAGTTTCTGATATGTTCGTAAAACACCCTGTTTATATATATATATATTGGCATACTTGCACATCAATAAACATACAAATACATAAATCCACGCGTAGGTTCATGATTAAATATTGGTTGTCTGAAATATATTCATAATCAATAATAAATAAGGTTTCAGAAATATATTGATATTCTACGAATGCCTATAAATATTTATCTGCCTTCTCATTAGTGTGTGTGTTTAGATGGATGGATGCATGTATAATTATGAGGTAGTAGTATTTATAATAAATGTCAACTACACAGACAAAAGAGTAATCTTAGATATATTCCTAGATAAATCTGTCTCTCTTCCTCTCAGTCAATATCTATTTACGGGTATTAATAGATTCTTATGAATAAGTGCATAACTACCTCACGATCTGTCTTTATTTGTATATATGTGTATGTCTGTGTACATTTAATCTGTCAATCTGTAATTAGGGTAAAGTGACCAAATGTCGGCCACATCCTACAAATAACTAGAAAATAAAAGATCTGATGACTTAGTTTATATGATTGAAACAAATTTTTAGATTTATTGTAATTTTAATGAAATAAAGAAGTATGGCATTACGAAAAATACCTATTATTAACTATGCATTAATTACTATAACCTTACAATGTGACCAAATGTCGGCCAGGATGCCTTAAAGTCGGCCAGGGGATGACCAAATGTTGGCCAGTTAACATATGCATCAGTTAAACATTGCTGTTCACGGGATTTTATTTAAAGAAAATCGCATTTTAACATTTAAAATATAAGTTTATGGAAAAATATTATGAAAATGTTTATTTTATTTTCCTTGTTAGATTTTGGGTGTTTTCTTTCTTCTTCAACTCTTGTTGCTGCTATTTTTCAGCTTTCTCTTTTTTTAGTTGTTCAGCTTTCTCTTTCTTCAAAGCAGCTGCTTTAAGCCTATTTTCTCTTTTTTTTATTTGTAGCTCTTCCTATTCTTTTTAGCCTAAAGTCGAAATATTGCAATAATAGATGAAAAGAAATTAATTTTCCTATGGATTTTCTAGCCAAATTGTCCTTCTCCATCCCATAATTTCCTTGGCAGTTAAATGGGCGTTAATACTAATATTTCTCTTTTTTTTAAACTATTTTATGGCTATGCCTCTGTGAATTCGGAAAAAAAACTAGGAATTTCCTAGTTATGTCGTCAGATCTAGGCTAGGTGTTGATAGAAATGTAAACCTCGGATACTATCCTCTATTTAAATACATCACATTTTTTTTATAAAATTAATTTCTTTTCAGCCTACTTATATTCTTATATTCGAAAAGAAGCATAGGCCTATTGATCCTCTTAATAGACAAAAATTGTACGTACGGATGTAGATCGGTCAGTGTGTTTGTATGTCATCTCAATAGCGAGACACAGTATTTAAGCAAGAAACAAAATAAAAGGTGGCGCCACCAACATTTCCGTGGCATCCCAACAGCGCTACAGAAACAGGAGTTAAGCAGAAGCAAAATACAAGGTGGTATCCACTAACATTTCTTTGTGTGGATCGACATTATTTTAGGGCAGGAGGTTCACTGATAATGACGCTATAATGACTCACACACCTTATTGACTCTTCAAGCATATTTCGAAACTAACCTCTAAATATGGATAATTACATCGCAAGAAGTACCGTGATCAAAATACATATGTTGTTTTATTGCTTAGTCATCAGTCAAATTATACTTGGACTGTTATGGAAGTCATGGCTTTCAAAAAATGAGCTTATAACATAGTTTTCAATCTTGGGTTTTGAAAAATGTCACGGTATTTCAAAAATGTGGAATCTGTTTTACTTCCTTGAATATTTCACGGGTTGCCACTAATCTTTAATAAGTAAGATAGGTGTTTACATTTTTTTACTAAACTGTTAAGTAGGCTAAGCTACACGCTAACAAATAAATAATGGCCGACATTTGGGCTACTGCATGGCCGACATTTGATCAATAGCTGGCCGACATTAGAGCAACTTGAAATAGGAAAATAAAATGTAAATACTGAAGCACTTTAAAGGTAATAAATACTAATTACTTAATAAATAACGTTAAAATATCAGCTGAGTGTTTGCTAATATCAAAATTATACAAAAAAATGAAAACTAAGTATTGCTTTTGCTTGGAGAAAATGAATTCTCAACTTTGCAATCTGAAGAATCTCGCCAAAATAATCGTTTCCCGTAACAATCAATCTCACGTCTTCGATGAGAGCTTAAAGTAGCTGGCGACATCTGGAGATGATAATTGAAACTAAGATAGGATGATAGTCCAAAGATGTCAAAATCGTGTAAAACGAAAAAAACCACAGCTAGACCACTACGTGTTTCTTAAATACAAAAAACATTTGGTGGCCGACATTTGGTCACTTAACCCTATGTTTTCTTTCGGAATATTTATATAGAGTTAAATGTAGAGATGGATATATGTTTTGATGACAAATACAATGCAGATGTTGTTCAGAACCGTGAAATATTTCTTACAACATTGGATTTTAGATTTAATACTTTTGTATTAAATTTAATGGACAATTATCAATAAATATTATTCAATGAGAATAATAAAAAAGATACAATATTCAATTCATCCTATTTCATTCGAATAAAACTATTAATAGGCAAAAAAACGTACGGATGTTTGTTTGTCATCACAGAAAGAGAGCGGAGAGAGAGAATATTTTAAAGAACAGCAGTAGTCCAATGGTTAGCGTTCCTGACTGCGAGGATGGAGGTCCTCGGTTAGAATCCTATGCAAGGCGAAAAAAAAAGAAAAAAAAAGATAATTTGACTCTCAGCAAGGAAAAAAGCAAATAGATAGAATGCAGCAGGGTCTAAACATTTTATTCCTTTTAAAAAAATGAGCTTAGAATATCTTTTTCATTCTTTGTTTTTGAAAAATTTCACGGTTTTTCAAAAATGTGGAATTTGTTTTACTTCCATGAATATTTCACGGGTTGCACGTAGTTTACATTAATCTTTTGTAATAAGCGAATCATACGAAAAGATTTTAACTAGACTGCTTTAAACAGGAACAATAGATTGAAGAAGTTTTATTAAATATCACTTATCCGGTGTTTTATATCGCTTTTCGAAAATTTAAAATTTTTCCACATATGTTAATAACGTAGTTATATCAATATGATTAACATATGAATTCACTTTACTATAAGTGAATTATACAAACATCAAAATATCAATGTAAAAAAAATAATGCTTCTTCAAACAATCGTACAAGTGCTTTATTCAGTTGATTCAGAATAAGAAGTGAAAGGATTCATATCCATTATTCTTCAAACATCATAATTGATTACGATTAAAAATGTACAAAGACCGGAGGCTATTTAACGAATCCTGTAATTTTGTCCCTAATCAAATCATCCAATTGAACGGTGACAAATCAATCGATATAGATCGGTGTATTAAAATATGACAGAATGGAAATGACGAGTTCAACGCTATAAATCTACGACAAACTCTGCTAATCGAATCAAAACGAACAGAACTTCAAATTATTAGTCAAAAGACGAAATTTTCCAGACCTAGAAATTGGGTTCAATTGAACACGATATTTATGATATTAATTAAAATACTGAAGAATTCCAGTTCCACTAGATTCCAGCTGCCAATTGATAGAAACTCTGTTAATAGTGTCATTTATTGTAATGACATCATTATAGGTTTTATTAATGTCGGTGTCATCAACACCTGCTTCCAAGTCATTAGAATTCAACTAATAACACTCATAATTAATATTAACTAAAGTATTGAACACATGATTCAAATTTCTTCTTCAAGTCTTTCAATCAAAATCTATATTTCTTCAAGAAAAAGCTGATATATTCGGATCACTCTGCAGAACTAAAGAAAGATTGTTTCATCATTAATTAGGGTGGGAAAAAGAATGGAACCTTCAAGCTTAAATTAAAAAGCAAGAAAAACACATTAAAAGTAAAAGAAAAGAAATTCATGTGCCAGTCTCCACTGGCTTCAAATGAATTTTCTATAGGCATCAAATTACTCGCCTAAACAATATGTTTCATTAAAAAATTTTAGTGTGTTTCATCATTAATGTTGCTGATATTTCATCTGAACAACGTCCTCTCTGGGAACATGATGTTTTATTTCTAACCATTTCCACTTTTCTAGTAAAATTGAATAAATTCCGCATGTATTTCATCGTTTATTTGTACATTTGTTTTATCTTTATCAACTCAGTATTGTTAAGAAAAGAAATAACAATAGTGTTTGGATATATCGAATCCTTACGTCAAGATTTAATTCACAATCAAATTATATATAAGAATTTGAAAATTCGTTTGCAGTAATAACTAAACTCGTTTTTAAACCCAGTTATTAATTTCAAAGGAATAAAAGTTTGATTTTCGGATGGCTGGGGCTGATTCAGTAAAACTTAAGTGGTGACAAGTACAATGTCATAAGTACAGGCGTTGCATTGACGGGCTAGAACGAAATATATATATATATAAATATAATTGCTGATAACGGCTACTCCGTTGGTCGTGAAGGACTTCTACATTAATCTCTTTCGATATCATACTAGTCATTTTATTCTAAATTTCTATATTTTAAAATGCTGGCTGCAAGGAACATAGACATGGAGTGTCGAAAAGAAGTTAATATAAGGTGCATCAAGAAAGGTGTAGATGTTTTGTACTGCAACGTTTTCTCACGAATTCAAAGAATATTCATCGTAAAAAAACTGAGAGGCCTCTTCTTATAAATTCATGAGAGAATATTTGGAAGAACTGAATAAGCGAAGAAACCAAATTACTAACAAGTTCAATACAACAGTAATTTTACATTAATAATGTCAAAAAAGTAACGATTTGCTTTAAATAAAACTCGGTGAAACCGGAGATTACGGGTACTAGGCTGTTTTGGACTACAGTCGAGTTTTGACAAGATGGCTTCTTGATACTACTTTTAAGATATGTATTTTAGTTTTTCAATTAACGATTGAAAAATAGAATGAGATTTGCAGCTAAGCATATTTAAAAATGGTTTTGCACGATCTTTTTCTAGAAAAACTAACCTTCCTCAGGCTAACTGCAATTTCAGATGCACCATCGTGAATCCCTGCGCGGATACAAAGACTGATTGGCAGGTGTTCTCCAATGTAGCCTAAATTTCATTATTGCACACTTTATTTTGCATAGAAATCAGCATTGTACCATTAATATCCAATATTGCAGGAAACCTCAGACGAAACATTAACAGCTAATTTCAAATAACACTTTAATAATAAACTAAAAACCCTTTACAGTCCAGGCGATATTTGGTGATCCCAAACGGAACTCACTTCTTCATGGTGAATCTCCATGGGGAAAGGGAACCACTTCCCTCATTAAACCGTGTTATGTTTAATTTCGGTGAGCTGCATATTACCCAGAATATTGATTTTCGGAAATATGTTTTATTAAAACCAAAATTTGATGACCTTCACCTTTCTTTCTCTATCCTTTATGCGATCGTTTTGTTGTTAAGCATATTTTTGTTATTAATAGAATTAGTTTTCACTTAACAAAATTGTTACAAAAGTTGGATAAAACGACTTTTAGGACTAATTTTACTTGGAATTGCAAAATAAGTAATTGATAGAAATTACTAGAAATAGTTGATAGAAAATTGAAGAAGTCAGAATAAATATTCCTTTCTTACATTATTTATTTTCTGCTTTAACTTTGATACTTGCACTCGAATCAAAGTCACGTTGATATTTGTACGAGAATTTTAGAAAATTATATTTGCTGTAGCTAAGGGAAATGTATTGTAAATATCTCGATTCAATTCAGGGCTGTTTGAAGCTGAACATTTGAAATTTCCCATTTAGTCTACATAATTTTTGAATCCTCTAATTTTATTAAATTTTTTTATTATCTCTAAATTTAATTCTATCAATATTTTTTGTACTTATTTGTTCGTGACGTATGATGAGAATGGCTTCTCATAGAATATGGTATGTCCAATCTCATAGTGATATATTAGTATTTCCGGAATACATCTGTTCTGTCTATCTTCATAGATACCTTCATTACAATAATATTTACATTTTGTTTAATGAATCCTATTCCTATCCTTTGAAATTCTGTTTTGGAATTTGGTAAATATTTGTCTTGTTTTTCTTCAAAACTTTGATTGATTTGCTTTTGAAAAAAGTTTATTATTTTTTTAGGTATCTATAAATATTAGTTACCGCACAACTTTTTTTTTTTTACTATTTTATTTTTCTAGCAGCTGAGGTTGAAGAGTTGATAAGAATCACGTTAGGTAAGAAAACGACACCAGTTTCTTCGTTCCTCCTCCGAGGATTCATTGCTCCTCAGGGAAACCAACACTGCAATTTATGAGATCATATTCAAGGCCTAATAATTTTTTTTAAGGAAAAATGGCAACTATCGTATTTTAAACGCAAAAAGGGAAAACAGTGGAGGTGGATAGTGTTTGGAGGTGGAAATTCCATCTCTTTTGTTGGGGTTTGGAAATAAGATTTTTATTAATATTTCCACTAACATGAGAATTACATCAAACGATAAAAAATACAATTATTTCTGTTACTGTGAATTTATTACTTTTCCATCTTCAAAGACCTATTGAGAGCATTTGAACTCTAGCAAGAACTCTAGTGAGCAGACTTTGAAGCAGTGCTATCGTTTGTTTTTTGTTTTTTTTTTTTATTTATTGGAATAAAATTCCTAATGCAGGAAGCTGATCAAAGTTTCTTGTTCCCTTCAGATATTTTTGTAATTAATTTTAGGAATGGTTTCATCTTATTTTGTTGTTACTCAAAGTAGAAATCTTCAAGTCTGAATATTCTCTTGTTTCATTAAAGGACATTTACCTGTTGAAACCAATGTTGTTTTCTGTGGGAGAATTTATCTATTTTTATATCATTGCATTCATTTTAGTTATAGTTTACTAATGAAGAATTTACTATTACTGATGGTACTTATTATTCAATTGTTTAGTCCTTTTTTTTCTTTTTTCGATATAAGAATAAACATTGATGTGACTAAATTAGAATGATTATTGTCTTTCTTGGAGGTGAACTTTTTTTTTCTCCTGAAAACTAATCGTTTATAAAGTATTTTTTCTGTTACATACTCATTGTCTAGATACAACATCAATAAAATATTTCAAAAGACTTCGGACTTAAAAGCACCAACATCCAATGGTTGAGCCCCAGTCATTTCCTTTTCTGATTTCAGCTTTCTTCCTTTTGTCATGAAGACAATGCCTGTAGCATCCGGATTAAATCCTTCGAAAATAATGAGATTTTTCCGTTATTTCTTCTTCAAACATGTATAGTTTTATAGAATCCTCTGTAATTAACAAGTTTCTTCGTTAGGATCAGCTGTTGAAGTATTTAGTCTGATTCGATCGCCTTAAACGAGACAAATCATCAAATTAACCAGCATCCATTACCTTGTGATCAGCTTTTCTTTTTTAGTTCATTAGTTAGAAATTACTAAATAATTTCTAAATAACTAATAGCAATAAATATATAAGCATTTTTAAAGTATTCCTCCCCCCTATATTATTGGTAATAAACTTCAGTTACTTAACAAACATGATGATTTAAAATAAGAAGCAATTTATGAAATTCAGAATAAATATTCGATTAAACTGAATCTAAACAGCTTGGGATAGTTTCATTGTTATTCCTTTTTTAGTAGCACGCACTTCTGAAAATGTAAAGTAGGAAAGTGCATACGTTTATTTTCCAAATAAATAATTTATCCCATTTTCCACTTAATATTTTTGCTGATTGAAATTATTTATTTCATGTAAAGAGAAATTAACTCAATATTTACCCCAAATACAAAATTTAAAAGAATTGAAAGCCTCTTTTGTTAAAATGCTACTCAATAGAATTTCTGTTTCAACGAACCCCATAAACGTTCTTTCTGTTGTTCGTCCATCACCCCCCTCCCCTGCTCTGCAGTCCAAACTGACAAAGTCACACCATATTGGAATGCTTAAGACTTGTAGAGAATGGGCGAACAAATGAGTTCCGGTCTCAGGCCACTTCTAGTGTCACAGGAAATGGCAAAAAAATAAAACATTACAGGTTTGCTACGGCTTCTTATATATTTAAAATGTTTGTCTTGTTTAAACTTAAAAGATTTGGACAACTATTATTAGGGCCTTTTGATGCATCAGTCAAATGAAGAGAACTGAACAATTATGTTCCTTCTCAATAAGTAATTGAGTTCAAAAGAAAATGAAGGCATACAAACAGTGTAAGTTAAAATCAAATAGTTATTAAAAAAAAATTCTACTGAAATAAAACAACGCTTCGAGATTTACTGACGAGATTTACTGTTGAAAGACCATCAACTGAGTCTCAATGGATATAAGCTTAAATAAAGCATTTTCTAGTAAATAAGGACTCAATCGTAAATAATATAACGTTGAAAAAAAGTTTTAAGAAAACACATTAAAATTTGAGACTAATGTCCAAACCGACATCTCAAAACAAGCCTGTTTCACGCTGATTAGGCGATCATCAGTTGAGAATAGTCCGAATGAACAAAGCAGATCTCTTAAGGGAGGCGAATTTGAAGTTCAGTGGAAAGTTCAGTGGAAACATTACACAACTATTGTGTAATATTTTACTGACTTGAACAATCACAAAGAACGAACTACTAAATTATCAGATATTGTGTATTTTTAACTTCTTCGGAAAGATCCCCAAAAGAATTCATTGGATACGAAGCGAATTGGGTCTAACATCTCATTATACATGCTGCAACACATGTAAGACTCTTCAACATTGAATAAAGGTTTCCCCGTTCTGTTTATAGCACAGATTATAGAGCAATGGATCATGGAATTGGAGCACTTGATAGAAAAATGACTACTTATACAGGATGTCTAAAAACTCTAATGAGAAATACTGAGTACTCTGACAACTTTTTTTTTTGTGTGCGAATGTATGTACGCTGACAGGCAATCTTCGGTATTAGAGGGCGCTATTTAATGGCGCTGCAATCGGCTAGAGACAAATCGAAATGGAAACATGTGTAAACAACATGTTTATTCAAAGAAGGTGACTGGCAACAGCAATGCATGACAGCGTCGAAGGATTAATTCCTGGCATTTCTGGAATAGTTGTAGTAAAAGAAATAGTAAGTGGATGATATTAATTATAGAAAGCAGAGTTTTACAGTTGTTTCAGCAATAAAACACTTGAGGAAGCAATAAAACACAGAGGAATAGATTCACTAGGTCCTCGATAGAGTTGTGTTATTACTGGAATATTCTGAAA
>JAFIDM010004315.1:314133-337006 GCA_023159025.1 Thereuonema tuberculata | reverse complement strand
CTCGTCTTCTTCGGCTTAGAAGCGACTTGCTTCGTAGCCTCACGTCTACTACAATTGCTCTACATGCAATTTTTATATTGTTTTAATATAGACTGTAGTTGCGGGCATTTCCGTGTTTTATATTGGCGATTTCATTTTTAAGCAAATTCTCATTCGAGAACCCTTTTTACGAATATATTGATCAGTTGGTCTTGTAATGCGAGGGAATGGCAGCAGAATAATTAATGGAGATGTTAGAATTAGTTGGTTTTCTAAATAAAGGAAGTGTCCAGGCAATTGTTCTTTCTGAAAACCATTACATCAAGGAAGAGTAGCTTAGCTTCTTTTTCTTCAAACGTGAATGATATATCATTGTGTATACTGTTAAATATTTTCATGATGCTATTTTGTTTACTGTTGTTTTGGAGAAAAGATCAATATAACTGCTAATGTGGTTTTATATTCATCATTATTAGCCGAGTCTATTCTACAAGAATGGCTGAAGACGGTAGCCCCATGAAGAATCCAGTTCTTTCTTATATTCATGATGAAGAAGTCAGTTAATCTTCTGGAACTTTTAAACATGTAAGATAAATTATTAAAAAAAAGTATTCGAACGATGCATCGTTGACTTTCATTACATTACTTGTTGTGCACGTTAAATTTTATATCAAGAAATTTAAATGTAACAGTGTATCTTTTTTGAAACATTATTACATTTGATTAATGATAATGCTTTTTCTGAAGGAGGGGTGAATGAAGGATTAAACAGGGGCAACTGCGCTTCCCTGCGTTTCGAGTAGGGAGGGGTTTGTTTACAAACAGAGAGACCCCCACTCAGACTCGCCCGTTGTCTACGCGGCCTTGCCCGAGGCACCTAAGCCTCAGCGCGGATTTCCCCTCAATGTCGCTCAGTAGAACTAATGTCACCCAAGTGAATAAACGTAGATAGAAAGGGGCATATCAACTGGTTCAGAAAATAAGTATGATGGATTTAATAAAGAATTATATACATATATTTACAAGGGATTGAGTATAGAGAGAAAAGATAATGAAAGAGATAAATACATAAGATGTGCGCCTTACCCCGGGGCTGTCAAACTAAGCTGATGATACACAAGATAAAATATGTATAAGATTTACACACATGGATATCCGAAACTTAATGAAAGTCACTTCATGTAGCCACCTTCATATGCACTATCATAGTTCACATTGAGTTCGCTTGGTTCATTACAGTTCTCGAAGGCGAAGATGAGGATTTGAGTCCAGAAGCTCAGTCTCTACCATTGCTCACTCGAAGGGCATCCCTGCCGGGCGCAGGTAGGTTGGGTGGAATCGCCGGTCTCACCTTTTCAGCGGATTCTCTCGATGTAGACCTGTGGACTGGAGGAACGTTCGCAGAGACGACCAAAGTCCATCGGGTTGGCTATCTTGATGATTTGTAGGTCTTACTCTCCCGCAATGGCTTTTGCTGCACAAATCCCGAGGATCTAGAAGAATGCTCATCTTTTCAGGCGCAACAGAATCCTTGAGTCACGTGCATAGGTCTAAGCGGCTCCTTGGGGATGGAGACGAACGTCTTTTGTCAGCTTGGAGTCCGGTTATCATTCTCAGGCGGTGGGCATTCGAAAAGCAGCGGAAATATGGCTGTCCGCCCGCCTTTCATCGAAGTGGGTTTCACCCACCTTTCAGAGCACCGCTCGGCCCACTCTGTATATTGTTTTACATTCCTGCAGAGCCCTGTTCACTTGGAGTGACGTCACACAGGAGGGACATCTGTTAGCCGGCTGCAAGGTGGAGAGAATTCAAAAGAAGGATACAAAAGAAGCAATAAAACAAAGACAAAGGGAAGGCAAGATGGATGCCAGATGGAGAAGCATCAGGCGGACAACTGATTCTGAGAGACAAAGAGACGGTGATATGAAGTTTGAGGGAAATAAAGAAATGAGAAAATATTACTAAAATATTCAATATCTGAAATATGATAAGAATAGAGGGTAAGAGAGAAAGAAATTATGTAACAACTACCAGGCGTTACAGAATACGTTTTTAGATTTGAATCTCATCATATTGAAATCATTTACTCGAACAAGGCCTTAACCTATCGACTTTTAATCAACTATTTTTCAATATCATCGCACTACTAATCTAGCTTCATACATTTGTAAAACCTAATTAGATTCATTTTTTCTGTTTAAATTACAGCTGCAGCAGGATTTTTTTAATTTTAACTCTTAATTATTCTTTTTTCTGCTATTTCAGTAAATAAAAAAAAAGTGATTCTTCGATATTTTATTCTGCGCTTAAATAAAGCTTTGTAAATTGCTTTGTTTTTTATTTACAAAGGAATAAGAATGCCATAAGAAATTTGTTTGGTCTTTCAAGTTTTACAAAGGAAAAAGTATGAATACATTTGCAGAATTTTTAAAATTTACTTTGTATTTAAATATTTATATTTTCACTGTTTACTGAGCAAATAGTGGAATGGATTTCAACTATTTCGAAAATCGGTCTGACGATTTTATAGTTTCCAGTTCTTCTGTAGATACTTACTACACTCATAATGTATAAGAGTTTAAACAGTATTTTGATCAGTTCAACATTATATTTTATAACTAAGATTTTTTTTTTTTCATAGCAATCAATTTATTATATATATATATATATATATATTAATATATATCATATATTTAAAATATCATTCAGGTGATACTGGACACGGAATTGAAAACAGGATTGAAACTACGTCAGGTTTTTAAATCTATATATTAAACTATTTTACCGAAATGGGTCCTGAATTCTGTAATGAAAAACATTTGTGGATTTCAGTTATCTGATTTTTATTAGAAATAAATAGATCTTAATAAATTGAGAGACAGGGATGAATAATCAAAAGATGGCATCTCTAGTAATGACACTTCAATGAAACCTGTCTTTTCTGGAATCTTAATCCAACTTACGAAACTTTTTAAATTATTAAAACGAAAGTTTTTAATAAAATTCCACTTAGGAATCCAAGGTTTAATGACAGGACCACGATTCATGACTTGATTCGAGGAAGAATTCTTGTGTGTGTGTGTGTGTGTGTGTGTGTGTGTGTGTTTGTTTTCTTATTATTATTTTGTTTTGAAACGGTAGGATTATGTGTTGTTTTCGTAGATCACCAATCTTTATTTACCCTACAGAATATGTAATGAGATTTCTGTAAACCCGCTTTGGGAATGAAGAAAACCTCAACGTATTATTATTATGAAGAAACCAATTTTCCAATGTATGATTTTATTCTTTCTTTTTTTCTTTTTATTTCCATGAAACTTCTCATTTTCTCTTGTAAAGAAAATCTGTTTCGCTCCAATATTTACTCCGGGTTCCTTAAATTTTGTGCAATTGGAACAACAACAGCGTCGCGATGGAATAATAACTATTTTTTTTTTTTTTTATTGTAGTAATTTTCTCCAACTTCAATATTTCCTACCCCTTCGATTTCACACCCATTTATTGGAGGTGGTTTCCATCGGTTATTTTACTTAAGGAGAGACTTTCGTTTCCAAGGCAAAATTTTCTTCGCCGACTCATTTCTTATAAGGAAAGGAAAAGTGACTTTAGAATTAAACTAAACTTCCATTACTTTATGGAATTCCACTAAGGTTTAACAACTCATCAAAGAAAGAGCCAATCATTCATTGGATATTGATCTAAATCACTGACTGGGGCATTTATACATTAATCGGGGATCAATCTTTTATTTGAGAAACTTTGTTATTGTTTGGACAAAAGATGTAAAATAAATAGAACATTTTATATTAAAAAAGATATAGTGGCTTCGGTTTTATTTCCTTTCTTCTTTACTAGCAAAGGCAACGCATTTCCATACTTTATTAGTTAATGAAAAATACTTAGAAAATTACATGAATATTTAAATATTCCAATACTGCATTCTAGTAACACTTACTTGATAAATAGACTATGTACTATTACGAAAAATGCCTCTTTATTCCGCTTGAAATTTTTCTTCTGTTTATTCTGCAACTCGTGACGAAGAATGGGTTTCTTGACTTTGATTCGTTGCTTATTCATGATCCAACTTACAACATGACATCAATCATTTTGTGTTTCTCAGAATTGATTCTCCAATCATTGAATGCGAATGAAGCTCCTCTATGGCGATGAAACTCATTCCTAGAATTTCTATTTTTTATCAGAAAACTATTAATGGGAAACTGGTAATAGGCCATTTCTCTTCAAAATTGGAGATTGAAGATATGAAAATTTATTGTTCTACTTGATAAAAAGTTCATTGGAACAGTAAAACTCCTTTAATCTTTCTAAATGATATTTCTATTTAATTGTTTGAATTCGTATCATGTTAAAACGGTTGCACAGATTTCCTTAAAACGGTTTATTTGTAGCTAAACTTAAAATATGGACTTGAATATTCCAAAAATCACTCAGTCCAAAGCGATTTCCTTAAATTCAATGCCAATTCTTCTTAAAATATGAGCTTGATTATTTTAGTCTAAAAAGTGACTTCCTCCCAATTCCACGGTAAAACCGCTGGATCAAATTTATTAATATAAATTACGTTACAACCTAATTATATATATTATTATCTTTTACAAATGAAAGTCAACAAACTGTCGAGTGTTAACAATAAATATTGATCGTCGACATTTACCAAGTATGAAAGTGAGAAATTGAATTTTACATCATCAAATCAACAGAATATGTCAATAAGCGAAAAGAAAAGTCTACATTCTTTGGTTGTGTGCATTAGAAACTAAACTAAACATGCAAACTCCTGTAGAATGACAGCGATTGGACTGACTTGTGAGCAAAGTTCTCATATAAGAGTTTCTTTTTAAAGGAAATCCTTAAAAGAAACTAGCTTATTCTAAAAGATATGAAACAAACTCGCTGTTTATTATAATATATTCCATAATTAAAAATGACTATCAGAGTAAAATGTGAAGCTGTGAAAATGAATAAGTACCCACATTTTCTAATAGTAAGAATTTTTAATTTTCTTCTACTGTAAATGAGACTATAATAATACATCCTTAAAATTTCTAAATTGTCTTGCGGCGTTTGCTCTCCTCTCTTGGAAAGAGTATAAAATATCCCGCATCTTGAAATGTCCTGTATTGCAGACGCAACTGCACTTGGAAAGAAGACTCCTTGCGAATTGTTGTGAATTGGAAACTTATCATTATTACCATTCTGATAAACTAAATTTTATTATTAAACTTGATCAACAAAAGTAAGGATTGAGTATAACCTCTCGTGATGTCGTTTTCCTTATTAGCTGCCTCACTTATTTTTCAGTTTTTCAATGTTTCAATTTTTCAGTTTCCTCAAAGGTAATTTTCGGAAATAGTTTTCTATTTCAAAATTCTTGCATTTACAAGACCATTCAGAAATTTTGGTACTATTTTATAAGGATGTCGTATGAGAATGGCGCAGAATACATTAAAATAGGAGGTACGGATGGATAGAGGTAGAATTCAAGTTTTATTTGTTAGCTTATAGATATTCAATATATCCGCCTTTGGTCACTCAGCAGACGTCCAACCAATAGATGCGTTCCTCCGTCTGCATTCTAAATGCAAAAAAAATTCTATCACTTTAAGATAACTTTGAATTCATTTAATTTAACCTTGAAATTTAGAAGAAAAAAAGAATTTAAAAGAAATTTCTGAATGTGAAGGTAAGTGGAATATTTCAAGGGTTTGAAGCGATAGATTATTATCTTTTTCAATCTACAATAATTTTGTTATGTACTTATAAGCATGGATCTTTCTTTATCTGATTCTTGTCATAAATAATGGTATGAATTTATTCGCATGAAAAATTTGAGAAACCATACAAAAGTGACCATATTCTAAATTTTATTTCAGCACATCACAAGAATATTAAAAAAGCAATAATACAAAACTGTTTAAAAAGGTTACTGCAGAATCCAAAGGACAAAGAAATACAAAAACACAAACTTGAGCTACTAAAAAACAAATTGACGATAAACGAATACCCAAAAAAGTTTGTCGAATCTAATGTAAAAAAGTTCTTTCGACACAAGGAACAGCATAAAGATAATGTATCCAGAATCGTTAATAAAGTATTAAAGTTACCACAAAATACATATTGATAAAGATCTTAAAAATGTAAGTATACGCAAACGAAATGAAGTCTCTGTAATATACAAAAACAATAATATTCTTTCTATGATCACAAAAGATCCAGACTGACATCCTACAGAAAATAGCAGTAATATATAAATTAAAATGCAGAGACTGCAACGTCATATATTTTGAAAGTACGGGTAGGACCTCAAAGAGAGGGTGAGAGAACACGTAAAGCATTCAAGAACAATAAATGACACATTTCAAAATGGGCAGATCTTTCCCTCTCCAAAAAACACAATTCACACCCAAAAACCAAAGTCCTTTATCAGGTAAAAGATAGAGAAAAAAAGACTAATTATCGACACACTTATTATTAACAGTTTTAGTTGCCTGAATAAAGCAAAAGGTTTACAAATAAATAAGTATTCGACAGAAAGTTTTAAAAAATAATGCAAAATTCACGTAAATAGTTACAATTGTTTAAGTGAATATTCAATAGATTGTTAAAGCCTATTATTTTTAACAAACTAGGCATATCAAAAGGTCTGTAAATTGTTTTTTCTATTTGTTGTAAAATTCAAAACCTATATATTATTTATTTTTCGAAGAAAGCTTGAGGAATTTTAGAAATTCACTTGACGAAATATTGTTTATGAATAAGAAAAGATGAGATAATTTAAAATAAATGACTGAAGACAACTGAAGTTACATTCCCGAACATAATAAAAACTATCATCCAATCAAAACAAAATATTAAGAGTTACCATCATGTTCTCAGACATTACCTTAAATGTTGAAAAGCTGACCCAGACAACTACATACTAAAAAATTCTATTAATGTCTAATCTGAAAATCATAACCTACATTCGTTCTGTAAGTATTGCGTACAGGCCTAAGGACCGCTTTTAGTTAATGTTCAAGTCATGGCGTATTTGAGCTATGAGGCACGAATTGTCTGAAATCACTTCATTCACTTGCACTCAGTCTATAGTGGTGAATGGCCCTTTTGTTATAGGAAATAAAAGCTAATTTTTCAGTTAAAAATCATAAAAATGAAATGTTCTATTGGTTTTTATGAATTATGATCACGGCAGTCTTCTTGTTAAAGTAAGTAATTTAAATAATTTTAGTAAAACTGATCTGCATAAGGTAAGAGTATTTCAAAACCAGTTTGTAAATTTGAGGAAAAGTTTATTGTAAAGAAGAATCATATTTTTAGAAAGGTGTGTTAACACTTTCATTATCAGACTGGGTCAAAGAAAAAACGGCTATAAAGGATGGAATTAAATTAGAAAGGAAGATCGAATGTTAATCGATTTAAAAAAAACAAAAAAAAAAACATGCACGTAGATAATGATAATAACTATTTTAATTTTTTTTAATATATCACATTTTTAAGACTGACTAAAAAAATAAAATAATTAGTTTAAAAAGTATAACGAAAAACGTGGCGCGCATCCAATAGATAATTGAGATGGTATGGATGGAGCAGGGCCGGCGTTAGGGGGTGGCGAATTGGGGGGCCCCGCGCATGGTTAGAAAGAAAGAGGAAAAAATAGGATTGTCGTTTTATTTATTTTTTTGGTTGTTAAAATAAGATTTTCCGGTTTTGTTTTTTTTGGTTTAGGATTGTAAAGGGCTCCGCAAAATTCATCTTACCCGAGGCCCAGCACCCTCCTAGCGCCGCCTCTGGATATTTATCTTTCGTCCCACGCTTTTCGTTATACTTTTTATACTAATTATTTTTATACTTTTTAATACGTCTTAAAAACGGGGTATATTAAAAACAATTTTTTTTAAATAATTATTTTCTGCTTTTTATCATGTATGTATGAAATTATTCAATTGATTTTAAACATTTAACACAAACTTAAATTTTAAACGTGATAAAAACCGTTATTGTTAAAAGAAAAAAAAAAAAGCCGCCGTCTTGCAATGCAAAAATATTGCTTTGCAATGCAAGGCAACTCAGCGTCATGCGGCCATTTGCAGAAACCATGACAGGAGACTGACCGTTCAGTTATCCGAAGAATAATGGTTCCCTAACGAACAGACATAAGCGAGTTAATATTACATTTTCATCCATTTCTGAGCTATGTTTAAAGTTTCAAGTCGCTAGGACGTCGGGAAGTTAGTTTAAAATCAATTGCAAAATTTGTACCGAGCAAATAGACATCGAAGAAAGTGAGCTAATTAAAACGTGTTAAAATAAAGGTAATCACAGAATCAACTGACCATGTATTAGGGGAGACGGGGGCCAAGTGGACCTTGGGATAGAGTGAACCGTTGACTTTAGTAAATCGTATAGATGCTAAAATGTGCCAAAAATCGAATAGAAGGTTGGTGCCATTGTGGCGCTGCTACCACAAAAGCATCAGTGAATTCGGCTTATTGGCGACAGTGACGTGATCTGAACAAAAACAAAACAATCGATAAGTAAATGTTTAGTGTTGTTTTTACTTTAATATTGCCGTTCAGCGATGCATTGAATAACACAACCATAATATGCATATTAAAGGCGGCAATCTAAAGATCATTTTAAGCTATAGTATGAATTGAATACTTAAAGTAGTCGATAGTTGCAACTGAAGGAAACGCCAAAATGGCGATGGGGCAGAGTAGACCGAACGACACGGGGCACATTGGACCAGTGGTCCACTCTGCCCCGCTGTTTTTACAATAAAATATTTTGGCACTATATATTTTTTTTCTATATTATATATTTTTTAGGCCTATTATATTGTATTATATTATTACATATTATATTTTTTTATATATTTTTTTATGTAGGCTATTATATATTGTGTGTAGCCTATGTTATTAAAGGTTATTACCCCTTTAGTAATTCCTCTCAGCAAATACCGTAATGAGGGAAGACTTCGTGCGAAGGAATCTTAATCTTAAAAATAGTGAATTTACACATTTAACTGTTATTAAATTCTAATTAAAAACTATGCAAACTGTCACGTTGTGGAATTGGCAACATGACACGATTAAAATCTTGGTCTCTGAGGGAATATATTTTGATTTTTAATAATTGTATTGTTGTAATTATATATTTGAATTTTTGTATTTGGTAAAGTCTTGTATATTATTATTGTGATATTTCATGATTAAATATTATTTTAATGGTTTGAGCTTATTTAGAAAACAATTTGTGCAAAGAAAAAGAAAAACTTCGAAAAAACAGTTGTGCATTGATTGAGTGATCACGTGGTTTTATCTGTTTCGTTTTCCCATGGGAACAAAAAGAAAAGTTAAGTACACTCTGGCGGGAAAAATCAGATCAGTTGATGAATCTGAAACACACGGGCAAAAAGTACACCCAATCAGTCTAAACATTTCAGGAGAGGGAGCGTATTCTAAAACACACACAATTACATCCCTAAGTGAACTAAAACAATTTTCAGTAAGTGAAACTCTAAATTAAATATAAATTCTATACAACATTTTGTTATATTAGAAAGCATTAAATAATGGCATAAATAACGATATAATCTTAATAATCTTAATATAGCACAAAAAAAAGTCAACGGCAATAATGACGGATACGCTAGTAAAAAAAGCTCTGCAAGAAGAGCAACGAAAATCTAAAGAAAGAAAAGAAAGAGTAGCAACGAAAAACATGACTCGGCCAACAGTCTAAAAGCAACATAAACAAAAAAAACAAATAGAAGCAAAGGAAAAGGGATAAAGAGGAAACAATTACAGATGATTAGTAATGATGAAGATGATGAAGATGCTGTGTGCCTCTCCTGTTTGAAGAACTTTAAAAAAAAAACCATGGCAGGAGTGGATTCAATGTACGTAGTGCAAGAGATGGGCCCATAGTTCCTGCGTAGCCAGTGATATTCGGGGTTTATTATATGAATGCCTCAACTGCAAAGATTTCTCTAGTGAAAGTGATTAATTAATTCAATGTAAACCTATTTTGATATTATTCATTTACGACTTTCAACTGCATAATGATTATTTTAAATTTTCACTTGAATATGTAATACCTTAGGTAGTCTATGTTAAGTTAAACTTTATTTCATGATATCCTAAATGGCATGTTATTTTATATTCAATGAAAATCTTACTTTAAATGTTGTTATTCTTACCCGGACCAACGTGCCCCATGTTGTGGTCCAGCCTGACCCGTGGTCGGGACAGGTTGGACCACTCTACCATTTTTGCTTTGCGAATTAATACCAATTTTATTTATGAATATAATGAAATGAAATCAAGTATTTACATTCTTGAATAGTTCCCGATTCTGACAAAAATAAATGCAATGGAAAATCTCTTAACAAAAAAACAAAACAAATTCAACAATAAAAAGTGGACCGCTCTGCCGCGGTCTCCCCTACATGTTAACTGATGAATAAATGTAAAAATAAAAAAAAAAAAATCCAGAAAGAGCGAAAATGTAATAATCATCAGCTTAACATCGACCTGATGACGTATTAAGAAATTGTCCACATTTTGTTTCACAAACTCCTTCAATGTTTTTTAGCTAAGGAAACTTATTGTATAGTTTTATAATATTTGCTGGAGACTGTACATTGTTAATTTAAGATGAAATTCATTTTTGATTGGGTATGCACTCAGGCTACACATCATCCATTTGTGTGTTAGTTCAATATTTCAGTGACGGAGTGATAATCTCTGGAAAAGCAGACAAATATCATCAATTTGTGCAAACAAGGCTGATTTGGTCCACCTAGAAACTGAAACCTACAATTGAAAAATGAAGCGACCAGGGTATTTTTTTTTTTTTTTATTAAAATACTGTAGTTGCTTACTTTCAATACATATATTTAAAAGTTCCAGCAGAGTAGAATTAACTTCCACATTAATTTGTACTATTGGGCCTTTAAAGTTCACTACTTCGATTTAATGCTTTTCATCTGTATGCAAAAGTAAAGTTCACTTAAATACGCCAATGACCTTTCACCTATGTGAATACTTAATTTCACTTAAAATGTCAATGACTTTTTCACCTATGTGAATATTAAAGTTCACTTCGATAAACTAATGGATTATTACTAGTGTGAATAAATAATTCCTCACTAAAAGATATTGGGTCAGTTCTTGAACTTCTAATTACTACTTGAATCATAACTGGGTAATGCGCACAATAAAGTTTCTTTCCGTTTACTAGAATTCACTTATTTTTAGTTCACTCCGTCACTTAGACTTTTCATTAACTTGAATTAGGTTGACTTCTACTAATTCGTTCACTAATAGAATTATTCACGCTTTGAATAATTTGTAGGTGAATCACATTAATTATCTTCTAGTAATTTTCCTTTTAGTTTAATATTAATTCACTTGATGAAATTATTTACTTTCGTTGACTAAATCACGTTCACACAGACCGTATCTTCTTTTAGTTTCTTCCCAAATCCAAAATAGGAAATAAATATTTTCGGCACTTACAGTTTTTGCGTTCCGTCAAATCAAGTTTCCTTTCCTTAATTGACCTGTCCTCAGCGTTGCTTTCGCTGTCAGTTCCTTCCGAATTCTGTCCTAGAATCCTTCCGCAAAATCCTGTAATTCCTATCGGAGCAATTTGTCTAGTTTTAAACTTTACCGCCACTCTGCTGTCTCGAACAAGAGGCGATCCATTCTATTCTCTTTCCAGTTCAGAGAGACCTGAGACATCTGACAAATCACAAGTTCTTACTTACGTCATATGCTTAACCTTACGGTTATTTCCATTACCATTTAGGGTCCGGGTTAGTAATAGACTAACCCATAATTATATTTCTTAATTCATCAATTAAAAACGATGTGATTGAACGATTGCTCCAATTAAATTTATCTTTTAATTAAATCTTAATAATAATTTTCTTTTGAAGCTAAATAAAAATACTTTTAATAATTTAATAATATTTCAGGAGTTGAAATATTTACACCTTCAACAATTAATGGAGATGTTACGGCATTTATGCGATACAGACAGAATGCAAGTAGGTTATTTAGTCATAATGTAAGTTTCGTAAAGAAATACGATAGAAATTTTACAATAACCTTATAATATTCGGAAATAATTTAGCAGGCTTTTAGGACATTTTCATCACATCACAGCAATAAAACCATAAGTCTCTAAAATTTTAGCACTGTAAGCTTCTTTACAATAATTTATTCCTTGAAGTTTCAGATGTTTTCCAGTTTTTCCCAACTGAGATTTTTGTGTCTGAGTATGTTCGCAGAGTAGAAAGACTTAAGATATTTAACAGACTAATACCTTGAGCTACGGTAAGATACTATAATAGTTTCAAGATTTAAACTCATCGCCTTCATACAATTTCAACTGTAGTTTAAGACTTTTTAAAGTCCAATTTCAAGTTTAAATTTCAGCTCCTCACATTGTAGATGGTCAAAACTTTACAACATCAAATATAGACCATTTCAGCTTAAAATTGAAGGCCACCAAACAAATGGACGAAGTAAAAAATATATATTAATTAAAAAGCTAAAAATTACAATGTTTCGCTCCGCCCCGCAAAGCTTAATCATGTGACAGGAGAGTAGGTCCATCTCTGGGAAGGAGTGGAATAATCCATTCATCGGAAAGGTTGGACATGACAGTTTCCATAATATACAGCAAAGGAATAAAAACAAACAAACAAACAAACAAAACAAAAATAGGATATGTATTGAGAAATCTGCCATATCCAACTTTTCCGATGAATGGACTATTCCACCCCTTCCGAGACATGAACTTGCTTTCCTGTCTTATGAGGACTTTCTCCTGCTGTAATTATTAAACTTCCATTTCTTATTGTTATTTGTTACTAGACAAACTTCTGCAGTGAAGAGCGAAACATTACAATTTTTAGGATTTTACTTAATATACATTTTTTATTTAGTTTATTTATTTGTTGGCCTCAATTTCTAAGTTTAAATGAATTTACACGTTAAATTATTTTATTATAGTCCATTTTAAGAGCAGTAAAATGGGTTTTAGCGACCCATTTGGGAGCTATTGTGACAGCTCCCTAAATCGGTAGCTACTGCATTTCTCCTGTCCGTCCGTCCGTGTCTGTCCACCCCTAGCATCTCCCTAAAGGAAGATCGGATCGACAAACTTGATTTCACCATTGTGCCGAGGTCTAAACACTGAATGAGGTATTTTCAGGGAACAACGCCCCCAAGTTAGAGATATTTGCCATTGTTTTCGTTGGATTTCCGCTATGAGATTAAATGTTAGAAATGCAACCATTTCATTGCAGTTGTCAGCTACAGCTCGTTACGGTTTCGGTCTGGTTACAGTTTTTATTATTTATAAATTTTTATTACTATGGGTCGCCCTTAAATTTATACTTCAACACAATATTGTATTCACTTGTTTGTTATATGTATCTAGCTTTTTTAGACTTTTATTTTAAAATTAAGAATATTCAGAATCACCAAATTTAGCATCAGCCAAGTTGAAAGAATGAACCTCTTGGCAAAAATAAATGAGACTATTTTTAAAAATTGTTTTTAATTACGGATATATACGAATAGAAACATGTTGGGCCAAAAATAGGAAATTTTAAATTTGGTCATGGAACAAAATAGTTATTTTCCTGAATGCTTTGTTTATTTGCTAAAATGAGTAAGTTTTGTTAATAATTTGAAAGAAATAGTTTAATATTACACTGGGTTTGGCTACTGGTTGTTTGATTTTCTAATGGTAAACGATCCATAATCCCATAGTCTTCGAGAATTCATGATGTTGTTCTGTTCTGGGATAGTTTCCTCTTTCTTTTTCATTAACTTCAGTAAGAATGAAGGAACTCCTGGTTTGTCTTGGGTTTTTGGTCGTCTATATACTCTTTCTTGAACAACGTCTTTCAACTGTCTTCGTGTGGGCTTCCATGTTGGTTCAGTGGTTTCCTGATTGCTTCTATTCTTGTATTTACAAATTAGGAATTGGTGTCCAGTCGTACGGAAGAGAACAAAGAAAACAAACGGTGCTCTTCATACAAGAATCAAAACATTAGGTTTTTAATGAACAACTCGAAAAGAAAGTTACAAATAGACTGAATAAAAAAAAAAAACATCTGCGTTCAGCAAATCGCAAGCAATCAACTGGTTTCTTGATTTTCCAAAAAGGAATTTTTTTTATTTATAAAATGTTCCAGTTTCTACCTTTTACTGTAAATGCATAAATTATTAGCTTACTTTACTACGGCAAGTAAAGATGTACTGTGTGGGTGTGTGTGTGTGTGTGTGTGTGTGTGTGTGTGTGTGTATGTGTATGTGTTTTAATAGCTTTTCAGAAGATAAATGAATTTCTTGAAACTTAACATGAATCTTTACACAGAAAAGAAAAATCAAGCTTTTTTTATTTTGAAATTTTCATGTTTGTCCCGGTCGAGAGCTTTGATCTAAAGATGACAAAACTTCTGAAGACGAAGCATAAGAAATTAATCAAGATCTCTATGTGTTCAACAATATGTCTTATTCCGTTTCTTAATTCTGTTTCTTCTAAGTGGGATTTCGCAAGATTAGATTTAGCAACTTAAATACTAATCTTTACTTGCAAAATTCTTGTGTGAACAATACAGTTAGCATTTTAGAACATTCTTAATGACTGCTATGAGAGTTGTTCCAGTTTCATGAGTCTGAATCGGGGTACAAGGGGTTTAGTAAAACACATTATTTTTTTTATTTTTTTTCAGTAAAACAAAGATGTCTAAGCTGAATGGAAGAGTTACGGCAACTCAAGAGACAGAAAATTATTAAATAAACCTAATAACTAAAGAAACTAAAACAAAGAACACAATGAATTCAAATTATTTTGGAAATCATTCATCGAGTGCTTTGTTTTAGTTTTTAGATGGAGCAAAGCAAGAAATAAAAATAAAGATTTCTAATTCAAGTCTTTTTCCTGTTGACAGAATTCTGAATTAAGGACGAAAGAATTGTTGACACTTTAGCAAAATTCATTTTATGGTGAAATTTTTTAATTACCCTCAACAAAAGAAAACGAAAGAACCTTAATTTATTATATTTGCATTCTGTACAAATCTCATTCATGAAACCTAACTGATATCCAAATATTTTGCAAAACAACTAAATGCATTTACTCACAATTTACTCATCATAATTATGGATATATGGACTGAAATTTATGATTACCAGCCTGAAGTAATGTTTGGAAAAACAAGTTAAACGATCCCAAATAAAAATTTATATATCTTAGAATATACTATCAAATAATAATATTTTTTTTAAGAAACTAACTCAATTATTTTTAAATAAAAATGAATTTTAAAAAGTCAAAAAAGTCAATAGGGAAGTTTAGGATGTGGAAAATACTATCACTAACTATGTTTTTCTCATTTCATTTTCCAGCCAAACAAAAATTGCATACACTTTAGTGAGGTTCTTAACGTGCACTTTCATAAACATGAGTAGAAAATATATCCACAGCTCCTATCTCTTCTTATTTCTCCAAAAATCATAAAATATAATAAGCCAACATTTTCGTTCGTCTTGTCTTCAGATATTTCTGCAAAATTTCCGAAGTACAAATGTTAATCTGTTCTCGAATGTCTTTGACAATTGAAAATAAAATCGATTTGATGTACTACAACGGAGGAAGTCGTGCGCACTGGCTTCAACAGTTAAAGCGAGAAAATTAGTATAAAGATGGAAAATAAAAATTTGAAAATAAGCTCAAAGCGTGAAAACTACCCTATCAACGAGAATCTAGGACAGCTGTTTCGTCGTTGTTTGGACTCTTCAGCAACGTTTACCTGTAATGATAAGCTCAGTAAGTCGTGAAAGATTATGGAACCCACTCCTGTTCCCCGATTTGAACCGTACAATAATAAACACACACACACAAAAAAAAAATAACTGCAATTAGTACAGAATTTAAAAACTTAAACCTTTAAAATTTCAGGCAAGGAGGCTATTAAATAAATCTAAAACTTTTATTTTCCATCTTTAAGTTAATTGCCTGAACGTTAAACTTTCATAGTTAAACTTTAATAATCTAATAATGATTAAAACCATCTTGTGCACTTTTTTTTTCTTTGTATCTGAAAGTTTGAAGACCAGGTTTTTAACTTCTATATTAATTCCAGTTATTTTTTATTAAATAACTTTTATTTGTGTGTTCGTGTTGTCCTACATTCGGAAGACCTAGAAGGGTTCCATAATCTTTTACTCCTTTCTGAAGGTAAATCTGACTGAAGAGTCCTAATAAAGATGAAACAGCTGAACCCGATTTCCCCTTTGATAAGCTCAAGGAGTGAAAAATAATCCATGTTCAAGCTTTTTTTTTTCCATTATTTATTTTATTTTAAATTTTATTAGCTTTTATTTTATTATTTCTAATTATCTTTATGTTAATCGGAGCCATGTTTTAATTGGTTAACGAAACAAAATTGGTCAATCGCTTATTTTTGGATCATCTTTAACCATGAGATCAATTATTAAGTCTGCACCCGTCTTCCAAAACATCTTCCTCCATTTAAAAGCTACAGGGATTGGATCAATTTCCGTATAATTTGGCAAAATGTTAATGCATCTTTAAGACATGAGCAGGATTTAGCATCAAAAGTGACGTTGTTATCTTCCTCGATAATAGAACTGGACTAATTTTCTTAAGACTTCGCAGGAGTTATTCATTCTACATATTTAAGTTGTATGTGGAGAAATCGTGTTAAAACAGGTTTCAACTGTTTATTTGTTCAAAGAGAGAAAATTAGTCTTCAATTATTAAACAAGGTAAACAGCAACTACTACTATTTATATTACGCTCAAAAGAAATGGATACGATCTGTAGGTTTGTTTTGATAGTTAACGATCGGCGTTAGTTTCTTTGTTTTTCTACAAATACGAATTGTAATTTATCTCATTCAACACTTGGGCCTATCAGAATCCATTCCGACTGGCATTGGGCATTAGAAGTTGTTCAGCCTAATGTGGTTACACGCTGCGCACCACACCCCAACTTTTCCCTATTTATAATTAGGAGAGAAAAAATAATATCCTGAATTACATTTCAACTTATTTCCGTCCAATATATGTATGGCTTTTGTATTATTATTATTATTATTATTATTATTATTGTATGGCTGAAATTATTATTTTTGTTATTTATTCTGACAATTCAACAAAAAAATAGTTTTAAAAAAATAAATTATTTAAGGCAAGAGAAATTTACAAAATTTCAGAACTGTTTCGATTTCAGTGAATTAGTAACCTAGCTGGGAATGTATGATGAAAAACTCCTTACATCCAAAAAAAAAAAAAAAAAAAATTAAAACCAAATAACTAATTTTTCTAACTAATGAAAAATTATTGTGCTGTCATAAATTAAGCCGGTTAAATGATTAACCTAATAAATTATCAAAGATTTAATATGCAGTGAGATACAATAAGCACTTGAAAAAAAAATTCTCTTTGAAATTGAAATATCTCACTACATATTAAATCTTCCATAATTTCAGGTGCACGGCTATTTATTTATGAAAGAAAATTATGATCAATTCTCGTAAAAATTATTATTTCTAACTCTAAAAAAATATTTTCATCTTATCTTGATATCTTTCCATCGTGTCATTCATTGCTCTTCCTTCTCAACTACATTATTGTCAACAACGAATTGCAAAGACTGAAATTGAAAGAGTTTCTTGCAACAAGAAGAGTCTGGGAAATAGATTACTACAAGTTTTTAAACATACTGAAAGATTGCTAATTAAAAACCAACTTATTATAAATATCTTAAATACAAAATTAATAAGTATTTAAATATATTGGAAATATATTTATTATTAATTATAAGCAATAAATAAATTATTAACTGTATTAATCTTCTTTCTAATATCACTTTTAAATCAAATATTTGCACTCTTTTAAGTATCTGGACTGAGTAGCTTTGAGTTTTGAAGGAATGTCTCTTGAACGACATCGTTTTTTCCTTTCATCTGACAGATGACGAATTGCAGAATGTCACTTCTTATCAAACTCTCAAAAAACTGGAAATATTGAGAATGAGAAGAGATTGACTGAATTTATTCACAATTTATCATTGAAATATTATCAGTCCTTCGTATTCTCTTCCAACGATTCATTTTTTTTTATTATTTCCTTAAAACTTCAATGCGATAGAGTAGACGAGTTGAAAAATGGTTTTCACTTGAGATAAACCAACGTCGCGAAGTGACTTAAAATAAAAATTGTATTTTTTACTGTAAGTGTAATTTTCTTTTGTTTGTTCCTTTCAGGAAAAGTGTCGTATTTTCAATTAAATTTTACAATCCCCCATTTACTCTTAGAATTTATAAATTATATCTATTTTTTTTTTGTTATATCTTCTTGATTTCATTATTCAATTTTACCCTCCAAAGCGAATATCAAAACACGTCTAGAAACTGAATAACCTACTGTTCTATTCCACAGGACTATTGGATTTTCCCTAAACTGGACGTTCGTAAGTATTAGGTTTATGGGGTATGTCGTTCGGGTTCGTTCAATTTATTTTAATAGTTTGTTGTAAATAAATTGAATTGTCATGATGTTTATAATTGTAAACAAACAATTCATTTAATATTAAAAGAAATTGTATTTCTTTTATTCAGAAGAATTTGATAAACGTTTTCATATTATTTAAGGTAAATTTGCTTATAAAATTTGAAAAATACCAGAGTCAATTTTCTCGTTGTTATGCGTGTGAAAAAAAAAGCTAATTAGCGCTATGCGTGAAATGGAAGACGAAGGAATCGAAAAATGAAAGGTGTCGGATGTAGAGATGATTTTCCCGATATTGGGTTAGGAAAAGACATTTGACTTTATTGAAGAGAAAACTTCACCAATTTAAATAAATAATATGGATTTAATACTCTTACATAAAATGAATATTTTATAATAAACTTAAAAATATTTTTATTTTGCAAATATTTTTAACTTCATAATTCGTTCAGTGGATGAATAAATAGAAAAGTTATTTTCTGTTACCTGATTATCCACAAAAAAGAATAAAAGTGTCAATATATATTATTCAAAGCGAAAGTAAATGGATTGCCTGTAACAGTGGTTTAATGTGTTTTGTGGTAAGTGAAATCATCATAATGCATAGTATTCTTGAACGCTCTGCAGTAACAATGGAAAATGTGGAAACAAACAACAAGGAGTTGGTTCTTAGGAATCAAAATGATAAAAGAAAAAAAAAATCTTTCTTTATATTTAACTAATCGTATAAAAAGAACCACCAGTTAAATGTTGCCAAATACAAAGTTGACAAGTAGATCAATTTTCTTTGGTGATGATTTCGCTATGGATGTTTGTAAGATTTAAAGCATTGTGTTCATTGCAATCTATCTTCACATTATCATTTTTTTGAAATTACACTCTGGAAAAAAAAATTAAACAGAAGTCTTTTCAATTTATGAGTATATTATTTTAACAGTTTAACAAGAAATTATAATGGCCTTTGGGGTGAATTTGTGGAATGATCTGCATGGGGTCCAATACGAAAGGTCATAACAGAAGTAAAATCATTGCAACTTAGAAATAAAGTAATATTGTTAGAAACAATAACCAAAACTATCTGGATTAGTTCCATTCTCAATCTATGAGGAATAGCGATACATTTATTCAAGTTCAGTAACGATTATTTTCACCTAGACATTTCTTGCACTGGGTCTACATTAATAATAGTAGTCTGGTTTAACCTTCTCTTGCACTGTATTTTCAAGCACTGAAAATATATTATTCGTAGTGACATCTCTTACTTTGTATCTTTTCGTTTACGGAGTAAAGACACATTACACATTGTCCCCTCCTTACACTGTCTTAAGCGTCGTGCTACATCAAAGTTCTCAGTTTATTAGTTCCTTTAATAAACTGTTCCCTAATTGTCAGCTTGAATTCTGCACTTCAAGAACTTAAGTCTAAATAAATTGAAAGTACTTAACTTTTGCTGCTGTCGTCCGATCCTGTTCTGTACAGTTTCTCGGAAACCACTCTTACTTTCACCTCTTCCTGGAATCCAAGGATTTCTGTCCATCTTGAAAACCAAAATGCAAGAACCGATCACTCTCTCTCTCCAATGACTACTCGAGTCACATTCAACTGTTTTCCACCAATCCCTGACTCTGTCTGTACTTCTGATAACGAGGGTGAACTGATACATTGTCCATGGTGGGTCAGGGTAAATAACTCCTGGCTGTTCCACTTTCTCTTAAAGGGGATACCATTCAGTTTATAAGTGGATGTCTCAACGGGTTGCATTTTTACAATGCAACAATATTTACTGCAAAGATTTTTTCTAATTTTTTTCTTCAATATCGCTATATCAAATTCAACATATAAGAAAGAAAAATATAACTTACTATGACTTAAAATGTAATTTCAATTAGGAAAACAGTTATATAACGTAAGGTAATATCACTGCCGTGTGGTCTCGTATCACTTCCTAGTCTTATGTTATCGAAGCAGTCTCTGTATGTCCAAGGGCAGATCCAGGGGGGGGGGGGCAACAGGCCTTTTGCCCCCCCCCCCCCCCATGGGCTCAGTCCCCTTTTAAAAAATGCAGAAAAGGAATGAAGAGAGAAGAATTGAGAGAAGGAAAGGAGAAGAAAACGAAACATTAAGCACGGGGACGAGAGAGAACCCTTTTTTTGGATCAGTAGCCCCCACCCACAGGTGACAAAACACGGACTGTCTTGTAGCGAATTTGACTACTTTTGAAAGCTCAGCGCTACCAAATTTTGAATTTCGCTACTTGCGACTTTTTGGGCTACTTTTCAAATAAGCTGTGCTAACTTGGGCTACTAATAAAAAGAGTCAATGATTAATGCTATTACATTATAAATGCATAAATAATCACCTCTTGAAGACACATAAAAATAACGATTTCTAATGTATGGTATAGGCCTAAACTTTTTTGAAATTTCACCCAGTCCCATGTTAATCAGTTCGCTGCCGGGTTTTCCGCAGTGGCGTGGTTCTCTGCGTGCCGAGTTTTTCGGCAAGTTAAGCCTAACGTAATCTAGAGCCTGTTTTGTTAATTAATTTCGCGTCTTTTTCACTTCCAAATCTTTAGTTGTTTTTTATACATATAAAAATATTAACGAACAATTCAAACTCAGACAATATTATAATTACAATTTTATAAGAAATTGTATTTTTTTTTAAGAAAATATGTCAAAGATTAAGATTTAAGGAAACTGGTAATATTTAATTTTGTAGTGATAGTAAAAAATACTTTCGAATCATCTTTGAATAAAAGCTCTTAAATGTAAGGAAATAAAATAGAATTCGCTGGAATTCAAGTCTATTCTTTTCCTCGACATTTTTCAATATAATCGTCACAAGTCATCAGATAATTGTATTTTTAAAAGACTGCTGATGCTGAAAAAAAAAAGCGAAGCCTCTTTTGAATGCTAATACAGAGACGTCGGAACTTCATGAGTAGGGGGGGGGGCGCGAAAACTATTTGCAATAATTAATTAATTAATTAATTAACTAATTAATTAATAATTATAATTATTAGTAATTAATAAATTAATCTTAATTTTAATTGAATGTTAATTTATTAATAATATAATTATTAAATATTATATTAATTATAATATTGCATTATATAATGATTAGGTATCTTCTGAACACAGAAGAAGCGAAAACATCAAATTTATATTTTAAGTTTAATAAGCGGATCCTCTGCTTTCTCATGTTTTTTTCCCCCTCTTCTGATTTTCTTATAGCCTTTGTATTAAAATAATCATCAGTATTATTTGTTATATTTGATTTCAATAATAACAAGAATAGCATTACATTTAGTTAAATAATAAATATTTATATATAATAATATAGAGAAAAAGAAATTAAATAAAATATAGTTAATGTGTAAATCAACTTTCGATTATCCTCAGGGTAAGATTGCAAAATCAATTGTCAGAAGAAATAATAATAAAAAAAAATATAAAAAAACTCCACAATACTAAGCAGGGCACGGATTCTACCTAAAGCTGCGATAAAAAAAAAAAAACAGTATTGAAATACTGAAAACAATTATATAAATACATATTTATAATGTAAAATAAAATGTCAAATTGTTTATCTTGAATAACAAATTATAAAAAATTTCGATTATGTGAACCTACCGATGATACTAAAAAGAGATCATTTTAATTTTAGATTTTGATTCTGTTTTTTAATATTGGAACAAATTATAAAAAAATAATAAGAAAAATTTAACAGCCGGACTAGCCCCTAGGCACTTGATATTTGCGGCCCCCCCTTCCCAATCCCGAAAATCTACAACCAAAAAAAAAAAAAAAAAAACGGAATCTCCAATTCAACAACCAAAAAAGGAAAAAAAAATACGGCGGGGCCCCTCTGCTGGCTGGGGTCTGTAGGCCCGGGCCTTCTTGGCCTAGGCGGAAATCCGGCCCTCCTCGTTCTGTTCTTTAAAATAACTTAACCAAGCCAACACACCAGACTGAATTAAAAATATATATTTAAAAAAACACAAATTACATGGTTTCGGAGGAGATATGGCCAGAAAAAAAAATCAACTTTTCTTTAATAATATAAAAAAAATGGGTCCCGATAGTACGTAAGTACCATTATCTATAATCGATTGCTGGTGTTGTCTTTTCATTTCTTTTCTGTGTGTGTGTGTGTGTGTGTGTGTGGTTTATATTTAAACATCTAGTTGTCGTTATTTATGATACTGCTGGTCATTTCAAAATGGAAAGTATATTTTTTTTTTCGATCATTTTTCCAAACGAAACTGGAAAGGTATCCTATTCTCATAATTCTTCTTACCATAT
>JAFIDM010004315.1:249423-314123 GCA_023159025.1 Thereuonema tuberculata | reverse complement strand
ATTACTTATGCTTTTGTTTAATTACAAATAATGTTTTTAAAAGAATATGCTATTATTTTCTTATTTTTGATTGGTATTGATTTTTATTAGTGCTATTTATAGTAAGTAACAAAAATATTTTTAAGAATTGCAGTGGCTTTATTGTTTTCAATTACATTTTAAAATATTTGTTTTTGATGTATATTTAAAACTTTTGATGTCTAATAAAATTAATAAAATTTAATGTAACGTTTTCAATTACAGTTAAATTCCCTTCCTATGAAATTGATGAATATCATTTCTATTCGGAAATTGCATGAAGAAAGTTACATTTTGAAAAAAAAAAAAAGAATAATTTCTATTGCATCTGCATTTTTTATATTTGGAGATAGCGGAAGAATAAAAATAATCATTTCATATATTTATCTTTCATTTATTCTCATTGTGAATTTTTTTCCAATTTTCCTAATTTTACAGATGTCAATTTCCTAGAAAAATCTTCTTTTGTCGATTTTGTTTTGCAGTTCCCACTTCCCAGCAAAGTCATTAAGACATTGGTGTGAAGTAATTAAGAAATTTCGAAATCTCGGCAGCATTTTTATTGCCTGGAAATTAAATTTGTGGAATTTGTAAATATTACATCTACATATATATTTTTTGTTTGAATAATATAAATATTTAGATGAAAATGTTGCGTGTATATTTGCTTACAATGATCATTTTTTTTGAAAAAAGAATCTTAAGTAATTTTGATGTAATTATAGATTAAATGTAACAATTATAATAATAATCTAATAACCTAATTATAAATTTGGTATGGCACGACTCGTCAGTTGAGTAAATTTTTTGAGGATATTAATTAAAAGAAAGAAAGAAGTGAATTTTAAAATGGAAAAAGAACACACAGGGACGTCGGAACAGGGGGGGGGGAGTGGCTATATTTCGCCCCCTCCTTATCAAAAAGAAAAAAGGAAAATATATGGTATATAAGATATATGATATAAGATATACTATGGTATATAAGAAATACAGTATAAGGAGAAAAAACTGTGGTAAAATAGAGCTAAATAATGTCTTAGAAAATTATCACATTATTTTTATCTTTAAAAATTTTCAAAATACATTCATACAGAAAAACAAAGTTAATAAAAATTGGGGAATAATTAAAACAAAGGATGAAGATAATCAACGAAGTAATTCCATGGCTATTCTATTTCCTACTTATATATTATATATAATTAATTTACATTAAATTGATATAATTAATAAATATAAAATGCATTTCTCAGTTGGATGTGATAATATAACTTTTAGTGAGATTAAGGATTTTAAAGATATTATTGCCACTTTGTTGGTAGAATTATTTAAGAATATTTTTACAACTGGTATCTTCCCAAACCTTTGGAAAATTGCTCATATTATCCCAATTTTTAAGGTGGGAAAATTTAAGGAATTTCAAAACTGCAGACCCATTTCCTTACTCACTAATATATCTAAGGTTTTTGAAAGTTATTTGTCAAAATCAATTTATAATTACATCTCAAAAATGAATATTTTAAATAATAATCAATATGCTTATCAACCGAACAATAGCACGGTTAAATTACTAACAAAAGTTACTAAAAGTATAAACGAAAATTTAAATAGTGGGAAAATAATTTACATAGCATTCATTGATTTCAAAAAGGCTTTTGATAGCATTAATCACAAATTATTTTTAAAAAAGTTAAATAAAATGGGTATAAGAGGAAATATACAAAATGTTTTAAAAAACTATTTTAAAAACAGAATATGTCGAATAAAAATTAACAACTTATTAAGAAATCTATATATCAGGTCGGAAAGAAAGTTCTTGCGGTTTTGAACTACCAAATTCAAATATACACATCTCAGCTCAAACAAAATTTTATTAATCAAAATAAAGACTATTGCAATCAATGCACTTTTGCCAACGAGAAACAAGGTTTGTTATTCCGGTTCAATAAAATTCGGGGGTCCTGGAGGCGACAAACTCGTTGAATGCCGTTTCTGCATCTCTCTGGGATTTGAAGCATTTCTCACGCAAGTGGTCATCACGTGGTCGAGATGTTTGAAAAGTGGTAATCGGTGGACGAGAGGTCTGGCGAGTATGGTGGATGAGGAAGAGCTTCGTAGCCGAATTCGTTCAACTTTTAAAGGGTCACTTGGGCGACGTGTGGTCGGGCGTTGTCGTGCAGAAGGATAGGACCATTTCTGTTGGCCAGTGCTGGACACAAATGTTGAAGTTTTTCGTGCGTGATGTCGATTTTGTGGCAGTACGTTTCAGCTGTAATGGTTTCACCAGGATTCAGGAAGCTGTGATGAATCAAAACGGCCACAGACCACCAAACTGTCACCATAACCTTCTTTTGGTGAACCTTTGGCTTTGGGAAGTGTTGTGAACCTTCGTCGTGGTCTAGCCACTGAGCCGATCGACACCGATTGTCATAAAGAATCCATTTTTCATCGCACGTTACAATTCGTCTGAGAAATGGTTCATTTTTATTGCGCAAGAGAAGGCAGACGACACTTCAAAACGACGATTTTTTTGACGTTCGTTCAATTCGTGCGGCACCCATTGATCAAGCTTTTTTTTTTTCCAATTTGCTGTAGATGGTTACAGATCGTTGTATGCGTTACGGCCAATTCAGAAGCAATCTTCCGAACGCTTATGCGAGGATTGGCTTCAACTATGGCCCTCAAGACATCGTTGTCAACCTCTGATGGACGACCACTACGTGCATCATCTTCAAGATTCGCGTCTCCGCTTCGAAATTTTTTAAACCACCATTGAGCAGTATGTTCTTTAGTAATCCCAGGGCCAAACGCCTCGTTAATATCACGAGCTGTTTCGGCAGCTTTCCGACCTAATCTGAACTGGAATAGGAAAAGTGTTCGAATTTGCTTTTTGTCCATGTTGTATTCAACACCCTGCGAAACCTAGAAAATATATTTGAAAATAAAATTAATATCACATTTACACAGAGCAAAAAACGCACTTTAAAATGATATTTAAAGTCAATGCAATTGAACACAAACCTAATTGAAAATAGAGCATTGAAAGTCAACATTCCCAGAAACATATCCAAGAAATAATAATATATGCAATTTTTGAAAAGGAAAAAAAAACAATGATTGGCGTTCAAAATGGTTAATCAAATACACTGAGTTACACATTAAAAAAATAATATTTATGTGATTATTATTATTCTCTTAGATTGTAGTTAGTAGGCTATGGTAAGTTGTTTAGAATAAGCAACATTTAAAGTGACCTAATATTCTTTGTTTGTTTGTTTTAGGTGACTTTTAATCTTGTAAGGGACATCCATAAAACTCTAGTGCAAAACAACGTAAAGTAAATAAGCGGATTTGGAAGAGAATTCAAGTTCCGTTAAAGTTTGAAAGAATCTAATTACAAAATTTCAAATTATTTTTGTTTCTTATTTATTGTTAATAGAGATTTATTTTTATATATTAATTTGTTTCTAATTAAAAAGTTAGTTTCAAAATAGAAGGACTATCAAAAAAAAAACTTTTCTAATGGTAATATAAATTTTAATTTTAGCTATTTACATAAATTAAAATAAATTTCTTTCCATCTTTTTATCTTATTTTTTATGCTTGATCTACAAATGTTGAGATGAAGCCGAGATTCACTTTAAGGATGAATACAATTTCTTTCTTTTTTCCCAAGTAAATTCAATTAATGAGAAAATAAATATTACATTACAATTCTGGAAGCTCGCGATATCGAAACTGTTGACGGAGCTTACTAAAATATTAGTAACCTTGTAGAGTTCAGTTTTCTAAATGAAAAATTCTTTTTCAGACGGATATCATAAAGACAATGCTTTCATCAGTTACCAAACATACATTCTATCCTGGTGTTAGTTTCACCACTCTGATGATTCGGACACTCTCAGTTTTCCAATCTGACACAAAGAAAATTAGACATTACAACATCTAATTTTTATCTTTGCTGATATTTAAATACAATTTGTAATACTTCTTTTTATGAATATAAAACAAAGACGTTGTCATGGGATTGAGTTAAAAAAGTGTTGCTCATGCCACTGAACTTTTTCTATTTATTTGAATTTCCTCTTCGTGATGACACATGTTGTTGATACATTCTTTAACTTTGTATTCTTTAACTTTGAGACTCTTTCTAGGAACAATTCTGCAATCGTGTTTTGTGCTTAAATACTTTAGTATAGAGTTGTTAAAGTTGATAGATATGGATTCGTGTGTAATTTATCTCAATAATTTATGTTTTTTCTGTAATAAAATCTTCAATCGATGAAAATATTGCGTTAAATCTCCCTTGTCCCGTAATTATTTTTTTTACCTCAATTTGCAAACGTGCCATCACACTAGAATCCGCAATTACCCTGTGTCTCCTTCGCCAGTTCCGCTTTGGTTTTCATAAATGTGTTTTCTTAAATGCACAGTCTTCAAGTTGATCGCTTCCGCAATGTTATTTAAAGCAATTAAAAAAATCTAAATTCCGAAACAGCGGCAGATAGACCTCACGTTATGATAACGTAATTGGAGGAATTGCTACGAAATTAACTTTCTTTATGAAGTAAGGTTAATCAATGTAGCAGACTATAGTTCAGAACTGAACAGAAATTGATCGAAAAATAGCCAGTTATGGTCTTCAAAAGAGGTGGGTCATTGCACAACTCATGATTTATCAGTACTTTCTCGCTATTATATTTGAAGCACATTCTTCTCCACCCAAATTCTCGATGCCACTGCCTACAGATTCTCAAATGTTCGAGCATCTAATCGATTTCCCGCGTCAGAGAATCTTCTTCCAACTGAGTTGCTTTGGAAAATATCTTGAAAGAGATTCTTGGATTCCTGTCGTTTTAAAAGGATTGTAAAACTATTTGTGATTATGGTATAATTAAATATTCCCTATCAGTGTTATATGAGAAAATATTTGTAACTTCGTTATAAACTTGCTGCTTTATTGAACAGATATGCCGTGCTGGCGTGGTCGTGCGGTCTCGGTGGCGGCCAGCCGTGGCGTTCAATGCGCCAGTTCCTGGGTTCGAATCCCGGCAGTGGCATGGGTGTTTCACTTTCCTTTCTTCTGTGTTGTCCGTTTCTTCCCTTGGGGTTGGCGCCCCCTTGCGGTATCTAGCCTAAACTCCTCTGGTAGGAGAGCGTCCATACCCAGTATTGGGTGTTACGGGCGATATAGATAGATAGATAGATATTGAACAGATATTAAGACATATTTTCATAACACTATTTATTTTACTACCCTTTTACATTGAAATAATTTCTACCATATTATGATAACAATATTTCATCATTTAATTTCAAATTCGACTATAAGAATACAAATGCTTATTAGGTATATTATGTCAATGAACACATATTTTAATAATCATTGAAAAGCTTTTTTTAACAAATAATATTAATTAAAAGTATAACAATTGAATATAATTTGTATTATGGGTCGCCCGCATAAATTTAAGGGCGACCCATCATAATAAAAAAATTAAAAATAATTATTAAAAAAGAAAGTATAATAATGTAAGGAAAAATAAAAAGTTAGGAAAAAATTAAAAAAAGTTAGGAAAATAAGAAAAGAAAAAAAAAACCTACGCGGACATTGAAAAAAAAGATTAAGAGAGAAAAAAACAAAACAAAAAAATTATATATACAGATTCAATATATGAGTCCGAAACCTTAGCCATCAAGCTGTAGCTGACAACTGAAATGAGATTGTTGCAGTTCTAACATTTAATCTAATGCCGGAAACCCAATGAAAACTAAGGGAAATATCTCGATCTCGGTGGGGGGAGGGGGGGCGGTGACCCCTATTCCCAAGTTGTTTGGGTTTCTGAATACGATGGTGAAATCAGATTGTCGATTCGACCTTCTCTTGGGGAGTTGTTAGGGGTGGACAGACACGGACGGACGGATAGGACAAACGCAGTAGTTATCGATTTTGGCCGCTATCACAATAGCACCCAAATGGGTCTCTAAAAATCCGTTTCATTTGAGGTTCATAACTGTTTTTTTTTTTTTTTTTATCTTTTCTCAAATCTGAAATCTACTGAATTTCTTATTTTGTATTCTATTCAGACTTACCATTTATTTTAGATTGTGAAGTTATCTCACAAGACTTCCATTTTTACATTTCTGATTTCTATTTTAAGTAATACTATTTGGCAGCAGTAATAAATTACTACTCCTAGCTGATGATCACCAAAGAGCATGAAACAGCTGTTCCAGTATATGATTTGATAAAGAATAAAAACGTTTTTTGTTTTAAAAAAGATCATTCAGGCCTGCGCACATGAATTTTCTCCCTAATGTTTCATTAGTGAGTTGTTTTTTTTGTTCCTTTTTTTCTCTTGAGACACCACTGTGCTTCTGACGAGTGAATTCCTGTTCGTCTCCTGATGCTATTTTTAATTTAAAGCGTATACAATTATACTGCTTGTACTGGAAATTACTTTTTGAAAATTCTAAAATTTATATCGAGGTTCCCATGCCAAAAGGTTCTATGTGCAATTTTGCTAAATTTCAGTTTTATGTGGTAAACGGTTCATTTTGATGACTTCTGTCGTGTGCCAGAAGGTTCTGTTTAAAAAACTATTTTTAGCCTGTCAGCTGATTGTTCCAAAAAGTTCTATTTTCAATTCTTACAACTTTCTCTGTGCCAGAAAGTTCTATGTTCAAATAGAACCTTTTGGCGCAAAAAAGTCTTTAACTTTAGCTGGCCAAATGGTTCTATGAGAGCAAAAGTATCCGGACTTGCTTGAAAGACCACGAGATGGCATTCGAAAACAACAAGACAGAAACTCTCACTAGGTGTCACCACTTTGCATACTTAAGTTGCCTCCAGACCACAGTGCCTCCAGCCTCCAGTTTAACTTTGAGGATAAGGAGGTTTTTCGTCCCAAGTACAATGCACACACCACAAATAAAGAGTTAGCACAAAAGGAAAAGTTAAACGATAAAGAGGATGCCAAAGTTGACAACAGCCACTATTCCGCCACTTTTGACTTGCAGTCAGGGCTGTACATTCCATGCAGTGAGGTAAGCATCCTGTATTATTTAAGAAAATTAAGTATGTCTAATATGACAATTTACAATCAAGTATCTCACGAAGGTAACTGCTATACATGGACTGAAGTCGATGGTAAAAGAGGCTTCACTGAAATTGGTACATGCATTGTAAAGTATGTACAGAACCTACAACACCACGTGAAGCGCGTGACAATTTATTCGGATTCATGTGGTGGTCAAAATAAAAACCGCTATCTTGCTACTGCTCTGTTGTACGCTGTTCAGAAGTTCAGTTGAAACTATTGAATTAAAGTTTCTTGAACCTGGACACACTTATATAGAGTGTGATTCAATGTGATTCAATACAATTGAGTTTGCTAAGAAACATGTAGCTGTGTATTCACCTCTTGAGTGGAACAACATAATTGTCATGGCTCGGAAACGCAAGCCATACATTGTCACACAACTTCAACATAATGAGTTTCACGACCTGAAGAAATTAAGCAAAGAGTTGCTTCCTGCTACACTCTTCCTCGATGAAAACCGTGATCTGCCACTTCAAATCAGCAAAGCACTTCAAATCAGCAAAGTGAAATGTCTACGAGCAAAAAAGCAAACTCCCTTTGTATTGGAAGTTAGGTCTACGTACAACGATAAGTACGTGACGCTAAAGCAAATTTCCTCAACCAAAAGCCCTCTTCAAATTCCAAATCCTGATGATGTGGAGCTGTCACCCTACTAATTGCGAAGACACGCAATAAGTAAAAAAAGAAAAACGATCTTTTAAGGCTTTATGAAACTGGAGGGATTTCCACAAACTTCCACCAGTTCTACAAAGATCTGCCAGTGTCTGCCGTTGCAAAGGATTATGTTCCTATGACACAAGGAAGTGACGCGAAACATGACTCTGACTAAAACCGAGCTACTCCGATCAAAAAAATATGCAAACTTAAATTGTGTACTTTGGAACTGTCAAACATACAATATTGGTTTATTTTTTAAAATTAAATTGTAGAAGACAGATGCTTTAATTTTAAAAGTTATTCTAATTTTTTTATGTAGGCCTATCATTAAGGTCCTCTAAAAATCAAGAAAAAAAAATAAAATAAGTGTTTTTCACAATACTAATAGTAAGTTGTATTTCTTTTGAGTGCATGTTTTCTGAATCCTGCACATTGAACCTTCAAGCTTACTTCATTAATATGTTGCTATGTTGTGCCAAAAGGTTCTATGCGCCTTTCTGCCTTACGCAACACAGGAGTTAGTTGTTATTATTTTTCACTTTGATGGGGTTGTCATGATAGTTTATCCTGGGCTTTAATGATTTCAATAATAAATCTCATTTTCTGGTATTGCAGCGTTACTTAAACCAAAAAATTCAAAGTGCTTTCCTGCAAAATTAGGCGAAGCGCACAAAGAACCTTTTGGCTTGAGACCCTCGATATCATTACAAACATCAATTTTATGTAATTCAATAACTGAATGTTTAATATTGTAATATATTTCTTTTCGAAAAGATATTAGTTAGTGTATTCGTAATTATTTTTTCTTTCTTTTTTTTTTCGTCTTGCATTGGGTTCGAACCGAGGATCTCCGTAATCGCAGTCAGGAACGCTAGCCACTGGACTACTCCACTTTATACAATATTCTCTCTCCGACTCTCTCCACTTTGATGATGACAAATATCCGTTTTTTGCCTTTATTATACAGCTCCATTAGCAACAATCAGAACCATTGCAACAATCACACCGCGCCCAACAATTGTGTCTGTTGCATGCACAACAATCACATATAATACAGCTCTACAACAATCACTACAATCGCAACCAATTCCCAACAATCACATTTTTAATAATAAGAAAATTAAAGCACACATTGATAACAAACATACCTAGAAACATCCGGACATACAGTTTTTGCCTATTAATAGGATGACTATTTGCGACCCGTGAAATATTCACGGAAGTGACAAATTCTACATTTTTGAAAAACACAAGATTGAAAAAGATGTTCTAAGCTAAGTTTTTAGAAGCCATGACTTCCATAACAGCCCACATGTAATTTGAATATAGGCTTATTTGTTAAAATAATATTATAATATTGTTAAAATAAAAAAAAATAAAGAATTGATTTACCACTGTCGTAGTAGCCAGCGCTGCGGTTTCTCATTATGAAACATAATAGCAACCTGGTGCCCTAAAAGAATAGGCTCGTCGAAATTGAGGCAATATTAACGAAAGTAAAACAAATGACACATTTTTGAAATGCCCTAAAATTTTTGAAAAACACAAGATTGAAAAAGATGTTCTAAGCTCATTTTTTAAAAGCCATGACTTCCGCAACAGCCCACATAAATTTGAATGACTAAGCCAAATTTTGTTAAAATAGAAGAAAATAAAAAATTGATTTAGCAGTTTCAACAATAACAGTAACAATAACGAATGTCCAGCAGCCAATACCAATAATCCTGTCTGGCCAACAATGACGGCACGTGCTTCGTCATTGTACCATACTTCGATGAGTAGTGAGCGAGCGGCTATACAGCCGAAATTATATAAAAACCGAGATTTTACAAACTCTCTGATAAGTTTTGACGCATGAACTTCATGCATTTCAGTGTAAACTTCATTTATGTGGGAAAGAAAATCTCAATATGCTGATAACATTAAGTAAGAAATTTTCTGTTTCTGGTTTGACAGTATTGTTTTCTGTTTAATTGAGCAGCAAGTATGTAGAAAAGAGTAGTTATATCCCTGAAACTTCGGTTTTGCGGCTGTCACATTAGTATTTACATAACTGCCAACTTTTATGCTTTTTTTATTCATTTTGCTACCACATTTTTTAATATTATTCGTCTATTTAGAAAACATTATGTCGAAAAATCTTATTTGAATACAAATTACTGTCTGTTTCATAAGTCTGATACGGGTGCCTATTTCGAGGAGCAAGGAGAGCGCTTTCATCAGGACATGCAACTTAAGGAAACAGACATTATTGATGTTTCCTTCCCCTTTCCCCCATCAATAATGAATGCATTCAACTTCTTTTTGAATTTCAGATTGTTTATTTATATCCGATCCAAAATAGTTACCTTCTTGATGGGTCTTCAAGGAGGGTTTACTAAGTTTCCATGCTATCTTTGTCTGTCGGATAGCAGGGACACTAAAGCACACAACCATAAACGAGCCTAATCGTACTGAGTTCACTGTGGGGAAGCACAACTTTAAATGGGAGCCACTTGTAGACCCTCGAAAGGTACTAATGCCACCTTTGCACCTAAAACTGGGACTGATGAAGCAATATGTGGCAAAGTTGGACAACGAATCTGCAGCATTCAAGCATCTACAACATCTGTTCCCAAAGCTTTCCGAAACAAAAGTTAAAGCTGGTGTTTTCGTTGGACCTCAAATCAAGAAAGTTATTGAGTGTCAAGAGTTTCCCAAGTTTCACAGAGCAAAGGAGAAAGAGGCATGGATCAGTTTTGTTAAAGTAGTCAAAGGCTTCCTTGGAAATCATGAAGCTGAGAATTATGTTGAATTGGTTGAGACTCTGGTTAAAAATTACAGCAGGATGTTTCTCAAAGTGCATATCCTTGATGCCCACCTTAACAGCTTCAAAGAGAACTTTGATGTCTATTTCGAGGAGCAAGGAGAGCGCTTTCATCAGGACATACATTTTGAACGTCGCTACCAGGGAAGATACAATGAACACATGATGAGGGACTATATTTGGAGACTTATTCGTGAAAGTGACATGACATACACTCGCAAATTTCGCAAAACTACACATTTCTAGGTTCTTTGTCATTAGTTTGTAGAATTTTGGTTGAAATATACTATTGATTTGAAATGTAATGTTCCCATTTTGTCTTTAAATAAAGAGAAACCCGAAAATTTGTATTTCCTCAATGACAACACAAATTTCAACTTTTCGTTGTCCTTACCACAAAGGCAAAGTTTTCCAGGGAAATAAATTTTTTTCATAATTTTGTAATAGAACCAATTAGAAAATGACATTGATTACCCAGAAACAAAAATCGTGTTACAATTGTGTAATCGCGATCCGTCGTGGTGAAGTGGGAAGAATATTCGAGACGCCATATTTAAACATGGGCGTGACGTCATGCCTGACGTGTTCCAACGCTGCACTGTGATTGGTTATTTCTCTGCTTACAAATTTACAAAGATCCTTACAATTTTTGCCTATTAATAGGATGCTTAGCATAAAGTTTCCATATCCTGTATGAGTTGCAAAATAATTAAATACACAAATAATAATAACTTTTGATGAGGGAATTTCCATCTCGTGGTGAAATCACGTCTCAGGCTTCGTCAGGAGAAATTTATGAATTATATTTAAGAATTTCGGAGATATCATCAGTGTCAACATTTTAGATTTGTGACCCTCTTGTCTGAACATTGCAAATTCCCTGTTTAATGGGGAGAGAGTCAGACTTGAGCAGGACCGGATCTTCGGTTTTAATTGCGTGACGGAATGGAGAATTGGCAAGTTAAAAAGTAAGAGAGACAATGCACAACGCTTAATTTTGTGTAAATGTAGTAATATCTATACATGTTTTTTGCTTGCATTACTTTTACTTTTGTTATTTTATGTATTTACCCTACGTAACTTAATTTTATTCACAGTATAATCTGCAAATAGATCTTTTTTGTAGGCCGTTGGATTATATTTTTGATCAATAAATAAAAAAAATAAAAAATCACAAAATTTAAAAATTTCACCAACTGAAGCTACCGTCCAGAAATTACATCCTCCTCAGTGAAATTACGATAAAACTTGTACGTATTCATATTTCGGCCTCTGAAAGTTTTATCAGAAATTTGCGTAAATACCAGGTAAATATTTGATTTCTTGAAAACACTGGAGAAAATCAGAGCAAAAATAAAATATTAACTGAGAATTTTCGAATGTTTCATTAGAAACGGACGAGTAGTTAATTCATTTCCAATGTTTGTCCACAACTATATATACTGTATTTCTATAAATTGTCTTTTTGTAATTTCCCTTTAGGTACAACCTCCTTCACTCACTGACTTATCAAGGAGACAGTAATTGTGAACGGAATCATGTGAGAGAAGAAATGGTTTGTAGAAATAAGTAAGGTTCACGAGATACAAATAAGATAACTGATTTTTGATTTGGATTTGTTGTAATTAGCACTTTTAATTTGATAAAGGTAAACTTACTTCAGCAGAGTAATAATGGTTTTTGCAATTCAAATGTCACCACTTTTGTTTTATCAACTGAATATTTTTTTCCTGATTTTCTTCTTCCTTTCCAATGTAGAATATGTTCTCTTAGTTTAGTTGATTATCAAAAAATAAAATAAACTAAATAAAGAAATATAAGATGCTCATTTTGATTTCTAATTTCAAATTTCGAGTTTGTAATACATTTGTTGATTAAAATTGTTGTAGGCAATTAAATATTGTGGTTTAAGGTAGAAAGTTTCAATTAAAATAAATAATGCTGCGTTCTCTTTAGCAATTCTATTTGGGAACTTGTTCCCTTTCTTTCTGGGCCTGTTTCCCTTCTTCTTGATATGATGAATGGACATGGAATCCCTAGAAGAATAGATTACTGTAAAGTATTAAATGAAAAGTGTTCTTTATTAAACAGAAAATTATCCATTATTTCTAGAGTTAAGGTCTGAACTCTATTGATACTACCCAGGTACAAGGGTAGTCTATTGATACTGGTACAAGGGCACCACTGTACCTTCTTGCTGCGGCGCTGATCTTGAGGGTTGTTTCATTGCTGAAACGTTCATTTCAAACCTAAATTTAAAATCAATATTTCTTTTTAATTTTTAAAATCTAAATATTTAAAAAAGAAACTAATATCGTTGTCTTTAATTGGTTTTTAAAGAAAGTATTCAAAAGTTGAAACTTCCTCAATCAAATGATTCAGTCGCAGACAACTTCATTGGAAGTATTTGCTTGGAAACTTTTATCGGAATATAGTTTAAGAACTTCAAAATGAAAGTAAATAACTTTTATGTAATTTATTTTAGTATAAAAAACATCCTTATGACTTTAATTAAGGAAATTAAACGAAATTTCAGTAAGAATCATTTTATTATTTTATTATTTTAAATCATTCCAGCAAATGTACATAAAATTGTAATCCGTAGTAAGAAGTTTCTAGTAATTTTCAGAAATTTGCTGGTAAGGAAATGAAATTTCTTTTTTCCAAGAGAAAGTAAGAAAGTAGACGAAAAGGCTACGAATGGTTCAAGGAGTTTTTTCACCGTCTTATGCATTACAAGTGGAAAAGAGTTCTTTCTAATGCATTTGTTTGAAAAGAAAAATTGAAACCATGGAAGAGACATCAGAGGAGCAACAGCAAATTTACTGCCGATGATGAAATCTCACTCAATTCAGCAACATCCCCTGTAGTAAGATCTCATTGTGAGAAAAGAGACACCTGTCGCAGATGTGTGAAAGACTGGGCATGAATCTTCTTAGCAACCTTTTTTTTTTGAGAATAGTAAAATCCGTGACATCACTGATATATGTTTTTAAGAAAAATCCTTCCTTTACGAAGCATCGACTCAGTTTTGAAAAATTTAGTTGAAACAACCTTCTCAATCTTCTCTACGAAATCTTTTCATGTTTGTATCTAGAAATAATACGTATTTCTGTATCTTTACTACAATGCGTCAATGTTATCTAACCAAACATCTTTTTGATCATAACAATTGTCTTGAATATTTATATTTCTTTGAGGAAATCAGGCTATTTATCCTATAAATATCACATCAGTTTCTTTTTAGGTGAAGTATACCCCACTTACGTAAGCAAACCGTTCTTTTAAAATAAATAACAAAAGAAAATATTTATGATTCATATTATCTAAAATAACAAATGACTTTAAAACAAACCATTCTATTTCACCAGAAGTAACTGTTAATGATACATGTGAATTACAATTTTCGATTAATAAAAGATTAATTAATATTGTCCGAATCGCAGTGGAGCCTCCAAAGCAAAAATATACAAAAAAAAAGTTCCCATTAGCCTCAGTACCGAGACCTCGCTGTTTGCATCGAGAGACTACTCCTAGCTGATGATCACCCAAGAGCGTGAAACAGCTATTCTAGGTCACGAGTCACTTAGTAAACACCTGATCTCATCCATTCTATTTCTATTTTGAGCAATTTCTCTTATTTTTCAAATCAATGTCTAATAAAGGATTCTACTAAATCATTAACTAACATGAATTATGATGAAATTGACATAATGCCATCAGCTGATTAACCAGCCAATAATTTGTGATTCACTAATCGATCTACAATTAATTTATTGCCTTGTGATTTAAATGCCAAGTAAATTATTGATGAGTTTCTAAATTTGCGAAATTGCAGGCAAATGATCGAACTTTCACAGACACCCATTGAATGATAGAACAATCGACTAAAGATCTTGTCTGAAAGTATTGATATTAATTACCATAGGTAAGACAATAATTACAATGTTGCACATTAAATGTTACCATTAATTAAAGCCAGGTGATAAGAAGGGATTTTTACAAGGAACGTTATGAAAGCAATTGGTTACAAATTTAATTTATATTTTATTCTATAATAAAAAGATTAATGTGCGGGCAGTATTCTGAGATTATAGAGTAAAAGCCTCTGCACTTTTTAAAAAAAAAACTTTAAATTAGAATTAAAAATGCACCTGCATGATGTGTTTTTAATTGTAATTTAAAGTTCATTTCTTAGTCAAGTGCGGAGGCTTTACACTATAATCATATTTTATTCTAGCTTATAAATATTCTATAAACAATGCTTTTGATTTTACTAATGATTAGTTCTCTATAAAATTTAGTTTCTCTATCATAATAATAAACATATTAAATAAATTTTAATTTAAAATTTAATAAATTTTAAATATATGCATTGATAGTTATACTAGATATGAAATTTACTTGCATGTGCAATATAGCAAATTAATAAGGGCATAATAATTAATTTTAAATGATATTTTTATGCACTGACTAATATTTAATTACAATGGATTCGTTGTTATTTGTTTTATTAATGTGAAGTTTTAATGCCTTCAACACAAGTTTCTCTTTCTTGGAAGGAAGTTTACTTCTTCTGAAGCACCGTAAAAGGTTAAAAGTTAATGACATAAAAAGATATTTATTTAGTTCAATATGATGTATTGAAAGTAGTATGTTTTGTATATGTTTTGATTCTTTCTATTCCTTTGATGCTATGTAGTCTGAGAAAGAGAGCCGTTTATTTAGGGCTTCTCGAAATATTTCATTTTTTTTAGAAATTGTTTTATATATATTGCGCCGTATTGATGGCATTATCATCATCAATATGTTTTGTGTTTCAATCTGAATACTTTTCTTATTTTTTTAGCGGCCCCTTTTGTACAGCCTGCCTATAAAAAAAAGGGAACCGCTATTGGTGTTGTTTTTGTGCTGGATGTCACACTCTGTAGTGGCCAAACGGTTAGAGATATTAGAATGAAACCTTTCAATGAACCAATGAACCATTGTGTTCAGCATCCAAAAGAAGGTGACCACCTCCAAAAAATCAGACCTGTAGGACCACTCCCTGACCCTCCAAGTTTGCTAATAATGGGTTGCTACAATCCAAGAAACCTGGGATTGTTGCAATTTCCTTATTATTATAAATGATTGTTGCGAATGCAAAAGCTGCAATTGTTGCGTTTACTGTGATTGTTGTGCCGACTACGATCTGATCGCTTCCGATAAAATTATGTTTATAAAAATTGTGCCTATTATGGGGCCGCCTGCTTTTGACACTGTCTAAAAGCATTAATTACCTTGGCTTTTTTTGTTAAATAGTTTTGTAATGCAGCTTCATTCTTAATAGTCGTGAAAATATCAGCCCATGAAGATATTAAGAGACGAGGTATATTTGGCACAAATTGATTGTTATCGCCTATTTGAAAGATTTTGGAAAGATTTTAGATGAAAGAACTATACAGTGTGAATCAAAATTCTGTACAAATTTTAATGGTGGACAGTGAGCGAAGCCAAACCTTTTTCGTCTATGAATGTATGTTCCCTGTCGACAACCTTCGGTGCCATCAAGCGGTTTTGAATCCGATAACCATACCTCTACTTACAGAAGTGTGAAAGGATTAAATTAGGAGAAGGTAAAGATGTGGGCAGGTTTCAATTGTAGAGATTTTTTTCTGCAGGGTCCTAAAGAGTAATTCTGCAAAGTTTGGTCCAGATCTGTCCAGAACAAAAAAACACACAACATGCTCCTTTTTGTATATAGAAGACGCATAGAATTTGGTAATTGTTAACAATTACATATTCTGTAATTTGTAGTAAAATTGATGAATAATTGAATTAAAAAGAATGGAACATTATATATATATAATAGATAATTTTTTAAAAACTAACCAGTCAATAAACGATATTTTAATCTAAATCACATTTGCAGAAGTATTCATAGATTTGTATAAATAAATAAAATTAAAGTGTGGAAAACTTTTTATAGGAATATTAAAAAATTAAACTAAACACAACCTGCTTAGAAACATGTAAACATTTTAAAAATTTAATTGGTTGAAATCCGATCGTTTTAAATTTTTAAATGTGTTCATGTTTATAAGCAGTTTGTGTATCTAACCTGAATTTTAAATATTATCCTAAAAGCATTTGTATAATCTCGCAGTTCGAAGACAGCATTGATTCAAAGAAATTCAATAACTACTTATAAACTTCCTTTTTATTTAAGGTCTCATATCAGATTGTAAATCCTGTGAAATTTCGAATTGAGACCGTAGGAGGCAAAAGGAGCGAATGATCTTCAACCGTTTTCTAATCAAATAAAAATTGGTGAAGGCTTTCGCATGTTTCGTTATTTTCTACTTTTCCCTCCAATGAAGGAAAATCCAATGAATCCTGAACTCTGAGAAAAATAACTGATTAATGAAAAGCACGATCTGTAGAAGGATATTAGATCGTTAGCAACTCAGTTATTTCAATTAAAATAAAGACGTAATTACATCTACTTAGAAACACCGTAAAATTGAAAAGACCTTTATTCTTTAATAAGCACAAACATTAAACTACAACATACCGGCAATATTTCTTCCTGTATTTCAAGGACTTGGTCAAGCCATGTCCAAAATTCTTATGAAATAGAGAATGACAACTCTCTTTTCAAATTCTAAATAATATAACAACCCAAGAATTTAGAAGCATTAAAAATTGTATAACAAAAGGAACGTGATTTCAAACACGTTCAATTAATAAGACTAGATTACAATTGTTTGAAAATAATTCTTTTAAAATTTCAACTATTTTAAAATAAAACGACTATAAACCTCCCTATGTTTTGTTTATTCAATAGAAAGACTATAAATATATATAAACTTCCCAATGTCTTTTTGAATAGTCTTTTATTTTTTTATTTAATGAAATTTCCAAAATTTGAACCAACTCTTACGTTAAAACTCTTCTACGTTAAGAAGAATTGAAATTATTATTTAGAATTTGGAAAGAGAGATGTCATTCTCTATTCCATAAGAATTTTTGGACATGGCTTGACAAAGAAGTCCTTGAAATACAGGAAGAAATATTGCCGGTATGTTGTAGTTTAATGTTTGTGTTTATTAAAGAGTATATCTATTTTCAAAGATGTAATTAGTTCATTCATTTCAGTCAATATTGCAATGTACTCTATTTTGGTCAATGACATTTTGTGGACATGCCTTAATTCAGTAATGTTTTTTAGCCACCACAGCAATACATAATTGAACTAATAGCCCTAATTTAATAGTAAGTTATTCGATTACGACCACCCACAAAATCAAATTGTTTAATGATTAAGTTTCTACTTTAAGCAATTAATACATTATGGAAACAAAGTATCTTTAATTGGTAAATTATCCGAAACATTTCAGCCATTACAATGAATCAAATTTAATCTTTAGGTTAATTAGAACAAATATATTTAAATAAAAACAGAAAATTCTGTTGATGTTCGTGATGGCTCAAGAAGGAGAAAGACATTAGTCTTAATCTTTGATAAAATGTTACGTCTCCTTATTTTATTGGAAGCAGAAAGTTTTTAGTTCCCCCGCCCAAAGCAAAAATAAAAAAAAAAGTTTAGTTTGTGTTACCCACTTGGACAGTCGTGAGTTCATTAAGGAAGAAGCAAAAATAGAATCAACAGCAGTTGAGAACCTCACAATTCAATATCATTTACATTTGGATTTATTCTTGGGAATAAAAACTGAGAGATTAACTCAATACCAGAGGTTTTATTACTGCCTACAGGAATTCTTTTATCATTGTAATTCATTGCCTATAATCACATCGAAGTTTAAATGGAGAAGTGGTTAGCGGATCTTTTTATTTTCCTTAGTCTCATTAATTAATTGTTAGAGTATAAAGGAGTTACCTTTTAGAAGAAAAATACTTTTTTCATGTACACTTATGTGTTAATGAGAAAGCTCATTAATATTCGTAAATGTTTTTGAGTAAATTTGGGTTCTTTATTATAAATAGAATTCATGAATTTGAAACAAAGAATCAAATAGTTCATCTAAGTTTTAAAATTCGTAAAATTCCAAGACAGATATTTCCAAGATAAAACTTATTTGTTTTTAATCGCAAAACTGTTCTCAACGTATTGGTTTTTTTAATTTTGAGAAAAAACAATATTTTTGGCATTTTAAGGAAAGAAAATTGTTAAAGATGCTACTTTCGCAAAACTATTTAATGCTAACAACTCCTATTTGAGAGAACTTTTACTTTCAATCAACAACGAGAAGACTAAGAGGATTTCCTTCCTTCGTCTCTGACATAAGTTGGCTGTTTTGTTGCATTTTCATTTTCATTTGAATTTCGCCAATTTCATAACGAAGTCCATTCCGAAACTAAAAAATCATCCTTCGATGCATCACCGAAAAGTTTCAATTCAGTTTTTTTAGACAGAAATAAATTATTGCAGTTTCTGCTGCTACATCAGATTCTTAGGAAATAGGAAAAAAAGTTTCTTTCAAAGGAAAAGCCGAAGTTGGTGAAAAATAAAGTTGCTTCCTTTGTGGCTTTCTTATGATTCTCTCGTTGAAAAGAACAAAACCAATAGAACGGAGAATCATTAAAAGAATCATTTTGATACATTGTTGTAGCATAAAATAGCAAATAATGAAATCTTTACTTTAATACAAATGCAAAATAGTTAAAAAGAAATTACTGAATGCACTGTATCAAAATAAAAAATATAAAGTTTTGTGCGGTCTTACTTTCTATTGTTATAATGATGTCTGCTTTCTTCTATTTGTTCGTCCCAAACAAAAATAGTGATAACAAAACATTCGTTTTATCATTACATATATTTGTTTTCTGGACTGATAAAAAGAAAATAAGCATCAGTGGCATTGTAATCCACAGAAATCTAAGATGAATTATATCCTACTGTTATGGTTGATTCTTTCCAAAGAGCTTTAAAGACGTTGTTTAAAACATTACTGATAATCTTATCTAAGAACCTCTTATATTTCCAAATTATTTCCAACAATAATCTATGATATAAAAGTGAAATTCGTGGATATGTGTGTGTGTATGTGTCTCTGTTACAAATGTTTAGCATATTTTGCAGCATGGTAAAACTTATAATTTGGCATATAGGTAAATTCCATGCTGTAGATAATGTAAAAAATTATGAAAAGAACCTTGTCAATTTTGAAAAATTAACGTGATGTGAAAAATTTCTAACAAAACAAAATGAAAAACCGAGAGCAGCACCAGAATAAATAAATTGCCTTTCTGATTCGATTAATGCAAAGGAATCGGGAATGGCCGTTTCGTCCTACAGGGGACTCATCAGCCCGATCTCCGCCTTCCCCGATAAAAGACTCAGAAAGGCAAGATCTTATAGGAAGGCTACCGTCACGCCTAGCAGTGACCCACGAAGAACAAAAAAACAATAACAATAAATGTTGTGCTTACTTTGTGATCGGGCTGATGAATCCCCTGTAGGACGATACGGCCGTTCCCAATTGCTTCCCGATAATCGAATCAGAAAGACAATTTATTTATTCTGGTGCTGCTCTGGGTTTTTCATTTTGTTTTGTTATAACCTTTTCAATTTCGGTTTGTTTGGTTTTTTTTTTGGAGGGGGGGGGGGGGGGAACAACGGTCATGAACTTCTTGCTTGAACACTAAGCAAAACGCTTTCTGATTTTGACACTAGATGGCACGAGCTTCCCATGATGTCCATTCATTTTCTTTATTTACTTTCTTATTTTCAGACTAGATGTCTGGAAGTGGCGCTTCGATCCTGATCAATGAAGCCTTATTTCGTAAAGGTTAAGCATATCTCGGAAACAGTTTGAGCTAGAAACACGAAATTTGACATGAGTGTTCTTTGTCAAAATAATAATAAAAAAAAAACCGTATTCGACTAATTTTCGATATTGATATCCTAAGGGGGGGGGGGGGTAAACGGCGGGAGGAGCAACTTTCTTGAAAGAGCCACATTTGCATCTGGAGACGACAATTGGAACTGCAAAAATATTGTTGTTCAACAATAGGTATTTAAATATTATTGTGCATAGCAGCGTAACAGATTAACCTGGTGGCAACAACTGAAACTAAAATATTTTTCTGCATAGTAATTTGGAGGCAAAAACTTCAATAGGGTGTAAACATGAGGGCGGTGAAGGATAGCAAACATTGCTAAAGAATACTTGTAAAGGGATTTCGGTATAAATATAGATTTATAATGATTACATGAGCTTTTAAGAACTAGGGAAGGTTTGAATTGATAGGGGTATGGAGAAGAGGAGAATGAGATGGTAAATCTTATATTCTCCGATCTTGATATTAATTTTCATATCTTTCTACATTTATTGTGAATGTAATAACTTGAAATAAAGATTTCATACAATCCATTAAACAAATCAATTTTAATCTGAATTAAAGTAATGGATCTGAAAAACAACTACTAAAAGCAAAAACCCTTATAATGTAATTCTCGAACGTCTCTCGATGAAAGTTCTAGGGATAGGAGTAGTATCTAATACACAAACAATTTCATCGGCATTAGGAAAATGCTACATCAAAAATTATTATTTTTTTCTAAATTTAGCTAATTTCAGTTTTGTCTAATCACATGTCATTTGTTCTTCATTAGAAGTTATAAAATAGTTTGAAAAGCTAAACAAAAAGAACTCACTGTTACTGGAACTTGATTTTGTCGATCTTCTTTCTAACTTAACTGCAGAGCAGAAAAAGTTTCTTTATTTTCTGATGCAGATTTAAGGAAACCTTTTCATTTCAAACTCTTTTCCGAGTGGGTCCTTGTCGCTCCCTGATGGAACCAAAAATTCCAGTAGAAAAGAAGAGTAATCATTCGTTAAACAATTTGTTCGTTACCTGATATTATTATAATTAAATTGATTTAAAAGCATTTAAAATAATAATAATAAAATATAATAATAAAATAATAATTAATTTTTCCCAGAAATGGAAACATTGTTTTCATATTTGTATTCAGTAAATTAATTAAAAAAAAAATCATAGTTTTCTACTTGTGTTTTTTTTTTCACTAATTTAAGAGAAAATAATTCAAAACAACAAGAGACATTTTTAGAAAAGTAGGCTTCAAGTTCTTTCCTGTCAAAAAACAAACGAGTATTTGTTTTTAACTTTTGTTCATTACGACACGCAAATATTGTGATACGATATTTATATTTTAACTTTCTTCATTGACACAAAATAGAAACATGATGGGATTCATTGATCGACGACAGTCAATCACTTGTGCTAAATGGAATCCTGAAGAGACAAACCTAATTATAGATTGGATTCGTTTAAAGACAGGATCAGATGAGGCATTAAATCAATGCATTCTTTCGACAGGTTTGGCAGCCATTGAGAGAAATATCCCTTCTTGTTACTGGATGTGTTCATCTTCCTCTTCCGAAATTGAAATCAATTCAGTGGACTACCAGTGTTAGAAGTAGTTTTTTGTTATTTTTCCATTATTTATTTACTTTGACATTGAAATGTAGACTGCAGAAAACCTTAAGCAGAACTTCTTTTGATTTCAAAACAATGATAAAATGTTTACAGTTATAATAAAGTCAATAGTTAATCAATCAATTCTTAAACGATGCTTTCAAATTAATGACTAACGAGATCCTCTTAAATTAAATTTGTTAGATAAAAAGACGAAGGCAGTAAGAAAAAGCAGTTTAATTTTTAACGATACAAACGGACAATTCACACACTATTTGAATGGCTCTACGGATAACAGTTGCCACATTCAATAAAACTCTTTTATTAGTTTTGATCTCAGAAAGCTTTCTTAAGGATTGGAAAAGAATTTACTCAAGAAAACTGAAATAAGATCTACCAAAAGCTAATAATAAATAAATAAAAGAAATTAATAATAATAAATTAAGACAGGAATGTATCATATTCAACATTTATATAGAGCAAGTATTAAAAGATTGAAAACGAAGCTGTCAAAATATGGGCATCATTAATAATAAAAATAATAAAAAGATTTCTTATTGATGACCAGTTGGTGACAGCACAAGATCATTTTGATTTGGAAATTCTTGGGAAAAACACTAATGTCTCAGGCAGCTTGGGATTTAACATTTAATTTTCAAACGTTGAAGTATTTGCCTACAAAAAGCAACAAACGGAGAATTTAGTTTTACAGAAAGCAGGAACAGTAAAACAGCTTGAAAATTGTATAAATATAAGAGTGATGATTAACAAATTGCAAGGTTTTCGTAAAGAAGAATTAAAAAAGAAATGTTTATACATGTTTTTTTAAACAAATTAAAAAACACGTATCATGTTTAAATTCATTATGGTAGGCTAAGCACATTGGGAAAGAAATACATTGCAAAGATGCAATGTATTATAATGTGGGACAAGTATCAGACTATGGAAGTGACATTTGGAGAATGACTGAAGATTTTGAAAGGAGTATAATAACAGTAGAAATGGATTAATTGCGTAGAAGATGAATGATATTAATGATGAAGAAATTAGAATTGAATGAATGCGAATGAAAATGAAAAGACCGAAAAATTCATGGTTTGAGGGAATTAAGAAATGTATGAGATCAGTAGATCAAAAATTCTGGATAAGCCTTTAAGACGACTGTGGTAAATGGGCAAGGGAAGATGGCAATGTATTGTATAGATATTATGTTAGTTTTTAAATAAGATCTCAATACAGTGAAATGCCTTGTCAGAAGCATAGCATTAAATGAATCAATTAGAAAAACTTTTAAAACACAGATAGTTTGTGAAATGTGCAAATGAAATAGTTATTCAAAAGTTTGTTCAAAGCATGTCATTTAGCCGTTTTTATAGGGTTGCTTCAGTGATAAGTTCTTTAGAGTGAAATCTTAATATAAATGTGGAATTCTCTGGACGTGGCACATTTCCATCTGCATGGTGCAGTTAACACGCAGAATTATCGCATTTGGGAGAGAGAAATGCATGTCTTGAAATTCCTTTACATTCCCCAAAAGTGACAGTTTGGTGTGGGTTTACGTCAACATTCGTTGTTGGACCGTTTTTCTTTGAAGACCGTGGCCGCACAGATCCTACTCCATGTTCCGTTATTGGCAATCGATATGCGTCATTACTAACCACTTCAGGGTATTCCAACAACAACAGGGTCTTGAATCAACAGTATTTATACAGAATGATGCTCCTCCACAATCGCCAATTGTGTTAATTCAGCTACTCGGCAATCATTTCACTCATGACCGCGTCATCGGCCGGCAGTACTGCGTGGCACTCACGGTCACATGATCTTACCCCATGCGATCTTTGGCTGTGGGGGGTATTTTAAAGATCTGGTTTATCGTGACAACATAGCAATCTCGGCACATTTTAAAGGAAGCATATAATGTCACAAGTTCAACATTTCCAGGGACACCTTGCGTTCAACAGTTGAACATTCGATTCTTCGATTTCAGATGGTAACAGATTATGGTGGTCAACCTATTGAACATGTTGTGTCACCCCTGTATTTCCACTTTTTCCTATTTTCAAAATCTTTTACTCACGTTGTTTGTAGAACTTTTGGCACAAACTTTCTAGAGCTTTTAGGACATAGGTTCAACTTCAAATAAGTGGAAAAAGGCGAAATCCGTTCATGGGTTTATAGGGGGCCGGTTTCAGAAGTTGGGCGTGATTTCAAAATTGTGGTCACGATAACTACTGTAAATTTTGAGCCGTTGAATACCCATAAGGACTCGCCTGGTATTGTATTTAAACTAAACCGAATCAACCGTTTCAAAATGGCGGCCGATAGAAATTTCAACTTTGTGACGTTTTTTCTATCTTCAAAACCTTATCCTCACATTTTTGTCGCTTTTGCCATAAAAGTTTTAGAGCTTTAAAGGGCATTGGTGTAACTAATAATAATTAAAAAAAAATTGACATATTGTAATGGGTTTTAGAAGTGGTTTGTGACCTCCAAGTTGTGACGTGGATAACTGCTGTAAATTTTGATCTTTTCAGCTAAAACTCACCGTGACTTCGGATGGTTCAATATCAAACTTTAATATTAAAAGATTAATATGTTTTGAATATCAGACCTCGCATTAATTCCTCAGTCACTGTTAACCGAGGACAATAATCCATTTGGTGCTAAGCAGAGTCAATCACTACTCACAAATCTCCTTAATCTTTGGGAAATACACTAACTGTGGTGGATGCACGACAGAGATATTTGTTAAATCCTTTTTAGTAGCATTTTAATTGACCTTTCTGACAAAAAAGTATCAGATTTAGATGATATTTGCAAGTTCACTGAAATTTTCTTCCCTTTTTTCAACTTGCCCTTTATGCTATTTAAATATTTCACATGTAATATTTTAATTTCAGTAAATATGTTCATTTCTTTACATTTCTACTTAAACCAACTTTTCATGAAATTAAGACAATCTTTTCAATTAGTGTCACTCCACAAAACTCCACAAAGTAAAATACGAACTGATTTCTCATATTTTTATGAATAGGAGAGAAAAATTGGGTTCGATAAAAAGGAATTTTTGATAATATTTGTGTATATGCATACTCGTCTGTTAAGCTGTGACGAAATACTTCATAAAGTAAATCCTACGAAGTGGAAAAGTAGATTCAGATTAGTAAAAGAAAGATCCTTATTGATTGTTTTGCAATTCGACCATAAGGTGCTAAGAGGAAAAAGAAACCCTAAATGCTTAGTCATTAAACAGCGAAAGCCTCTAAAACTCGACTGCTTTTTGAAAAAGGGATAAAGAAATATACATTTTATTCTCTTCTTGAGTTATCGTCGAACGGGAATCTGGGGCAGCTATTTCGAACTTATTAAGACTCATCAACCACACTTACCCTTATTGTGAATCAATTACAAGGAGTGAAAGGCTGTTGGGATCTTTCAGTCAACCATAAGAAAATCCTTATAACTAGTATTGAAACCTTGGCCAGTCAAAGCTAGGCACAAAAGACATTTAATAAAACAAGACAAGGACTAACAGGGTCGAATTAAAGGGGAGTTTAACATACAAAAAAGGAAACATAAAAGAAATGCACATGTCATTAACGTCTTTAGTTATCGACAAACGGTAAATCTAATAAGTTGCTTCATCCTTAATAGGACTCATCGAAAGATTTATCCAGATTGACAATCAACACGAAAGCATGAAAGCCTATTGGGATCATTTCCTCTCCTATCGAGTTGATTGCCAATACCGGTAAATCTGGCTCTCTTCAGCTTGTAAACCTCAGTAAATCTCTTCAGCCAGATTTATCCGTATGACTATCAACTCGAAAGAAGAAGGAACAATTCCAATAGCCTCCCTTGCCTTCGTGTTTATCGTCAATCTGGAAAAATCTGGCTGATGAGTCCTAATAAGGATGAAACAGCTGTCCAGAATGCAGTTTGATGATAAGTCAACGTATGAATGAACTATGCATTTTCTTTATCTATTTTTCATGTTTCGTTTTGGCAAGTTAAACTCCCCTACATCCCCTTTTTTATTTATGAAGTGGAGATTTGATTGGTTGATAGATGTTACTTCCATTTCATAGAATTAGGACTCTTCAGGGCCTATTTAAGGATCTAATAATGCCAATAGATGAGCCTTCATTAAGCATCATTACGACATTACATAAATGAAATTTATAAGAAAGATTTTATTTATAATATGGAAATCAGAAGTAAACACTTCAATTCCGGTTTTGATTACGTGTTGTATCATTTCGAAAAAGAAAAAAAGAAAATTATTTAACTATGGACTAGAAGATGGTTGGGTTTTAAATAGGATAAAAGATTAACGAAATCTTAAAGATAGGATATATAGTGGATAAGTGATTCTTTATCTTTTATATTTTATATTCTACGACATCTAAAAGCTATAACGAATCCTAGAAAACATTAAAAAAAAAACCTCGATAAACGAAGATAAAGTTACAATAATGTATGTTATTATTAAATGGAAAACACAAACACTCATCATCTTTTAATAACTTCAATATTTCAGTTCTTCTTTCCTCAGGAACATTAAACAAATAAGAGGAAAAACCAACTTCTACTTCTTATGAACGAACAGAAATTGGAATAAACAATCATGAACGCGATCAATCGAAAAATGCTAGCTTTAAAATGTTAGTTTGAAAAAGATTTTTATCTAATGTATGTTATTATTTCTTGTTTAATTATTACGTTTTAAAACTTTATTAAACATTTCGTTTATTGAATAATTATTCGAGAGAATATAATTGACTGATAAATATGTTGTATTTACGAATGAATTAATTTCCTCTCATTCATACATGTACTAATATACTCACTTCCAAAAGTTAAGCACGGAGAGGAAAAATGTTAATTTCCGTTAGAGATCTGAATTAAAGAAGCTGAAATATGCTGCAAAGGTAGAAGAAAGTATGCTATAGGTAACAGCCAATCACGGTTTTGCGTCGAGAAATATGCAAAACAGGCAGTCGTATAAGAAGCCGGCATTGTGAAGGGTTACAGGAGTTGCAGGTAAGTGCTGATGAAAGGTGCTTAGAAAGTTCGTACGATTTGTTTTCATGCTAGACGTGTTTTTATGGCTTCCAAAAGACAAATGGAAGATTCTGAGCGACTGTCGGACGCATTGAAGCAGGACAGTCCATAGATGTTGCTCGTTTCTTCGGCGTTCATCATTCCGTCATTTCACTATTATGGAAACAATTTCAAACCAGCCAAACAGTTGTCCGAAGACCTGTAGCCGGTGTTCCAAGGGTTGGACCCCCTCGGAAGATCGATATATTGCTGTTGTAACCAAACGGAATCAAAGATCGACCTCCATACGTGTGGCATCTATGATTGCAGCGGCCATTGGTAAGACGATATCTGCCACTACTGTTCGTCGAAGGCTAAACATGAATGGCCTGTAAGCCCGGCATCGACGAGTTTGTGTTCCTTTATGCGTTCAATCCAGAGGGGCACGATTACAGTGGTTCCGCCAGCATGTCAATTGGACTATGTCTGATTGGGGTAACAGATGAGTCTAGATTTGACCTACAACTCGATCATAAGCGTGTATGGGTCTGGAGGGAACAAGGCACACGCAATCGGCTCCAGAACATCATCGAACATCACGCATTCCGCGGTGGAAGCATCATGGTCTGGGCAGGGATTTCATTGGGATATCGCGCCGACTGCACATCTACAGGCGAGGTTCTGTGACGGCTGTACGGTATCGAGATGAAGTCCTAGACCCCATTGTGAAACTGTACAGTGCAGTTGTTCATTTTAATGGACGATAACGCGCGTCCCTAAAGAGCTCCCATCGTTGACGACTTTCTGGAGAGTGAGGGGATTGCGCATATGGAGTGGCCAGCTTACTCGCCGGACCTTAATCCATTTGAAAATCTTTGGGATGCCCTCGGCCGTGCTGTATGTCGGAGCTTTAGAAACTGCCCTACAGGAGGAATGGCGATTACTGGACTCTCCGGTGGTTGATCACCTCGTAACAAGCATGATCACACGCTGTAAACTTTGTATGCAGGTGAGGGGTGCTCACATACCCTATTAATGTCGGTTTTTATTGTTTGTTTTGAATTTAAACATCATTTTGTTAATGACGCAAATCTGACGTCAACTTATAAATTATGAAAATTCAATATTTTGTTTATCTCTGTATGTAATTCTTTGTTTTGTTTCATGAATAAACATAGAGCTACTTACTTGCAGCATTTCATGTCAATCAAAGCTGTACTTGTCCATTTTTTCGCATTTTACCACTCAAAGCTTAACTTTTGGAAGTGAGTATATTTATATAAGCAAAAGGAAGTAAAAAAATAACTTACAATGATATCTATCGAATATCCATGTAAGAGGCAGCCAAAAAAAGTTTTCCGACAAAAATTTTGAAAATGAAAATAGTTAATTTGATAAAAAAATTGATAATATTGAGTAAGTTATTCTAAAATCAGAAATTGAAGGGTTAGACCTATCAAGTGGGCTGCCAAGTATATTATCAAAAAATGAGATGATTTTGTTTTTACGTATCTTTATGAGGGAATTTCAAAATCGCCATGATTTTGCTGTTAATATACTTTTAATGTATAGATAAACAAAGAAGTTCCTTAACCCCTACAGAATTACAAGCGACTTATCTAACATATGTACAGACATCATTAGAATTAGAAATGGTCTTAAACTCAATCGGCGATGCACAACACAAAATAGCTGCTGTAATTCTAATTATAAAGTTACATGTGGCACTCTGTACTTTGGTTTCAGCTTATTACCGGTAATTTTTTTGCTTGCTGTAAGCAGTAATTATTAGTATCTTCACTAGTAATTATTGTGGGCCCCGTAACCAAGTGGTAAGGTTGGAGTGGATAGGAGGTGGCAGGTTCGATGGCCTACGCCGAGGAGGGGAATCTCGATTCTCCTCCCAACGAATCGTAAGGTTTACCCAGCCCACTGTAGAATTTCCGATTGGTTAAAGGCTGTCGGATGACGGGCGATCTTTGTTTACGAAACGCCGGAAGCCTTATCTCATGTACCTCAAGGGCCACATAGAGGTGAAGTAGGACACTAACTTTTATTAGATAAGAGCTACCAGTAAAATAAGTGACAATAAAATGTAATCAATGTAATTTTCTCTGCATTACTGTAATTTTTAATTTCTTTTATCTCCTACAAAAATTATAGAGTTGAATAGAGTTAGAACATTTAAAACGTTTATTGTATCTTGATGTTTTACATTCTTGTGTTGGCATTACAAAGGAATCATTAGATATTAATCACTATTTACTTGTGTTAAAAACCATCTATATCATCCGTAAATGCTAAAACATCATTCAGGGAGACCATAAGTGCTGAAACGTTCTGAACTTATAGCTAATAAGAAAAATATTTAAAACATTTTCAAAGATGCTGTATTTGCCTAGCTACCACGTGAGTTCTTTGTGGTTGTAGATAATGGAGAAAATACCAATGGAATCGATTCAACAACGATGACGTTTCAGATATCATTAACGGAGGAGTTTTATTGAAAAATGGCAAAAAAAGACTCCGATGAAACTGAAAGTGATGCAGATCGATACTAAGTACAGATGCTTTCCAAGGAAAAGCTTCAAAAAATACACCAATGAGAGACAGAAATGAAAATAACAGAAAGGAGAATAGATTATGACAAGCCATTCAAAATAGTGTAAAACCAAAACAGTCGGATGTAGAAGACCATGAATCCAACAATTCATTCAGGGATTAAGAGGAAATTCACTCAACTTCCCATTAAATCTGCGAAATTGAAGAGGCAGCAGGATTATATTCCATCTGAAAAGAAGACATTCTGGAAGTTATTAATTTTTTTTTCAGGATAAACTATCCATGAACGAACACACACACACATATGGCAACCATAAGACCCATGAAAGTAAGGTGCAACTGCAAACTAACTGGCTAGATTTTAAGTGGTCAAAGGTGACTTACTGTGCAATTTGTTCTTATATCATGAATCAAATACAATATTTACCTTTTTTAAACGAGGAACGCATTTTGAAATCATTAAATTATCAAATACTTTTTTAGAGACAGTAGGAACAGCAATGGAATTAACAACAATATTGTAAAAACATTATATATTGTTCTTTTAATTCATCTTCACATGTGGTAATCCATGACTCAAACATTATGTGGCATATGAAAGTAGTTAGATAAAGTACCTACGTTTGAAGTGTAAAATTAAACTTTGTTTTTGTTCTCCTGAAAAATCAAGAAGTGGTTGGGAGTTTGTTTGTAATTTTCAATCACTCAATTTTCCAAAGATTTAAATAAGAGACAGATTTCTTGTTTTGTTTTTAAAATTATATTAAAGCTTATCTTTTTAATGAAATTGAGATGAAAGCGTTCTCATAACTTGCACAGATCCATTACAGGATACATGGGAAATTATTTCTAAGTTTTGTTTCTGCTGAATGAAATTTCTGTATCGTGTTTTTTGTCAAAAATAAAATAAAATGGATGAGTTCAGTAATTCTCCCAAAAATCCGATGATACAATTGATTCGATTGTAATTGGTTTGAAAGATACAATACTCTGAAGCAAATGGATATCAATGTTTTGAGCTTGATCGAATCAGGGTTGATTGTCAGTCGAGGAAATGAAGCTGCAGCTGGTCTACCTCCTGTTCAGCATCTCTCATTTTCAATTACCACAAAACCCACATGGGAGTCTGGCCATCATTAATCTAGAATGTACACATTGCCAATACTGTCTTGTATCGTTAATGGACGATATTCAAAGAAGAATGAAAAGAAAAGGAAAAAGAAATTTAAAGTTTAAAATTTCAAAGTAATGTCATTTCTGAAGCTTAGTTGTTGTGAAAGTGAACAACAGTTTCCACAGCTCTTGATGTGAAATATAAAATATTAAAAAATAAAGATAAATTAAAAACGAATTTAACTTCATCCTTTGCAATTTTGTTCTCAACATTTACAGACATATTTATCAACAACGTTAAACATGTTTACAATGTTTACAAAAATATTAATTTTAGATATTACGATATTTGTTTATGAGTGCATAAGATAATTTTCTTTCACAACAATTTAAAATATTTAATTTAACTTGTGGCAATTATAAATAAACATCACAATAAAATATTATTATTATACACGCACATAAATAGGAAATCACTGAGCTGTTTTCGATACTGGGAATCCAGAACAGCTGTTTCAGGTTTCCTAATCGTCATCAGCAATATTTACAATATTTATGTATTATAAACATCAGTAACAAAGAATATTATTGCGCCGTTGTTTTGCTGAATTTTGTTTTCTTTATGTCTTTTGAAATCACTGAGCTGTAGATACTGGGCGAACCCAACTGATGATGGTTAGCCGTCCAGTATCAAAAATACTAAAACAGCTCAGTGATTCCGTATTTATGTCAGCGTAAGTTTTTACGTGATATTAACAACATTTCCTTGCTTGTCTTTATGGTAGCAAACTAAAATTTCGTTTGTTTGTTATTCTATCTTACAATAAACAGCCAAGAAATCGATTTACTTATTCTTAACTTTTTTTATAAATTATAAAAATCACAATAAATTTACATATTAATTACACTTTCATTTAATTAACACTTTAATTTGGGTTTAATTGCTTTATCCACCATTTATTCATATTATTTTTATCTATTTACGAAGTGCTCTTCTTTTTCATTTCCTTACCCTAAACAATTATTTGAATCAAATTTTGAATATGAATTTTAATCATTTTAGTAGAAACTGTCCAACCACGGATATGAGACCTCCACTTCCCAGAGTGCCAAGAACTGTCGATTTGTGTTGTAGGGATCGATTGGTGTTGAACTGTCGATTTTTGAAGCGATTTTGGGAGCAGAATATTTGTTTATTTTTAATATAAATCTTCAACTGTTAACCAAAATAGTTATAATTTTAAAAATATAATGTTTACAAAATAAAAGCTAATTTTTGATGTTTAATTAGCGGATCAAGACGGATCACACTTCCCGCGAGATTGATTGACTACCCTATTTTTGAAATGGATTCGCCTTCTTTTGCCATGCGCAGAAGTGTCGAGGGGTCTCTTATTCATGGTCGGACAGTATTAATTGCCTACTCTTCTGGCAATTAATATATATAATATATTATATATATATTAATGTTAAGTGTATAGTGAATGTGGATGGCAGAGACGCCAATTCCGCGACCGTAAGTCTAGTAATTGATATTTATCATTCGTAATATCCCATATCAAATTTGGATATAGACTGCTTTTAAATATGAGAAATTAGTGTTGTTCAATAAATACATGTCCATTCACCCCCAATTTGAGTTTGATAACAGATATCATACTGTGACGTTATTTTAATTTTCTCTAATAGTAGATCTTTCATTTTATCCCACGATAGTCAATCCAGCATCTTAAACCCGTACTTATCATTATCAACTTCAATTCTTACTCGTTAAATTACTTCTTGATGTTTTTAAACCAATCATGTTTTTGCTTTTTTTTATATTAATATTAATAGTAATTATACGTAGCAATAGCTCGGAAATCTGCAGTCTTTCAATTTTCGAAATTTTACATAGATATTGAATTGCTCTTTTTAATGTAATTGAGTTCAGTCTTTCTTAAAACAGCTGTACTAAAACCAAGGAGCAATTAACACACAAAAGATGAAACCATTAATTTTGTAGGATTGTTTCACTTAGATTTCGTAAAACAATCACTTATTTAAGAATTAAATTTACTACAAATTGTTTGTACTGACGAATTGTTTATACCAGTCAAAACTTTACGTCCGGTGATTCTGGACGAAGTTAATTCTTTCGTTTTAAAAATTAGTTCTAAGCGCATTGACTGGTTCAGTTCAAATACTTCCATAATAATTGTACAGGAACCCTTAAAGGTACATGTACTAAAGCATTACAAATATCTTCAAATACCATCATTGTGAAAAATCCTAATAAACAAAATATAAGCAATTATTCGCTTGGGTAATATTTGAATAATGACTATATTAGAAAGACTTCATTTTAGGTCTAAAATTGAACCAAATTGAACTTCTCAGGCCACTTTTCTCGGAATTTAATGTTTAAATATCATGATTATAATTGTTTATTCGATGATGACATAAACTTCCAAAGTTGTAATTGTGAAAATATTGAAATTATTAAAACAATTAGATATCTAGGTTTATATATTAATGATCAATTCTCTTGGAAAACACATTATTTATATATATTAAATAAACTTAATTCATTAATATATATGTTTCAACATATAAAGGGTATCTTTTCTATAAGATACAAGATGTTAATATATAAATCATTTATAGATTCATTAATAAATTATGGATTATGTTGTTGGGTACATTTAGGTAATACAGACACTAATAACATAAATAGAATATTAAATAAAATAATGAATTACATAATACAAGATTATTGTATATTAACAAAGAATGAAAAAATACAGATAAGAATAAAATATAAAATTTTGATGCCAAAAGAAAAAATATTATATTCTTTAATAATAAATAACTTTTATAAAATTAGAAATCAAATTAGAAATTATAACTTAGAAAATATTACTAGAAATACATTAATAAAGATTTTATATTATGAAAATCCTAAGAACAACTTTGGATTAAGAAATAAAAATAGAATTCTATTAAAGATTTTTATGCAAATTACAAATGAATTAAAACAAAATAAATTTAATAAAATAAGTATATTAAAAAGGCAAATACTGAAAAAAATAATATTTGGCGAAATTATCTGGAATATTTAGGTATTTTTGATTACATATATTATATTTATATTTTGTGTGTTTTTGGTCTTGTGTATTGATATTTTGTTTATATATTTTTTAGTTGAATAATTTTGGCATGAGAGATTGTTATTTAAAGTTTTATTTTCACAATTAGATTTAGAAATTTTTAATGTTATACAGTATAAACATTATGTTATACAGTAATGTTATACAGTATAAACATTGAAAGAAAGAAATTGTAATTAGAATAATAAGTAAAAAATAATTTGGGAACCTTAAATTTGATTGTAATGAATGATATTTATAATAATTTTCTTTTTGTATTTGATTTTCTTTTTATATTTCTGTGATATATTGATTTTTATATAATTATATAATTGAATCTAATTTAAGTATAATTCGTATAATTGCGTAATTATATAATTTTTATATGATTTTATATGATTAATACTTTTTAAATTACAAATATAAATTATTTATACTTTCAGCACCTGCATCAGAGGATTTCATTTTGAAAACCTAGCAGGACTGTAATTTTAAATTTAGAAATAAATAAAAAAAAAAAAAAAAAAAAAAAATTCAAGTCAAACAAGAAACAAAAATATTCTCATTGAAAAAAACAAACAAAAAACATTAAACTGAGAAGTGTAGATGTTGACCTAATGAATCCAGTGGAAAATTGACAGATGGAAACAATAAATTGAATTTACTACCAATAATTGCGTTATTGTCAGAACAATGTCAGATGGAACGACGAAAACCCTGCAATTTTCCAAAAGAAAATCTAATAAACTAAAGGTTAAAGCTCGAACGAAGCATTTAATTGTTTTTACCTAATTACTTGTGAATTATGTTTAAATGAACAACACACTAAGACCAATTTAAAAACACTTATGTGGAGGCTTTTGGCCACCATGTGGCTCTTCAACACAATTTATTTTCTATAAAGGTTTACAATTTAAAAATTTTATTGGTTGTTAATAAATTTTAAAATGAAGTCTTTATTTTTATCCTCTGATTGAACATTGAAGCCACATTACAGTATTGAACATTTTGAACAAGTATTCTGACATTCTGGTCAGTAAAATTGAAATCATTTACCTAAACTAATTTAAGTTCTGTGACAGGAAGTGGAAACAAGTAGCTCAGATAACACGCCTATTGAAAAACAGGCGATAAGAACATCTAATGAAAGTGAAGGAATCTCCAAACAACATTCCAAAGAAATCCAGGTTTTCCAAAGGTAGTGAAAGTCCTAAATACATCGTACTGTGTATAAACTTTATTATTGAGAAAGTTCTGTAAACTTAAAGATTTACTGAAAAAGACAATAAAAAACCCCATTTAAAGTCTTTTTTATTGTAATTTGTGCTACAAACGTTGTTAAAGGTTTTTAAAAATTATTAAGGTCTACCAGAAACTTGTAAAAATCTTAATAATCTGAATAAACAGTGGAGCAACACAAGAGCAGAACATGACAATGAATGCCATGAATTACTAGATTCGATTACTTGTGAATGTGGGTGGCTTGACAGGCGATCGCGTCGACCTGAAAGATCTTTTGTGCTATCCCACAGAAAGAATGACAGACAGAGAGAAAGACTGAGAAAGGATGGTGTGAGAATGCACGTGAAATGGGAGAACCATGGGAAAACCTGCCGAGCGTGGATCGCCACCATCAACGAAATCCACATGAGAACCGAACCCGGGACTCAGATGTGAGAGGCCAGTGTCTTAGCGACATCGCCAAACGCACGGCCATGCAATGAAAGTCAAATACATTAAGGGCACATTAGATGCCCTTTTTAGCTCGAATTTCATTATGAAGTGATTTAACGTAATGATGAACGATATATGATGTGCTTCCTCATTCTAATATGATGTTAAGTTTTTGAGAACTATTAATCTATACTTTACCAATTGTCCAGGAGAAATGGTGAAATTTTCCATGGAGCTCCAATACATGCAAACATTTCAGAAATTGATCAAATATTAAATGTAAAACCCCAATTAAAACTCTCCAAACTGTTGTTTGAAAGTTATGTTACGGTCTATTTAAGTTTCCTTATTTTATTTTTCTTCTCCTACTTTCTATGACGCAATTCTGTGTGGTTATGTCACTTAGTTGGGGAAAAGTGACCTTTGCCTTGTTTATCTTTTCTCGCAGGATCCGCCATGTTTTTTTTATCTCTTCTCTCTGTTTTCTAATTAATCGTGAAATGGCAGGTTTTCCACATTAAAACTTTTTATTTAGCTTTTTGTTTATATATTCTTGCATCCTACCACCTTATGTAACATTTATCATTGTTATCTATCAGTGTGATGTAGATTATTAAATGTAATTTTGCTTTTATTTGGAACAAATTTTGTGCTGGTGAAAAAGTTCCACCATATTGTTTCTGTACGAAGTTTATATGATGTCATTTTGGGGTTTCAAGTCACCCCTTATTTCTTGAAGGGCCATTGGTAAAACGTTGTTTACGTCACCATCCCTATGAGATGCATTCTTGAAACTTCAGAGTCACTTCTCACGATGTAGCCGGACGAGACACACGTATTTTTCTTCCGTCTTGGAAGGGCGGAGAAGCTGTTAGGAGAAAAACAGCTTTGTTCTTCTTTTCTACCTATACACGGTTAATGGCAAGACTTGTATCTCATCCTGTGGTGCACATATCTCTGGATACTTTTGAGATATGTGCTTCTTGATATGAAGTCGGCTTATTGGATATCTGTGAGGTATTAAGAAAGGCCGTATACCCTCAGGATAGTTCAGTTGTAGTGAGCAGCCATCGTTATTAAGAAACGTTCGTGTAGTGCAAAAGAATGTGTTGTGTGCCATTTGTGTTTACCTGGATACTTTGACATGAACAGTGAATTTTGTCGGAGCTATCCTATATTTTGTGACAATGTAAACAGGACAGAGCGTCGAACTGTGAGTATATTTTCTTTGGCGAAATTAAGTCCGGGAGTGAACTCTTCAGACATACTCTATGGTCAGAAAGTCTGTTTCATAAACAATTTTCGATCAGACTCTGCTTATAAAGTGACTCAAACTATTTGTGAGAATATGTCCTAAATTTATACTTTTGTTAAATTGCATTGATAAGATTATTGTGAATTACTATTTGATAATTACCAACTTGAATAATTTTGATTTAATTTGTAATCAGTTGGAAATGCCGAAAGCATTGTGTGTTATTATTATATATGTATATTTTTTTTATTGATATGTAATTTCTATTGCATTAGTCTTGATTTGTTGTGTGTGATTGTATTATATTAAGCTCATTCAATACACATTTTATTGTTCGATATACCTGAGTTGTTTATTATTCCTTTAATTCTCTTTTGGTATAATATTTATCGGGCTTTAGCTGTGGAATTTTCCTTGGGCCCAGCGGTTCCATAAGCTAAGTTTTATTTTCATCACCTATCTTTATGGGTGTAGGCTTCCGATTGCGTTAATAATTACTCTGTTTTGTATATTCTCTCTGAGATACAGGGTGATCTGTAACAGTTATTATGAAAAAAATATTCGACTTTAAAAATTCCTTAATTCTATTAATAAGATTTTTCCTTTCATTAAGGAACTTTCTATTCATAAGATTTTTCCTTGCATGTTCTTTAGTATCAAATGAAAGACAGTCCTATTATAATAATTTTATCGTAGCAGGCCCTGAAAAAGATAAAACCAATAATATCAAGTAATAATTGAAGGTATCGACAAAATTCAGTGACAAGTTCCACTGACTGAAATCAGTAAAACAAGTTCTATAAACATAGGATCGGAAATGCATCGTTTACGGGTTAACACCCTTTATTATATTAAATATACTAATAGCCTGGATGGTGGCGAAATATTGAAGCAAACAAGACAATTCCATAATCATTTTTCACCAGAGAAATCCACAAGTATTGTGCGATAGACGAATTGTTCTAAAACAAATTGTTCGCAACAAAATGTATCAAAAAAGAATAAGATTCTGATATTTATAACAATTTCCTTCACAATTAAAATGAAATTTCTTAACTTTTTCAAAGCAGTAATCAACTGGTTTATATATTCATTTAAGCAAAGGATTTGATAATGTACGGATACGACGATTCCTTCTTACATCGAAATGAATGCAATGAGGAACCATTATCCAGTCATTTTTTATATTTATAATAGTCTAGATTCTCTTTCTTTTTTATTTTAATGTCTAGAACTAACTTATTTGATTGAAAATTTACAAAAACTGTTAACTTTTTGTTAAAATAAAATGTCTTATTAATTGAAGTCTGTAAACCTTGTGAATCCTGGATATAAGTTTGTGGAAGACTTCAACTCGTACAAATTCTCTTTCAATCCGTATTTCTGAAAAATTGAAGCAACATGAATTAATAAATTTGCGCAAGAATTAACAAATATATTTATCAATTGTTCATCTATTGTAGAAAGTTTCTAATTTTGTCAGTTGAAGAAACGTGAATTCAGACTCACATTAAGCCAAACATTTTTTAAGACATTTTAAATGAAAATTTAGCCTCTGAATGAGTTTGTAATTTTTTTGTAATCGTGGGAATATTTTGTTTCTCTTCGAATGTTTTATTCATTTTGGAATAATTTTGTTTTCTAAGATTCAGGATCTGTTTATGTCTGATAAGACAGTGCTATGGAGATCATTTAGTTATTTTACTAAAAATAGCAAAGGTAAGAGTAAGTTCAATAAATAAAAAGAGACTGTTATAAATTCTATTGACTCGTGAAGTTCTAATGGCGTTAACTAGTCTTCAACAGTTAGGTCACAGAACCACAGTTGGTATTCATCAAAGAACCTAGGGAGTGACCGAAGCTGATTGCGCACGTCTTCCTTCTACACAATCAAAGCAATGGAGCAGATGTGGGGTTAAAAGGAAAGGAAAAGAGATTGAACCCAACTTAAGAGGGGAAAAAGTACTTTCCTTCTCCTGCCAATCAGGAAGGAAATGGAAGGGTTTTGTAGATAAACGAAGAAGATATTAATTAAAAATCCGAGTTACAGTCGTTTGACATCTTATATTTTAAAATGGTTAGACAAATTTTGTAGGATTATATTGAATCTTTAAATTCGTTTATCTTTAAACGATTTATTACTAATCCAAATTTCTTAACTAACATATTTCTATACGTAAGTTATAAGCTTAAGTGTTTCAAAATCTGTCCTATTCCATAAGATATGAAACAAGAAGAGCGACAGTAAATAAGGAACAATAAATTACATAAATCAAAACTTAAAAATAAAATCAGAACCCTTATTTTCACAGTTTTATTCCAATCATTTTCTGAATTATTTTTTTTTTTAGTTAATTCCAAAAATTAAAGTAAAATGCTTAGAAGATAAAATTTTGTAAAATTTGATGATTGATAAATTTATATAAAAAAGTAAAAGAATAATGAGTCTCATCGTCATCACTATTTTGTCGATGAAAGATATCGTCACAGCCGACCCCTCTTCTGCACGGCTCCTTATTCCTCATCCTCGAGGTTTATCAGTCTATCCTTGGGTTTTATGTAGTATTATCCGAGGGCGCGCCGGATTTAATAAGTCTATTGAATAATAATGTAACTAATCTCGAACTATTGTGTTACGTAACTCTACCTTGATAGTTTTCATTGGTTTCCCTAAAACAAAACCATATTTGTAAATATTCAAAATAACGACAAAAATACATCGATATTTGTATTGAAAAGAAATAAGAAAAGAATTAAGAAATCCCAAACAATAAAGAAAAGAATAATAGAATTGTTATTAAATCTTCCGGACTAATAAAAACCTTTGAAAACCCAATAGGCTACTTCAGAATTTTTTATGCCTAATAGATTTTTTTCTCTTTGATTTCCTTTTAATTTCTTTTTTTTTTTTCTAAAAATGGAATTGAAACCGATTGATTTCCGAAACGATGGATATTTTCTTTGTGCCTTAATGATGAAGATCCAAAGACAGGAAGTTCATTAACGAAAGACAGTAATGAAACCAACACAGTACAGAAACTCACCCATTTTTATGAGAATATTTATTAATAAATGAAAATACTGTACTTACAACTTACATCATTAGATATCTTATGTCATTAGACTGTTTCACACTTAAAATTTAAAATGTTAATCTGACGTTCACGACTAGTTTCTCCCACACCTATATTCATTTCCATGGACTCTTAGAAGGCGAGTCCAGCTGTGTTGATTACCAGTGAAGAATCCCCCAAAATATGCATTTGCGGTGAAACAAGTCGTGAATGCCATGTTAATATCTTACATTTTACAAGATTTTTTTCACTTTGTCTTTTGTGTCTATTTTAATTACGTGCAAATTATTTCGTGACACTTAAATGAATCAACTTCTTATTCGGTTTCACGCTCACACAATACAGTGCTTTGGGGTTTACCTGAAACGGTCAAAAATAATGTCTTCAACCTTGTTTAATTGTAAATGTTTTCGAAACAGTTGACTACAAAATCTATAAAAATAGGAAATCTGAAACAGTCTATTGAATTTGTACTCAGCCACAACCATTCACATATTTCGTGACCTTGTTCTAAGTATAATTCAATGCAAAATAAGCTTCTCTTTACATTAATCTGCGATATAAAGAAGTTAAAAAGACCATTAGGTTTTAGACAGTACACACTGATAATTTACTCCTATATATTGTGAATGGCAATCACTTACTGGCCAATTGCTTTTTACTAACGATTTCTTACATGTAATACAATACACTACAGTGAATAGAGTACCAGGATAAATTCCTTTTGTTTTTTCATGTTGTTGTAATATTCACCTGTGAAAGTGCTTCTGTTTTTTTTAAATAAAAATGGATAATCCTCTTTTACTAAAGGATTAATTTTATCCTATTGTTTTAAGGCACAAATAAAATTGTTGATATATTTAAATTATAAACATACAATATATATTACTGTGTACATATATATGTATATATATGATAAGTAAAAGATTACAGGTAAATAATTTCGTAATTTTTAGTTTTACAGCAAATAAAAGTGTTTAATTAAAAAGAAATAAACTTTTGCTTCAATTTCCTTCTTCATTTATTTAGTTTTTAATTTTATCAAAACTGTCTTCCTTTAATTAATGCTTCATTTCAGTTATCTTATTAATTTAAGTAATATAATCTTTAATTTAATTTTTAATAATTTTAGTAATTTATCTCAAAATGCTGAATCTGTTGGCCTTTTTTCTTATAATATCACTATTTAAAAAATAATGGAATGTAATTTTCAACCGATTTTTTTCTCCGATGAGCTGTAAGAAGTTAAATGAGAAAAAAGGAATCTTTTTTTCTTTAGGAAACAAGTTGTAGATTTCAGTAACAATGAAGCCTTTTTCTTTTGCGTTATCAGAAGTTCTTGGATATTTGATTCGTATGTTCTTTTATTGCTACGGAGGTTTCATAAATGGCTGAATCATCTCTATTGACTCGTGAAAAATTCACACGCGATGTAATAAGGAAAAGGGATGAGCACAGCAAGATTCCTCCTCCATTTCACAAAAACTTTCTCAGCTTGTGATTCTAGAAATCTAATAGATTTCAAAGCCTCAGAATCAATAAGGATAACCATTGGAATTTCCTTACAAGACTGATATAGGATCTATTGGAAAAATATTCGTGATGTAGCAACTCAAAACTTAACCACCATGTTAATATGTACTTGAATTGTAATCCAAGGTTGATTACGTTACAAGTGAATGATTTCACAATTTTACGAAAATCCTCGACCCCACGTTGGATCATGTTCTATCCGATACCCCTAATTTCAAACTGTTGCCCTGTATCGCAATTTCCATTCCAAAAGACTCCTTCTCAGAGAATTCGTATCAATCGCCTCGCATTCCTCTCCACTGACTTCACACAAATATTCCAAAGAATGTGGTCACCTAATTCGAAGAGCCCGTTTTAATAATCCAAACTCCCAAAAGCACATCAGGGATGCGTCGGGGTATTGAACCGGGATATCAAAAAAACAATTTAGACGATATTGGTGTTTTTTTTTATTAAAGGGTTTTTAAATAATCCACGGTCGACTTAAAGGTGTGACTGAAGTTTTGTGTTGGTGCCTGGTCCATATAAGGAATGAATTTTTGCGCTAAAATAAATCCAGCTTGTTTCTCTGATAGAAGAGAGATTTAACTGATGTTCTTGGTCAAGAAGCTGGAATTTTCCATTTTAGTAGTATTGATCGATGATCATGAAACATCTCGAAAACTTTCCCATTGTTCTCGATACCGTTTTTGATGATTGTTTTCATCCCTTGGCTTGTAGCTCTGGGCTTGTTACTGTCACTAAGGTACACATATATCGTCCAAAGTCGCAACAAATTTTCATTTTTCGCAGGAAACTTAGCGCTTGTATAATTTTCGGCAATTGGTACGTCACTCTGCAACATGTCTCGACAAAAGATTATGCCCACGGGTTTTGTGACGTTTAACCAGTTGCAATTTCTAGTAAATTCTATTGTGTTCCGTTGACGGAGAGACTTCTAATTGTCTTGCAACAAACCTTGGCGTTTTTGGCTTCTCTCCCGTGACGAGACATTAGCAGATTTATTAGCAGATTCCGAAGTTTGACGAGGCGCGGGTTTTTGCCTCAAGGGTTAGGGTTCGTCCAGCGTTGCCAGTGTTTGAATTTTTCTTTTTTTATTTAAGAAATATTGCTCACCCTTTTATTTAAAAAATATTGCAATAATATTGCTCACCCCTCCTTCCGGAAAGTGAAATCCCCGGATATTGCACATGCTTTTAATAGCAGAATATGAACATTTGGGTTCGGAAAGGACTAATAATAAAGCCCTCTCAAAAGCGGTCTATTTTCGGTGGTAGTGTAACCGACACAATATTGCCAATTAACCTGACGCTTCAAATTATGACGCTTTTCGATTGTTATCTTTTGTTACAAATTAAAATAGTTTAGCTTACAAAATTATGCCACAATCGTAATTCAACTAAGGATACATATCAGAGAGAAGATAACAAAAAAAAAACAAAAAAAAACGTTTTTGTTCCTTTCGCGCTCATAAGAAATATTATAAGTGAAACAAAGAAAGCCTAAATATCTACTACATTAACAATGTATTTCATGGAGTAGAAAGTAAAGTTTGTGATTTTACCAAGTTTTCTTATTTAAAAAAATCCAATTTAAACAAATTCTGAGATTGCAATAGATAACCTACCTTAAAGACCTCCAAGGCTAATTAATTGTGTTTAGATTAATAATTTTTAATTTCACTACATTTTGAGCTACTTATCTATGTATGAGAGAATAACCGTGAGAATCAAATTACTTTTTCTTACTTTTTTCTTACTTTTTAAATTATATAAAAATCACCTAAAATTAAAAAGCATAATACTTTTGTACTAAATTCTTAAAAATTGAAACAATTTCATGACTCTTTTTTTATGTTATTTTTGCTGACGTATTTTGTATTTTATTCGAAATTAAAATTCTGTAGCAAAAGTCAGTTTCATCTAAAATAATTTAACATTAAAACTGAGTCTCAACATTATAATTGATTCATGATCGTTAATTGAAATTTTAAAAATTTACTTGCCAGGATCAGGCTGTGGTTAGCAGCCCTGTAAATATTTATTGACTTAAAATCTACAGAACTCTTTTCCTAGTTGTTTGATCTGAACTCGCTGCATTGAAGATTTGAGACTGAATTATTTTCAAATATATTTGAATGAATTACCTCCAAATTATATATTCCTCTCATCTGCAACCAAAGTTTGATGACGAGGTCAGATATTAATGCAATCAATATTTATTTTTATATTTTATAAAACTATATTTAGTTTTTATATTTTATTAAATATCTAGAACCAAAATCAGTTAAGTAAATGGTCATAGATGATAAGTTACTATGGTATTATTGTTAACATTTCCAATTATATAAAAGGTACAGAGATTTCAAGAAAAAGAAATCCCTTAAAGAAAAAGGTAGCTAATGGCCAGTGATCGGGTAAAATGACACTGTTTCGTATAATGCTGCGAAAAAAACAGAAAAAAAATTTCTCTAAAATCATTATTGTTAAAATATGACGTAATATATTTTCCTAAAATAAAAGTCAGTAGAAATTGTAAAGGGGAGAGTTAGGAAGAGTTATTTTCTCTCCTTTGTTGACATGGCAGAGATGTTCAATGTTACATAGACAGAGCTATTCAAATTCCTTAACACATTTCAGAGGCGCGTAGCTTGCCACTGAAACTATCAAATAAAAGACAACTCATCCAGTTGTTTTTCTAGGAGAACTGTAGAACCTAGTTCTATCGGCTGCATTTGCGGCCCAGGTGTAACTGGCATGATTTTTTTTTAAAGTTTATCAGTCCCATTAGGTGTACTTAATATCTGTATATCTGTGGTATGGGACTGAGAGTTTAATATATTAACTTAAAGTTAATTAAATAGTTAATAATAAAATTTAAGTTCATAACTTAGTATTATTTCATTAGTCATTCGTTTGTCTATTATCTTTATTAATTTTTAATTAATCCATCCACGACGTCCGAAATCATTTTCTGTTTTATTTGCTTAAATGTCAGAGTATCTTTTTGATTAATGTCTATTTGACTAAAAATTTTGTATTTGACAAAGTTAATTAACCTATATCCATAATTATTTTTGATATGATCAATTTCAAAAATTTTGTACCAATTAAATCTTGTTTTTGATTCCTCCTCTAGTAAATTTCTTTCTCTTTTAACCTCAAAATAATTTTTAATTATTATTTTATATATAAATTTTTCATTTATATATATTTTTAATATTCTGTATTTTTTTCTTATTCTTAATTGTTCTTCTTTTGATTTATGTTTAAAATTTTTGTAGACATTATTAAATATTGTCATTGTTAATTTATTAATATTCTCTCTCTGTTGTTTATTAATATTAACCCAGCAGTCTAAACCATAATTCAAAATTGAGTCTACTAGGGACTTATAGATTATAAGTTTTTGTTTGAATGGGAAAACGTTTTTAATATGATAAAAAAGATAAGAATATGAGTTCAGTTTCCCCATTACAATCTCATATTGACTTTTCCAAGAGAATGTATTGTCCATATATATACCTAGATATTTATATTTTGAAATTATTTCAACTTTTTTACAATTACATGCGTTGAATATTACTTCTTTGATGTATATTTGAACATTCAATATCATGTAGATTTATCATTAAATTATTGTTTAGTCTTTTATTTTTGTTTTTAATTATCATTATTTTTGTTTTTTCCCCGTTTATTTTCATTTTATTTACATATGCCCATTTGTTTATAGTATTTAAGTCTGTTTGTAATTTATTATAAGCTTGAATTTGGTTTTCATTTGTAGCAATCAGTATTACATCATCCGCATATATAAAAAGTTTTGAATTGTGTATGTTATTACTTATTGAATTTATATATATGTTAAACAAAAGCGGTCCTAAGTTTGAACCCTGTGGGATCCCTCTTCTTGAATTGTACATTCGACTTATATTATTTCATGATTTTAATCTTAAACTTTCTCTTATGCAAATAATTTTCAATAATTTTACTCACGTTGCCTCTTATCCCCATTTTATTAATTTTTTGAAGCAAGATTTTATGATCAACTGAGTCGAAAGCCTTACTAAAATCAATAAATGCTATGTAAATTATTTTTCCATTGTTTAATGATTTATTTATACATTCATTTACATTGCTCAATAGATTTTGTGTACTTTTATTTTTTTGATATGCGTATTGATTACTGTTTAAAAGTTTCTTTTGGCTTATGAAGTTAGTAATTTTTTTTGATATAAAACTTTCTATAATCTTTGAGATGTTCGATATCAGCGAAATTGGCCTGTAATTATTTAAATCGTTATGGTTGCCTCCCTTGTAAATTGGGACCGTGTATGAAATTTTCCATGAATTCGGATAAATTCCTGTTTTATAAATTTTTTGAAACAGTACAACCAAGAAGATAGAAAGATTTTCTTTTATTTTTTTAATGTCATTTGTATTGATTAAATCAGGTCCAAAAGAATATATTGTCTTTTGATTTTTTATTGTTTCTAATATTTCATTTTTGTTAGGAAATGTTAATACCATAGAATTTAATTCAGATTCCTGATTTTCATCTTTCATCTTTTTTTTTTTTTTTTATTGTTTGTATTATTAGCATTTATGTTCTGGGTAAAGTTTTTGCTTAATTGGTAAAACAATATTTTGCTGTTATAATTTTCTAATAAGTTTACGTGGTTTGAAGTCTTATTTTTGTTTTGCTTACCAATTATATTATTATTTAGGATTTTCCAAACATTTGAGTTTGCATTAGGATCATCTTTTATCATTTTCCTGAAATACTTGTTCTTTTGCTTGTTAATTTGATTTTTAAACCAATTTCTTTTCTTTTTATATTCTTTTTCCAGTTCTTTATTATTTTTGTTTTTTATATATTTTTTGTATAAATCATTTTTTTCTGTAATGTATTTCAGAATTTGGGAATTTATCCTATTCTTTTTATAATTAGGATGACATGTCAGTTTTGCAATATCAGAGGATGTTTTGCATCTTGGAATAAATGAAAACAACCTTACTACAACATGCTCCTTGGATATTCTGAAAGATATCCAAACGTTGGATAGGGCTTACAGCCGATCATTCCTTACCCTGTCGGCCCAGGTCACCAGATCTGACTCCTTCAGAGGTAGTGATCGTTCCCCTACTTCCTGCTGATCTCACCGACTGCGACATCACTAATACAATTGCAACCATCAACACTGATATGCTGCACCGTGTATGGTCAGAAATGGAAAGTCTGCCATTTCACGCAAGATGGACACATTCAGGAAAAAAAAGATGGGTGAGTTTGTCTTTCATTTGTTATCTTGGTGGCAAACATCTCTTTTTTCGCTTCCGAGCTGCGAACCTCTGAAATATATTAAGGAATTATGAATAAATCTATATAAGTAAATCACGAGGTAATCCCACAATGTAAAAAAAAAATTGTTCTAAATATTCGACATAATTCTTTTGAAATTTGAACAATGTCATCAATACAAATGAAACTTTTTCAAATCTGTTTGTGATGAAAGTGGAAATTCTTTCCAACAAAAAGTGTAACAAAAAGAAAAGCTACATCAATGTCGTACCATATTACAGCAAAGAAATTGGCTTAATGATAAATCTCCGTTCTTCAGGAATTGCTTGAAAAAGTCTCGCTAAGAAAGAGGATTGAAATAATATTAGGTTTTTACCATTTTCGGAATAGCCATCAATGACTTTACTTATCAGATCTGCTAGAGTTAGAATCCAACTTCTAAATGATCTCAACATAAAACTGTATCAAAATAAGTTAACTAAAATTGTTTATAGATACTTTTAATTTTATATTTATGATATACTATTTATATTAAAATTTACATTAACTTTATATTTAAATTTATATTTAATTTATATTTAAATTTAAATTTAAAAAATAACTTAATTACTTTAATGGAAAATTAATGAATTGAAATTCTTAAAGTAAATTTCTGATGAAAATATTCTCGGTTAATTTCAAACTACATTATATAAAAAATTATGAAATGATATGTGATCTAACTGATCTGAAACAGGATACAGGACATGCATGTTTAATAGTCATTCAATCGGAATGAATTTTACAATAATGTCTGATCAAATTGGAAATAAATGCCATTATATTTTTACCTCATTATCAATTCTTAAGCAGCTCTGTCAAATTATATTACATATTTTAATAAATAGATTGAACCTAACAAGAATACTCTCAAAGATTTGGAAAATATGAAAAGTCGAATACAACGTTTTATTCTTTGTACTAATAATTTCTTGAAAGAAATTTTTATCTACTACTAATTTCGTTTCAAAGAATTAAAAAAGATAAAAAAGAAGCAGAAACGTTTTTAATCATTTCCGGATAATCTCTTTCGTAATTTCTATTGATCTTCTCCTTGATAATTCATAATCTTTGTCATCATTCGATGTCTAATAATTCTCCCTTTCGGAAAGTCATTTAGTTGTTCTATACATTTTATTTATTTTACTGAAGAAGTCTTGTATTACTTGATTGTTGTCAAATGAAAATATCTAAAACTAATAGAAAGGTTTACGAATTTCGAAAGTTATTGATATACGTGTTAAATATCAAATGGTTAAAACATAAAAAAGTAAATTTATAAATGTAGAGTGGATGATATTAAAAAAAAATATTGTAATTTTTAATAAAAACCTCAGAATATCTTAGTAATAAGTACATAGTTTGTTTTAAATAAATGATTCATTTGAGTGACTTTTTTTAATGAAATTTCTAAACGCTTTAATAGCATTTTAAAAGTCTTAAAAGTCTACTCCTACCGAAAGGCAGAAGTTGCAAACACAAAACAAGTCTGAAAATCTTCAAAATGAATTTTAAAGAAACTTTATATGAAGTTAAGAATATAAACATTTAATATCAATGAAAAAATTACCGGTTTTATTAATAATATTTAAAATATTAATATTATGAACTAAGAAAATTGATGAGAAATCATCTTGATAAAAATTCCTTTTCTGCAAGAACAGCACTTCAGTATCACATCAGCTGTTGATATTGGGCTGTTCAAAATTGTCAGGCTGACTTGAGGTTCATTCAATGGCTTGTGCAGTCTCAAGCTCAATTAGAATTCAGCGAAACGGGAAGGAGAGCGGTAGTTGACTGAAGATTTGATCATAAAGATATTGGTCTATAAAAATGATATTTTTATGTCTTTGATGATTATTAAAGCTTATCCATTGAAGCTTATCTTGAAATTAAATGCGCACGGATAAATCAATAAACAAAAATTCAATTAGTGCAAGGAACTAATCTTTCGCACCCTGAGCCATCGTCAACGGGAATTCCGAACACTTGTTTCATCCTTACTAGGAATCATCAGCTGAATTTAACCTTGATGTCCTCCGAGAGCGAATGTGTTATCCATAATATTTGATAGATTGTGAACCCAAGGCAAATCCGGCTTCTAAACTAACTGCAATTTATTATTTTACAGAATATTTTATATTTTAAGGTCTATCGTACTTTGAAAGTAAAATAAAAAACCTTCAAAATAAGAGATAAATTTATTTTACTTCAAATAAACTTACTTCTCAAGAATCCCTACACTTCAATGATTTTTCTTTTTCCTAACAATTCATGTCCATAACAAGTTCCGTGTTCACTCCTTTTTCCCAGGTTTTTCTTACTTTGAAAGACTCTTGATTCAATGTGGTAATAAATGACTTGGAAATATATTCACCTTTAGAAAAATAGAAGAGTTTTAAGACAGATATTTCTTGTATTTACTGTTATCAGATCTTCCTTTTCACTACGAAACCCAAGAATAGATTTGGCTGCCAAGGAAATCCTACAAAGATCTTACATAATCGATAAATATTGCAGATGAGTTCATCAAATAGAACCGAAATATTTGAAGACCAGTACTAATGTGGGTTTGAATTATTTCAGAAAACGAAGCCCAAATAAAAAAAAAAGAAAAATACAATGAGAAAGATAACTAAGTAATGTTACTATTAAAAAAATAAAAGACACTAATTAATTAAGTAGTTATTCATGCTGACGTAGAACTTCCTGCTTTTAAGATTCAAAAAAGTTTTTGAAAAGTCATTGAAAAACAGAAATAAATACGTAATTTAAATGGAAAACTTTCAATGACTTTTTTTATTTTCACTGTGAAACAAAGTCTAAAGCAAGATGAATAAATATTTTTATTCTGGATAAGAATTGGTTAATGTTGGATATTTGGCAGATAATGGTAAATAAAGTATGGCCGAAAACAACCGACACTGAACAATTTGACCACATGAAAGGTGGCACTGCGAGATGAACACGTAGGCGATTGTTGTATCGGGGACAGGAATGATTGTGGATGTGAGATTAATCAGTGTTGCTGTGAAAATAATATTAACTACCGAAGAGAAAGTGTTTATTGTGGAGCACTATTTTCGATCGTACGGATCAGGCCGTGGCAATGGACCTAGCCTGCTACATGTTGCTACGGAATTTCGGGAGCATTTTAAGCCTCCAGCACCCACGAATAAACTTATGCTATCTTTCGTCGATAAATTCCGTCGAACCGGAAGTGTACTTACAACGGAAAGGTTGCACCGGCCGTCCCGTAACAAAGAATGAAAATGACGACTGACTTTTTGAGCAGTGTTGCACAACGAAGTCTCCGGGGAACGGCAATTAAACTGGACATATGTTTAAAAACCATTGGTGAGTTCCCTTACAAGATACAGACTGGCCAACCATTGAAACCTGGGTCGATAAAGAAACAAAAGTCGTGCAATATACTTCCATGTTGGCAATAATGTATGACGATCCCGGATTTTTGATGCAACCGCTACGAGCACTGTTTAGAGCGTCGAGGAGATCACATTGAACAAGTATTTGTAAAAAACCACCGTTGATTATTCTTTCGGTTGCAGCGTTTTCTGTTCAAAACGGTTCAGTGTCGTTTGGTTTGGGCCATACTGTATTTTGGATGTCAAATTTGAAAGATTTGTTTCGGAATAGAGCGCACGTGCTTTCAATTGTGATTTAAAAAGAAAATTATAATTTTATCATAAGTTATATTTTTACGCGATTCGTTCATACAGCCTATTACATTTTGACAGCTTAGAAATAACAAAAGTCTTAGATGAATTAAAACTCTAATTCGGTTAAACAAGCAAACATGATATAATCTTATACGATTTGTAAAACAGAATAAACGACAAACCTAAATTCAATGACTTGAAACAAGAGTGCAGTATTTTTGTTTGTTCTAATTTCAAAATATTCGATTCTTTATATTAAAGACATCATTAACTCTCAAAGGTTTTAATTATTCCTTAGTTACTTTTTCAGTACTGATGAATATAATTGGCTGAAAGAGAAACAAAAAAAATGCATGTCCAAGCAAATATAGTCAATTCAGTTCAGCTTAACTCACACTTTGAATGCAAGACAAAATTCGAAGCTTGGTAAATAAAATAGTTAAGGGACTAACTAAATATACGCACTTCGTTCAAATAATGAAAACATCTCAAAATAAATTTCCTACTTCCTATACGTGACGGTTTGGCAAGCCTTGAGAATCCCTTAAATTCCATTATCAGGGTCGGCTACGAAATTCTTTTCATAAGACAAAGAAGCTGTTGCTCTACAAAGTGCAAGAGATTCAATGATATGTCACACAAGTGGATGGTATTTCTCCAATTCCTATCCGCTTGCTGTCTATTTCACATTTGCAGAAACCCTGCTGTTCCGAACAGAACGAGAGGATTCTTATTTTCCATTTAGTCCCTTTTTTAGCTTTATTTACCTCAGAAATTGCTTTTTCGGCAGAATAACCTTCATAGATACTTGTGTGAATTTAGAGTATCTCGATTTCTCCAAAGAAATTGGAATCCAACTGCTTCCCATCCTTTCTTTAAAGCTTTCCTTCACAGTCAGTTGTTGTTATTTGGCTTTTCTGGTTTTCACTCGATTTCCACAGTTTGTTTTTCTTTTCAGTGTGAACTTAAATGAAGAAAGAGAGTGACTTACTTTTTTTACACTCTTATCAAATGCAGGAGGCGTTTCTGACACTTATTTTTTTTCCCTCATCTGTTTTCTTACCTTATTTTTCGAAAGGAAGTCAGATTTCTGAAAGCACTAAAGAAACCTATTGTCTACTATTAATACTTATCTCCGTTTACGAAGGTTAGATTAGGAATTAAATGCTTAAAGAAGATCATGTTCGGTTATTTAAGAGAAAAAAATTATTGATTTCTTTTTATTTCGTTTTATGTAGAGATTGATTTATATTCAAATATTTATTTAATGTTTCTGTTGATATAGAAGCTTGATTTACTCTTTTTAAAATTAGTTATTTTATGTGTTAAGTTCCTTACTTACATTTATTTGAGTAAGATAGGTTTTTAGAATATTATCTAATTCTACGCTACTTTACTTCATTCATTCTTTATTGATCTTTGTTATCATCCTCAGCTCCTAGGAAGGAAATCCTTCACAGCATTTCTGTGCATATATCACAGTCAACGTCTACCATTTCTTTCATCAGAAAATATTTTTGTCATTTTTTGATTAAGAATATATATAGATATTTGCAATTTATTTTTAAAAAAAAATAAATTTGAAAGATCTCCTGATAATTTAAAGTAACAAAGTAATAAATGCGTATTTATTATGAAAGAGTGAATTTAGGTGATCTATATCCTGTAAAAAGGGCAACCAAGTTTTTTTTTTAATAATGCCTAAGTTTAATATATTTTTTTTAATGTTGACAATATTGGCATTTGACTTCTTGAAGCCCAATTTAATTTAGCCATTAACTGAAAACCATTAAGTCTATCGGGATTGTCCGCAACAGCTGTCAACGCTGGAGATGATGGGCCTCTGTTCCTTCTCCATGACACAAGGGGAAAAACGGGATATTGATAAATCCTATCTTATAGAAAAGCTTTTGCGGGTAGTCATGGCGGTGAGAGACCTTAAGCACACTATTGCTTCATTTCTATGACGAAGGAACTAAATTCCTAAACAAAATTTCCCATTTCTTGCCGAATGCCTTTTAATGTTGATACTCCTTCATATACTTCTTAAAGGACATATTGGCCAAACTAAGGTTCAAGCTGGTTTACCATTGTTTCCCTTCGCTTAAGATTATCTGCTTTTTCATTTACGGTAAAACCCCAGTGGCCATTGAAGAGAGGTAGGAATTTCACTCTCAATAAAACTGCCAATTTTCATTCTGCATTTAATAACTTTCTCCATATCAGAAAATTGAGAATTGGCCACCGCCGGTATCTCCCTCTGGGAATCCCCAATAACACAACTCTTCTCAATAGAAGCTAACGCCTTAGAGATAGCCTTCATTTCCCCATCGAAGTTCGAACCAGTAAAGCCAGAGAACTTACTCCTGCATCACAATTAGCGGATGAAGCAGATCCATCAGTGTAAGGAACCCCTCTTTTGCAGGCATTTATTGTTTAGACTTTAGTTCCTACATAGGCTCGTGTTGTTTACTCACCGGATATAAAAGATTTAAATTCGATTTGGCCACTTTATTGTTCTTACAACAAGTTGTCTCAGGCTTAAATTCCAGTTGCTCAATTCAGAATAGTGTAGAATATAAGAAGAAGATTAAATTACATTATTGAACTATATATAGCCGGACATTGATATTGGATTTAAAAAAAAAAGATAAAAAAATAAAAAAGCCATTTCACTGTTTCTGCGAAGATATCGCCGAAAGTTAATTTGGGCGTAATTTCGCAGAAGCAGATATGCTTTCTGCATTGGCTTTTTTTTTCAAATTCAACATTACTGTCCGGCTATATACTGTGTATATGCATATTTGTTTTTGTTCTTTTGACTGACCAAAAGAGTTCATTTTTTTATGTAAATTGCATCTAGTTGCGCCTAGGTGCCTTTAATATCATTTAAGATTGTATTGTGACAGCTGTCGTATCAGCGTGCATTTGTTTTGCCAATTTAATGTTGAAGATGAAAGACCATAAGCACTCAAAGACCGCGTTTTTCTTTGATGACAGGCAAAACCTGTTAAATCTTGACTGGGAAATTCGAATTCATTCGCCATATTCACCACACTTTGCATTTTCGGATTTCCATTTTTTTCGAAATCTCTAAATGGAATAAAATCAAATTTAAAGGTAGGTCAAGAATATAAAAAGAAACCGTTTTCATAGTGGAATGTATGTCCGCAAATGCCACCCGAATGTGCTAGGAAGTTCACTGAGGTTCAGGAATAAAAAATAACAAGTAAGGTAGACAATATGTTTATTAGCCGTATGTTTGCAATACGACAGTAAGGTGTACATTTACAGGTTCATAGGTTTCTTTCAGACATACGAATATTTAAAATAAAACACTATGTCAATTACTCTCCATTCATTAAGCTACAAAAAAGCTAACATAAAAGTCAATGTAAATGTTTTCTCAATAAATATTTGTCGATATACTGATGTATTTTTTGGTACCAAGAATATTTTTAGCACTGAATCGCCTGTCGAGAAAAATAATAATGTTTCCTGTGTGAGAACAGTTTTCGATCATCCGTTCCGCACAAAACCTCGATTATCTCGAAAAGTGTACGTCTGATCAAATAAAAAAAAGCTAATAATCTTTTCTAAAAGCTTATTTAATGAGGAATGATGCAAATGCGGACGATTGGCTATACCCTATATATAACTGTACATAAAGGTATATACAATATATTTATATTTTCATCAATTCTCGTTAATCGAGGGGTTAGGCTGTCAGAAAATCCAGCGGTCGCAAAGATTGCGGTTATTGAAGCATTGATTCTACGGGAAACATTAGGTTAAGTTCCCACGGACCCTCTACTGTACAATTTTCTCTAACCGTTACCATAAACACCAACATTTCTTTTCTTGCACTTCCCAGCACATATGAAATTAAGGTTGTGAAAATGGCGATTTCTTCCATCCAACTTGGAGAATAAAGGAAATGCACCATCAAATTGGCTTTTAAATTCGAGGCTTGTTAACAACATTAAGTTATATGTGGCGAAACGTTTACACTTTTACAGAAGGAAATAAGCGATGGATTAGACAAGATGCTGAAAGCATTTGGAGGAAAATTGCACCATATAGAAATTTGTCACGCTATTTCTGAAAAATGGACTGCGGCATTTTCTCGACACGAACAACCTTTCTACATCACCCTAAAGATAATTAATAATAAATTGGCTTGAGATCCTGGAGTCAACGAAAATTCGCTGTCTATTCCTACAACTACCTCATGTTGAAGGATTCATGTCAGAATGTGCATTATCTAGAACTGTCCAGCTGAGTGAGGATAAACTGTATCCTGAATAGAGGAAGCTGACTATGTTCAGATATAGGATTACACCGATTGTTTGAGTATCAAGGGATACTGTGTGCCAGGAAAATATTCCCACACATACAGACGAAATCATATAGGTTATACTGATGATACCAGATAAGATGAGTTAGTGAACTCAAATTGATTTCGCCAAATTCTGAGGTCAGGAATCCCCGAAGGTCCTGTCATCCTCACAGTTACTAGTCAGTGATATGCATCTGTTAGCCAACCGCACGTTAATAACGATGTAACGGATTTCATGCAGGATGGTGCCCACTACATATCGTCACCCCTGACAAGTAGTTCCTTCGGGCTACTTTTATCAGCAACAGAATCATCAGCCGCCATTTTCGTACAACGTGGCCACCACGTTCGCCAGATCTCAACCACTGCGACTTCTGACTATCACAGCATCTCAAAGACCTTATCTATCATGAACACCTAACCAACTTAGGGGACCTGAAGATCATCATTATACGCCGTATTCACAACAATCTGAGTGGCATTCTCTCTGCTGTGGATGAGAATGCCATGTTGCGATTTCAGTACTTTGCCAATACCGGGGAAAATCATATCGAACATGTAAGGAATCATGTGTATCCAGTACCGTTTTCCAGCGCTATATATATACCTAACAGCTAAGGATTTTTTTTTTTGCGCCAAACAAAATTCCATCGCCCCCTCCTCATTATATGAAATATAAAATCCTTCCGCTGATTGATTCTCCAGTTATAGCCTTTCAAAATTTGAACTTTAATTATGAACATACGTGTGTACATTAGACAGGAAAATAAATCGGTAGTCTATATATATAGGCATTTCTGCATGTCTACAAATTATTTATTTGAGAATACATAGGAAAAAAAAATGTATATGTGATCACGTTTTAGTGAATTAATAAGTAAGTATATGCAAATGTAAAAACAAAAAATAGAAAAGATATAAAGTAATGTTGATATTGACGATAAAATGTAACATGTGCAAATTTTAACTGATAAAATCAAAAAGCATTTTATAAGAATTTATAGTACAAGCACATTAAAAACACGACCGGTTTCGTCCTACGACGGGACATGAGCTAGTGACACAAAATTACAGAGAGCTCGTCTTTATAAGAACAATCCTGTACTTTTGTGTCACTAGTTAGTGTCCCGTCATAAGTCGAAACTGGTCATGTCCTTATAAAATGTGTATAATTTTTTTTAATATAATAATACATGCTTGCGTTTTCGATTTTATCAGTAATGTTGTTATTGTTATCCAAAATTCAGTTTTTATTAAAATTAATTAACTAACTAACTAACTAAATGTTTATGTTGCCAGGATATTTTCTTAAACTTGATTGCATAATTGTAGACATACAATAGTTTGTAAGCTATTTCATTTTGATTCTTGAAGAAAAGAGCTCGGATAAAAAATCTAATGATTTTTAGACATACCAATCTGAACATTTTTAAACATACCAATCCGAAACACAAATTACCCGGAAGGACAGTTCTGCTTTTGACAGCTTTGAAATAGTTTTTGAAACACAAAAACGAGAGAAAAATCACTTGCCTTCAATAGCCTTTTTCTACTTGCAAATAGGTCTGTACACAGATCCTGTTAGATGCAATTGTAACTTATAGTCTCAATAGTATTGTAATTACTACATTTCCATACATTACTTGAGACAACTATAATTGATTTTTTAAATTGTAATTTTGCCTTAATTGTAATTTTTTGTAATTTCTGGAAAAGCACCTGAGGAAATGAACACATCAATAATTATACCCATACCCAAAAAACCCAAAACCCAAAAACCTACGGAACACAGAACCTTGAGCTTAATCAATCATATAAGTAAGCTATTATTGAAGATTATTCATAACAGAATATATGCAAAAGTAAATAGCAGAATTGGCAACACTCAGTTTGGATTCAGATGTGGAGTTGGAACAAGAGAAGCAATCTTCTCCCTGACACAAATAGCGGAAAAATCAATAGAAATGAATATCCCACTCTACCTTTGCTTTATTGACTACGAAAAAGCCTTTGACAATATCAAACATGATCTTCTAATGGAAATACTTATGAAAACAGGAATAGACACAAAGGACATACGAATAATACAAGATGCTTATTGGAACCAAAAGACTAGAGTTCAAGTGGGAGATGAACAAACTAATTGGATACAGATAAAGAAAGGTGTACGGCAGGGTTGTGTCCTTTCTCCAATTTTATATAATCTATACTCTGAGATATTGACAAAAGAGGCATTAGAGGAGCAGAAGGAGGGAATCAAAATAAACGGAGTAACAATAAATAATTTAAGATATGCTGACGATACCGTGCTGATAGCAACATCTTCCACAGACCTCCAAAACCTCATTAATGCAATTGTTAATAAAAGCAAGGAAATGGGACTCAAGTTGAATACAAAAAAGACAAAAACAATGTGCATCAACAAAACCCAGATCCAAATGAAAATTAAATGTGATGGCAGAGATTTAGAACAAGTCAATAACTTTCGCTACCTGGGTAGGCATTTTTATTCAGATAATGACCAAGATAAAGATATAAAAAACAGAATTATACAAGCAAAATTAAAATTTAATGAAATGAAATCAGTATTATGCCAAAAGAAACTCAACCTTGGAATAAGGAAAAGGGTGTGGAAATGTTATATTTGGCCAATTCTTTTATACGGATGTGAATCATGGACTCTCAAAAAGGGAATTAAACAAAGATTAGAGGCATTTGAAATGTGGTCATTAAGAAGAATGTTAAAGATAAGTTGGACCAGCAGGACATCAAATGAAAGAGTACTTCATCTTGCTAACTACAAGAGAATTATCATCAAACTTATACACCAAAGAAAACTTGCCTATTGTGGGCACATACAGAGAGATGTCAAATATGAGATACCTAAATTGACACTTGAGGGAAAGATAGAAGGGAAGAGAAGCGTTGGGAGAAGAAGAAGAAGATGGATGGATGACCTGCGTGAGTGGACTGGACTTAATGCTCAGGACATCATACATGTTTCAAGAGATAGAGATCTGTGGTACATGCTGATCGCCAACCTCCCTGTGGGAGAAGGCACCTAAGGAAGGAAGGAATTTTGCCTTATAAATTGCTTTAAAATTTTTTAATTATTAATAAGAAATAAAAACAAAAAACTGCATTCGTCCTTATTTGATCAACCCTTCCACCCTCCGTGACGATGATAAACACAGACAGGCGTTAAAAATAAATGCAAGTCATTTTCGGGAGCCAAAGTGACTGCTGAACAAAATAAACAACAATGATAAAAATAGGTGCTAAAATGCACTCAAAAATTTGACCTAATAATCATTCGGAACAGAATGGCTTTCGATTTTCTGCAGTTAAATTTGTTTTTCATGACTTAGGCCAACGTGGTTTGGTTTCTTTTTATTATTTTTTTTGTAATGAAAAACCTTTCTTTGACCTAAAAGATCATTAGGTCAAAGGTTTTTTTGAGTGCACTTTAGCACCTGTTCTTTTTCATTGTGGTTTATTTTGTTCGGGAATCACTTTTGGGAGCGAAAGAGAGTTTCAGTCCTTTCTGGGTTTATCATCGCCCGATCTAGAGGGTGGCTTGGGCCAATGAGTCCCTAAAATGGACTGTTATCAATTCCCTCTCATGATAAACTCAAAGGCGTGAATGTTTATCTATTTATGTGCAGTATTTGGGTTTTATTTCTTATTGGTTGATTTTCTGCACGCTAAATTTGTTTTTAATGATTTCTTTCTCGATTTCTCTAGGTATGCTTTTATTATAAATTTAGGAAACAAATAACCAGACCGATTTCCTTTTCCTCTGAAGTCCCAATTCCAGACAAATAATGGATATGAATTCTTGAGGTGACGAAAGTCTTCTATAATGCGGGGAACAGCTTAATTCGGAGTCACTCTCTTCCGCCTGCCCCGGTGTAGAGGAATTTATAGCTATATTAGAGTGGCATTCCCCTACAAGGATAGGATCATCAGAATGCTATCAAGATAACCCAGTGATAAAATCTTCAGAACATCCTTCACTTTTCTTGCCTTGACTGATAGAAATTTGAATGCAGAAAAACTTTACCAAGAGATCCAGTTATCATAGCTCCTATTGGTATTGGGTTTATCAATAACATATTTCCTCTTCTATCAAACATCATAATGAAGTTTTCAAAAGAATTGTCATAAAAATCAATCAGCTATTAAGATATTCTTTTTCTACAGATTCCCAGTTGTAAATTTTAATCGCAATTTTTCATTCAACATGGAATGTACTAGTACTGAAAATTCCGTCAGTTATCACTATGGAATCATTCCAGATAATATATTTTGATTGAAAATTCATGTATTTTTGATTAAGAGGGTATGAAACAATGATTGATTTGCTAACTTTCCGTCATGTATTTACAATTCATTTCATTCCTCTGTTACACAATCTATATTACTAAAATCTTTTATTTCTCTGTATGTCTGTCTGTCCGGCGCAATTTTGTGTGAGAATGGAAAATAGAAATAATTTTTACAATGAAACATCCACGACAGGAATCGAACCTGCAACCTTCTGATCCGAAGTCAGACGTCTTATCCATTAGGACATAGGGACTACAACTCTTTTCATACTGTTTTTTTACTTATATCTCCTTTCCCGTCCCCCATCAATAAGGAATGTATTCAACCTTTTTTTTGAATCTCAAGATTGTTTATTTATTTCCCATCCGTCAGTTCATTTGTAATTCGAAACTGACAATTAGAACTGTAATTGCTGAAACGTTGCAGTATTTTAAATATTCTTACTTAACCAAATTCTATTTGATATTGGAAAATAAGTGCGTGTACATGGCAGATGTTGGAGTAAAGAAAACAGAGTCAAGAAAGAAAGAAGCACTCTTTTTTTGAAGTGGAATGCCGAAAAAAAATCACTATTTGTAACTCAAAAACCATCAATATTTGTAATTCAAACGCCACTGAAAAGTGACAATTGCAATTAAAATGAGAGTCAAAAAAAAAAAGAAGCCGTACTTCTATTAGGTAGAATACTGAAAAATCGCTATTTGTAACTCAGAAACCATCAATATTTGAAACACAAAAGCCACTGAAAAGTGACAATTAGAAGAAAAAAGAGACTCAAAAAAGAAAGAAGCAGTATTTCTATTAGGTAGAATACTGAACACTATTGTAACTCGGAAACCACTGAAAAGTATCAATTGGAATAAAAAAAAGAGTCAAGAAATAAAGAAGCAGTATATGTCCTTTTGTTGAGTGATTTCCTCACTCCGGGATGAGATATATCTCGATATTTCGGCCCCGTGCCTCGGGCCTTCTTCGGGAGATGTTTTAAAAAAGTTAATCACATGAAGATGAACGCATAATGAACGACTTCCGTCGTTTCTCAGGAGAGTTGCTCATGTTGTTGGTTCCGAGCAAATGTTGACTGCACTGAGAGGAGAGGGGATGGACGGAAAGGGAAAAAGGAAGAAGGAGACACCTTGGGGACAATTTCTTAATTGCGTGCGGGGGGTGCGGGGACAGCCGGGAAGGTCCCGACGAATTCAAAAAATCCGTTAAATTAAAAGTCAGCAAGGTCAGCAGGGGAGAAGAATTTGAAAGGTAAAATGAAATGAATTGAAACAAAATGTAAAAAAAAAAAAAAAAGTGTAAAATATAATAAAACCAAATAAAACAATTAATATGTATGAAAATATAAATGACTACATGGAAATAATTGAATGATAGACGTGGGAAGATTGGTAAAAGAAAATATTAATGGTATTAATAACAGTAATAATAATAGTAATAATTCACCTGAATTATGTATATAAGAATTAAAATTAAAAGCTGGATTAAAATTCGTCATGGATAGATTGAAATGGACATGAGAAGAAAAAAAAAAGGAACAAATGAAAATACCTGAGGTTTTTGGGATGTTGGTGGAGCCGTGGGGAAAAGAAAAAGAAGAAAAAAAAAAAAGAGAAAGAAAAAAAAAAGGAATCAAGCTAAGACATGAAAGAAAAGTAAAGACGATGGTTGTAGGGATAGAGTTAATTGGATAAAATGAAGAAATAATGCAAAGGGGAGGGTTAGATAAGAATTTTTTAAATTTATATTTCTCTTTATATGTAAAATAGAAATAATTAACGTGAATAAATAAATGGAGAGTAAAAAGTCGGATTGGAAGTTAGGGGAAGAAAAAAGGAGAGAGAAAAAGAGAAAAAAAAAAAAAGGATTAAAGTACAACATGAAAGGAAATAAAGGAGTTAGTTGAATATAAATCAGAGGTAAAGAAAGATAAAGGTTAAATGTGGAAGTAACAAAAGTACATATGCAGTATCATGTCTCACTCCTCCTTCAGGACCAATCTATAAGATGCAGTATTTCATTAGGTAGAATACTGAAAAATCTCTATTTGTAACTCAAAAACACTGAAAAATATCAATTGGAATAAAAAAATAGAATCAAGAAAGAAAGAAGCACTATTTCTATTAGGTAGAATACTGAAAAATCACTATTTGTAACTCAAAAACCAGTGAAAAGTATCAATAGGAATAAAAAAAAAAGAGAGTCAAGACAGAAAGATGCACTATTTCTATTAGATAGAATACTGCTCAGAAGTAAGACGTCTTAGCCATTAGACCATGAGGCCTACATTCTAATCTCTACTAAAAACAAAAATATATCATAGATATATGATTTACATGCTGGTTCTAAAAGCAGTCGTAGATTGAGAGAATATAAACATCAAAAATTAAATTAAAAAAAAAAAAAAACTTTTCAAAAATTTTAGTTTTAGTTTCTTTGATGTAATTTGTGTGTGTGGTTTTTTTTTTTAATAAATAAAAAGTTGTTTTCCGTTACATAAGCGAGGCTTCCGGGACGAAGCGACGGGTAGCCGACTAGTATCCTTAAAGAACATTTCCTAGGCTGGAGGTGGTGTTTTAATAATGTTTTAACAGAGATTTACAATTTACTAAGTTTATAATTAATTACTTAAGTGTTTTAAATAATTTTTACATTTATTGTTTACTTCGGAAGCGCCTCAAAGGAAGCGACTCAATGGAACAAGATAGGAAAAGCGATTAGTAAACCAATCACAATGTCTTCTGATAATTGATATTGCTTTGGTTTCCTTATGTTTATTTCCAATAAACGCAACAATTGCGCCTCTATAATGCAGCTCTACAACAATCACAACAATAACTATAAATGTGATGGTTGCGATTGTTGGGCTTAATGATAATTTAATGACATTTTAATGATACTAGCCTACGTGACAGACAAAACGGGAATTCAGAAGACAAACTCACCAATGAAAAATTTGCGAGAATTCAAAATGTGCATTTGAATTATTAATAATAACAATGGGTGAGACCAAATTAATTATAAGTGACATCCTGGAATAGCTGTTTCACGCTCTTGGGCAATCATAAGTAATTTTTATTGGTATTATTCATTGTGTATTTGAGTTTTTAATTGTGTATTTTTTCCTTTGAGGCACCACTGCGCTTCCGATGTATCATTCATACTAGCCTCAGTACAGAGACCTTGCTATTTACTGGTGATTTTTCCTGGCTGATGATCACCGACGAGCGTGAAACAGCTGTTCCAGGATGTCACATGTAAATAACTTGGTCGCACCCATTGTTATTATTAATAATTCAAATGCGCAGTTTGAATTTTTATGCTTTAAAAAAAAATCAATGAAGCCTTCAAACAAAATCTACAGAAATACCAAGCCCCAAACCTTTGCTTCAAGAACACTGACGGGAAGCTAGCACTAAACAACCAAGAAAACTGCAAAATACTGGCAAATTACTTCGAGAAACTTCTCAACTGTGAAAAACCGAAGGAAAACTTTTCAAAGTCACCCCCAGTACACAAATTCAAAAATTCAGAACCCCCCTGTTGGAAAGAGATTGAACAAATAAGAAGAGACCTTCAGAATGAAAAAGCACCGGGAGAAGATACGATTGTAGCTGAAATGTGGAAATGCGTTGATGCGGGCACGATCCAGAAACTATGCAAAGTTTTTCAAATCATCTGGAAACAGAGATATTACCTGAAGAATGGAAAATGGCGATTATCCACCCAATGTACAAAAAGGGAGACAGAACGGATGCCAATAACTATAGGGGAATATCACTCACGGAAGTTACATACAAAATCCTCTCGAAAGCTTTGCAAAACAGGCTGGAACAGCAAGTAGACCAACAACTAGGTGAATATCAAGGAGGATTCAGAAAAGGCAGATCCTGTACAGAACAGATCATGAACCTAAAACTTATAATCAAACATCGAAGATCAAGAGCCAAGGACATATACGTTACCTTCGTTGACTTCAAAAAAGCCTATGACTCTATCGACAGAGAGACGCTATTTAACATCCTAGAGGAATTTGGCGCCGATGATAAATTAGTGGCCATCATAAAACAAACCCTGACAAATACAAAATCAAAAGTCAGGTTTCAGGGGGAAATGTCTGAACCATTTAACATCAAAACAGGAGTAAGACAAGGAGATGGTATGTCCCCTTTGCTATTCAACTGCACGTTAGAAAAAGTCATAAGAGAATGGAGAAAAACCATGAAAATGAAAGGCATACAGAAATACAGAATAGGCAGAAAAAAAGGCAACCTAGAATTTGACTGTCTGGCATTTGCAGATGACCTAGCAATCTTTGCAGAAAGCCCAGAAGATATAATCATACAGATAGACATACTAAAAGAGACCGCAGAAAAAACAGGTCTACAAATCTCCTTTGAAAAAACAGAATACATGATGAACGTGAAGGATGCTCCCAAACACCTAAAAACAAAATATGGAAGAATAAATAAAGTCAACAAATTCAAATATCTGGGAGAAATAATCCAACCTAATGCATTAGACAAAGAAGCCAACTTTGCAAGATCAAGAAAAATGGAAATGGCATTCCAGTTAACTAAAAATATATACAACAAAAAATCAGTCTCCATAAATACTAAACTTAAACACTACAATACAGTGATTAAACCAGAATGTTTAAATGCCTCGGAGTGTCTTGCAATGAACACAGCCAAACAACTAGATGAAATAGAAAAGAAGGAGAGAAAAATAATACGGAAAATTCTTGGGCCCATATATGATAACGGAATATGGAAAATGAGAAGTAATGAAGAAGTCTACAAGAAGACATCAGGCCGTAGTACAAGCTATATACCCTCCTGTGAGGGTTTCAGCAGGCGTCAACACCGTAGAAGCAAATCGGCCGCAGCCGGAAACCACCTGGCAGCTGGCATCGTAGAGATCCACGGAGCCAGTGAGGAGGGACTTGGGGGTAGCAGGACTGGTTCGTGCCCCTCCGGGCCCGATACCGGCCCTACTAAGGTAAAGGCAAGACACAGGCTTAACCGCTAGCAGCAGAGAGATCTGCGTCCGGAGACACCGACCCCCTCCGTGCAACCAGCCTCGTGTTACTTCGTAGAGCATAGGGCACACGCTAAGCCTCGGGACCCATTCGTGCCTCTCCAGGCATGAACGCGGTCCCACCCAATCACATCCGGGACATCGGATGAAACCAAATCTCGGGCCGGTCCGCTAGTTACCATCACGGACTCTACCCGAGTAAAGCAAGAATAAACATCTGGGGCCGATCCGCGTATCACCAACCGCGGACCCAACCCCTAAGATCGGCAAAAAAAACATCAGGAGCCGGTCCACGCTTCCACCTGCGTGAACTTTGCTCAAGATAGGAAACATAACGTATGGAAAGTACGACCACACAAAATAGGGTGCCGCAAGCAGCCTTCCCCTTTCAGACAATTACAACCGAACTTTCGTTCTTCCCCTCACGGGCCGTCCTTCTCAGGAGCGGCCGGAAGCGGGGCACTTCCTAGTCCACCCGGGCATGGACTAGCCCAGGACAGCCGCAGCGAACTGCCTGAGCGCGGGTTCGACTCGGAGGAGGGTTCGCCCGTCACA
>JAFIDM010004315.1:225144-242592 GCA_023159025.1 Thereuonema tuberculata | reverse complement strand
ACCAGGGTGAAGAAAAGCCTCCGTGCTTTAGTTACAATTCCGCTCGAATGCGGAGCGAAGCCCGCAAGTCGATGAGCGATCAACCGAGTCCCTTCACGAACCGAACGTAAATGTTCATACCATGCAAAGTTCCGGGATAGGATCATCCCAAGGTATCTGAGGGTGGGTTTAAACTTTACCCGACTTCCTCCAAGGCTGAAAATCGGTTCTCGGGAGAGCTTCTTCCCAAGAATCAATAGTGCCTCGGATTTGTCCGGGCTAAGCTGTAGACTATGACGGTCCGCCCACGCCCCAATAACACCCGCACAATTCTGCCAAGCTAGCTCAAGGGCTCTGCGAGACGGAGCTTGGAGCACGATCAGTCCGTCATCTGCATAGCCAACTAGTTGGTTCGCCGGGTCGATTTTGCCTTCTCGCTGGGCTTGCGCCCAGTCCTCGAGAAGCTCATCAAAGATCAAGTTCCACAGTAGAGGACCAAGGACTGACCCCTGGGGGCATCCTCGGTCCGAGTGCATGGACGCGGTGCCCAGCTGCAGTTCTCTGTCTCGCAGAAAACTTTCGACCAGCCTGCAAAGGTTGCGTGGGCACCGTTTCCGTCTCAACATGCGACGTACGCTCGCATGCAGTAGAGAACCGAAGGCAGTTTTAATATCAATAGATACTAAAACGACATAGTTTCCCTGGGCTTCGCCCTGTCTAGCAAAGTCTATCACCGTACGTACCGCATTGATGGTAGACCGTCCTTGCCGAAAGCCAAATTGTAGGTCGGACAAGAGTGCGTTGTTCTCAAGATGGTAGGAAACACGCTGCGCTAACAACCTATCTAGAACTTTGCCCAGCGCAGAGAGCAAACAGATAGGTCTATAGGCGCCGGCTCGATCCTTCGGGATCAAGACCACTCTCGCCAACTTCCAAATGGTTGGAAAATGTGCTTCGCGGAGACATTTATTCAGCAATTGAAGCCAGACCTCGCCTATCGCCGTCAGGACTTGTGGGATTCCTCTACTGGGGAAGAGATCCGGTCCTGCGGCTGCGGCGAGGTTGGTTCGGGAAACAACCGCACGAAGTTCTCCGATCGTGAAAGCTCGGTCATCGGGGAAAGGTGGGTACTCATCCACGGGAGGGATTAGTGCCGCTTTCTCCTCAGGCGTGCTCTCATCAGTTGGGAACAGGCTTTTAAGTAAAAACCTAGCGGTGTCGTGTTCGTTCTCCGTCCAGAGACCGGACGGAAGTAACACCGGGTCAAGGGGGGCCCGGACTCTGCGCTTGCCGCTCAGAGCGGTGAACGGAAGAGAGAATGGATTGGCCTCGGAGGCCTTCTCGCAGAAAGACCTCCAGGACGTCCATTTTGCTCGCCGCATCTCGCGTTTATACGTTGATTTGGCTTCCTTCCACCTGTTACGTAACGTGTCAGTTTGGTTAGGACCACTCTGACGTAGCCTTCGTTTGGCAGCGCGCATCACTGCTCGAAGATCCCTGAGGTGAGGCGACCACCATGTAGGAGCAGCTGCGGTGCTCTTAGGCGGACCCCGGAGTGGTATTGAGACGCGGCAAGCCTCTACACATGTCTGTGAGAAGAGAATCGCCGCATCCTCACACCCTTTTACCTCAATCTCAGATCTAAGCTCTTCCTCTACAAGAAGACAGAGGGAATTGTGAATACAATGAGGAAAAGGAGGATAACATTCTATGGACACATGAAGAGAATGGAAGAGAGTAGAATGACAAAACGCCTCTTCAATTACTTCGACAAAAACCCAGAGACACAGATAACCTGGTTCAAAGAGATCAGCACCGACCTAGAGGAAATGAACATTACTGAGGAGGAAATAGAAGATAGAAATAAATTCAGATCAAAAGTTAAAGACTTTAAGGATTTCCAGAGGAGGCAGAAAGTGATTGGGAGCGGAGTTTGGACTTTGGAAAGACGGGAAAAACAGAGGGAAAGGATGAAGGAGTATTGGAAGGAGAGAAAAAGGAAGGAGAAGATGAAATCATGAACAGTTATTTCACGTGGTCCCCAGTCGGCCAAAATCGAAAGAAGAAGAAGAAGAAGCCTGCGGACTGCTGGCACATGAATTTTCTCACTAATTTTTCATTGGTGAGTTTTTCGTTGTGTATTTTTTCCTTTGAGGCACCACTGCGCTTCCGATGTATCATTCATACCAGCCTCGGAGACGTTATTATTTAGTGGTGACTTCTCTTGGCTGAAGATCGCCAATGAGCGTGCAACAGCTGTTCCAGGATGTCACTTGTAAAGAATTTGGTCTAGTATTGTTTACTATACATGTAAATGTCACAAAGTATTTGTGGAAATACAACAGTTATTCAAAGCTTTGTCCTGTTAATAAACAACCATTGACCTTTTTGTCAGTAATAATTTATTTCCAATTCACAAAGAGATTACCAAAGACCACTTAAGGGGTGCATAGCTTAGAGATCAAAAGATGCTGTAGGATCATTAGCAAAGCCCTTTTCAACAAGAAGATTAACAATGCAATGATTGGAGAGAAAGATTAAGGGAAAAAAGCTCCACAGTTTGCCAGTCACTTATAATCAAATTCTTAATGCAATTAATTGAAGACTGATTCTTTTTTGTGTTATTGATTCTATCTGGATGTAATTACAAGGAAAAGTTTAAATTAAGTGAATCGTTTCGATTTAATTCAGAGAAAACTGGATTACAAGGTTGGAATTACGTCTTAAAAGCATAATGATGAATAGTTGCATTACAAAATGATAAATAAAAACTAGTTTATACAAAAAAATAATTATTCAATCAATAGTCCTTGATTGAACTATTTTGCGGAAAACCTAGAATCTGGCTATTGACACATTAGAACAGATTAAAAAGTATTTAAACAGCCAACTATATCAGCACAAGTTCTTAGTATTTAATAAAATAATAAACAGCAATTAACACAACGTACGTTTCGGAATCTGATTAATCCAGATCCCCTTTTCGAGCGTTAAAAGTAATAATTCTATAAAATTTCTGTGAATTAATTAATTTTTTATTTCATTTTTCCCCCCCTGATCTGTTGTAATATTTAAAGATTTATTCCTGTGTAATTGTAGTTAGAAATAAGGATGGCCATATGAGTGGTACAGCGCTGTAATCCTAGAAATCAAACTATAGGTGTCGCTAGCATACAAAAAGTTTTTGAATGTAGCTAGGCTATGGCATTACTGAATGGAATTGTAAGATGTCGTCCTGTTGCTATTTGCGTTCGATGAAAGAGATGGAGAAGATTCCGTAAGATTTGTTTGAGCGAATGTTGAATCTGGTATCTCGTATATGTTTATTAATGTGTTTATTGCAAATTTGTAATTACCGTTTTTAATTTTCATAGATCTCTTTTTTCATGAGAAGGACCGATGCATTGGTGAAGTGCGACGTTAGGCATAGTTGGTTAGGCTAAAGTGACACAGTGAATCTGATACCGGAGTAAGATACAAGTTATGTATGGGTGTATACTTTCGCCTGGTCTATGCGTCAGATTATGAATTGGTCAAGCAAATGAATTTTGGTGTAATTCATTCAAACCAAGGAATTTTTATATCTGAACGGTGTTCACGCACGGATGATACTGGGTCGCACACTCCAGAAGATGAGGCCTACAGACCACATGGTTTCCTACGGTGTTCCATTTGTCATATGAGGAATTTGAAGTGTTTCCACGTAGTCAAGGTAGGACTATCTGTTTTCTATTTAGTTTATTTGCGGAGTCAGGAATCTTTCGTCGTGCGATTCCTCGAATTGTGTAGGTTAGTGCTAAAGGACAATTTCTAGTTAATTTAACGAATTAAGGACAACTATTTAATTCAGTTAAGTCAAGATACAGGAACTAGTAATAACTTTCAGAGATTGATATTAAGTTCTCCATGAACGATAATTTATAAAAGTGAAATTGTTGAAATTTTGTTGATATTTTGTTATGGTTAAGATATCAATTTTAGGCTTCGATCTATAATAAGAATTCACACTTGGATAGATGTTCATTTAGGATTTGATTTGTAATATCAATTGTTAGAGTTTAAGAGTTGACAAATAGATTTGCTGAAACATGATTTTTACAAATAGTGTATATATGTTTTATTTGTAAATAGTTTGAAACAACCGAGTGTTGTTTAGGTGTTTGATTAAAGCAGATTATCAAGGGTTTATTTGTCGTTATTGATTTTAAAGATCAAAATTATTATTATAGCACTTAAAGATTTAAGAGCTGAAATATTAATATGTATACTTTTTACAGATTAAACTTGTTATTTTGAGTTTGTCATCTTGATATTTTCATTAATCAATGCTCTATTATTATTTTCATTTTAAATTTTACCATTGCCTAATAAATAAGTTAATAGTAATAATAATAATCACCCTTCCTCAAGGAATAGTTCTCCCTTTCGGGGTTCGTCAATGAAAGAGGTTTGGCATTTTTCCTTAGGAGACACAGAAAAACTCCTAAGGAAAAATGCCAAACCTCTTTCATTGACGAACTCCGAAAGGGAGAACTATTCCTTTAGGAAGGGTGATTATTACTTTTTAACTCTTGAAAAGGGAATCTGGATTAATGAGATTCCGAAACGTACATTGTGTTAATTGCTTTACATTATTTTATTAAATACCAAGAACTTAATTACCAATGCTGATATAGTTGGCTATTTAAATATTTTTTATAGTAGCACGATAAAAACGTTTAGACATTAACAAGATTAAAAAGTACTCTGAAGATCTTTAAAAAACATTTATTTTATTCTAAAGTTTGAGGTTTCTGTTCAGTATTTGTTAAGAATCAATTCTGTTCGGACTTTCTTGAAAGAGAATGTAATTGTTATTTCAATGTATTTTGCAGATAAGTTAGATAAATGATGCCACATTTGAACTTAATTAACTATTATGTGATGGAAAGATTTTCAAAACTTCATTTCGTAATAAAAATAATGAAAAATAGATTTGACATTCGATAATTGATACAAAATACAAATTGATATAAAATAAATATTTAGGATTTTAGAAACCCGCGGATAACATTGGATTGGGAATATTTCGTTTCAGGCAATATCTGAAAGTCCTAAGTTATATCATTTGTGATATAATTTCATTGTGAAACATGAAAAGCACACTAAAAAAATAGATTGAAATGTTTATAACTTTCATTTAACTTTGTATTGTTTGTAACAGATAAATAGCTTATTATCTGGGGGCACGGCATTGCCCCCGCCAAGACGAGCCGAAGGCAGGAAGGGCACTACGTACCTTTTCCCGGAGCGTTTCGTCGTATTTTCGAACCCTCATAGCTTCGGCCTGGATCACCGGCCTGCGAAGATTTTCCGGCAAAAGTAATTGTATGTGATGTACGTTACATTTAGTGTCCTTATGTAAAAAATAATACCAGTTGTTTCGTATCACGTACAGATTTGTCATAAATCCGTCTCATGTGTATGCTAATTCAGCTATTTGGCATAACATGAAGTTAGGTGATCAGGACAAGAATTTCGCAACCCATATTGTGTGTAAAACGTGTATAGAAAACCTGCGGCAATGTACAAAGGGCTGTTGCCAACAATGCCATTCGGAATCCCAATGGTTTGGCGGGAAGAAACAGATCACTTTGACGACTGTTATTTTTGTGTATGTAAAGTGTCCGGATTCAATATGAAAAACAAAAAACACAATGTGTATCCCTGCCTTCCATCTGACATAACCCCCGTACCACATGGACCCGATATTCCTGTCCCAAAACCACCAATACAGTTACCAGACAGGGACAGGGATCGTCACTGGTTAGTGTCTGAGTGGCCCAAGGGGAAACAGTTCTTGTCTGGAGAAAAAACATTGTAAATCGTCCATTAATTGATCCTCAAAGTGTGTTATTGCCCCCTTTACATATTAAATTGGGAATTATGAAGCAGTACGTGAAGAGTTTTGATAGAAGTAGTCCCTGCTTTCGGTACCTCTGTCACTACTGAGGAACACAAACGCAAATCAACACAGCGTTCATTCACATCAAAGTGCAGGAAACAATAGTGTTCTTGAAGTGAGATTCATACATTCTAGCAATGAACATGTTACTTTTTTGTATATTCGTTGCAATTTGATCATGTCCCATTAAAATTACATATATTCTCTATTATGGTGTTTTCTATCGAAATTACAGCAATGTGTAAAATTTGGATTTCAAATAGCAAAAAACTGTACGCGATGGGCAAAAACAGTTTACATATTTGAACTCAGCACACCTAAATTTGGGTAAATCAGCTCTTCAACCTTTTGCCGGAGAAATTTTTTTTTTTCGCAGGCCGGTGTAATACTAGAGAGCTCAAATTTTCAGGATAAGATGCAGTTACCCTGCTAATGAAATACGCTAAGTTTCATTTCTCTAGCTTTTATATTTTGGATTTTATTAATATCTAAAATACGTCGATTTCGTCCATGATTCACTGACTGACTCATGATCATCAAAACCTCTAGGGCACTTCCTGAAGTCCTAGAAAGCTGAAATTTGTTGTGCAGGCTAGGTTTAGCACACAAACAACAAAAAAATTAAGAAATCTGTAACTTTCACCCTCTAACCTCTCATAAAGTGGGTTCCAGTTCTTTATTACATAACAATTTCTGATAGGTATATCCCCCCCAAAACATTTCATGTAAAATAAGTTGCCAAGACTCAAATGCTCATAACGCTTTCACTGTTAAAAAGTTATCAGATCTCATCTCACAAAAAGAAATGAAATCCCACCCAAAACCTTTCTTGTAAAATTAGTTGCCAAGACTCACATGCTCATAAGGGGACGTCCATTAATTATGTGAGGTCAAAAGGGGGAGGGGGGTTCCGGCAAAATCTCACCAAATATCACCAAGGGAGAGAGGGGGAGGGGTCAACGAAAATCTCACGTAAACTTTTTCATTCTGAGAAAATATATATCAGCAAGATTTCCTTTTTTTTTGGTTGTTAAAATTTTTGAAATCTCACCAAAGGGGAGGGGGGGGTCCGGTAAAATCTTACCAAATCTCACCAAGGGGGAGGAGGGGTTCCAAATTTTTTAAAAAACACCTCACGTAATTAATGGACGTCCCCTAAATTTTTAACAGTGAAAGCGTTATCAGATCTCATCTTACAAAAAGAAATGAAATCCCACCCAAAACATTTCATTTAAATTTCATTGATATGAGAACTTTTAAAAAAGTTAAAAAAAAAGTTAGCCAAGCCCCTAACTCTACAAGAACTAACTCTACAAGCCCGAACTCTAAAAACCCTATATCTATCAAAAAGTATGGCTTGGCCGTTTAGTGGAACTATTTCATCCCACCCAAAACATTTCATGTAAAATACGTTGCCAAGATGCTTATAAATGTTTCACTGTTAAAAAGTTATCATATCTCATGTAGAGCCCCCTCACTCTACAAGGCCAAACTCTAAAAACCGTACTATCTTGGTCAAAAAGTATGCCTTGGCATACTCCATATCCTTTACATAACTCCATGGGATTGTCTGTGCGACAGCCACGAAACGGCCAAGCCATACTTTTTGACCAAGATATAGGGTTTTTAGAGTTAGGGCTTGTAGAGTTAGGGGCTTGGCTCTACATGAGATCTCATATCTTCTTAACAGTGAAAGCGTTATGAGCATGTGAGTCTTGGCAACTTATTTTACATTAAATGTTTTGGGTGGGATTAAGTTATTTTTAAAGCTGACGGAGAACCTTAGAATCATCCCCAAATTATTACCATCTACTGGTAATTTTTACAATGCGGATCCATTTAAGAGTGAAAAATAGGAAAACTTAAAATAAAAAATAATTAAATCATTGAAATTTGAAACATTTCATTAGATTTTATTGGAAAGAGAAAGTAACTGTACAGCAAACAAAATGGGAAATTGGAAAAGAAATAATATATTACAAATTCATTCCAGCAGCTTTAAGAATTTAGCAATTATAAAATGACCTGGATTTCAGAGCTTTATATAAATTTCGTATTTTAAAAGAAAATTCCTAACAAAGCAAATATCGTTTCCTAGCATAAGTTACCGCATAGTTTCTAAAAGAACATAAAGATTCGTTCAAATTTACGAATTAATAATGCTGAAGAAAAAATAATGAGAAGAAAGTATTTTTTTATTTCTCGGTGCGTCTATCGTCCTGTTGATACGAACAGATGCTGAAGCGATCAGATTCCGTTCTCTTGAGTCAGTGGCTAGTAAACATCAAATTAAATTTATACTTAAATGTTAAAGTTAATTATTTTTAAACCAAAAAAAAATAGTTCTCATTATTTTTAGTTATTATTTTTTTATCTACAAATATCTTGTCCCAATATTTAAAAATAAATTTTTGATTTATATTTGTGATATTGATTTTTGAATTTTTTCAAAGATTAGGTGGAAGAAAATAATTTGTGGCAGGTAATAGGCATTTTGTTAACTTCGTAGTAAGACCTTGATTTACAAAGACGTACTCGTATAAGATCTATAAGTGTTAAGTCCCTCTTCTACCAGAGAAATATGATGGATCTATTACAGCGCAGAAATTTCTTTCCTGAATGGACCAGACATAAATCAAATTTAGTTGCACCAACACAAAACTTCCAATCACACCTCTAAGTTGACCGTGAATTACTTAAAAAAAACATTGAACAAAAAACGTTAATACGTGCATTTCCTTTTCTGATATCCAATGTCCAATTCTCTGATGCATCCCCGATGGACGTTTGCGGATTTGGATTAATAAAACGGGCTCTTCGAATTAGGTGACCACATTCCTTGGACTGTTTGTGAAAAGGCTATAGAGAGAAAAGAAGGTGATTGATACGAATTCTCTGAGGAGTCTTTTGGAATGGAAATTGCGATGAAGGGCAGTAGTTTGAAATAAGGACTATCAGATAGAACAGAATCCAATGTGGAGTCGAGGATTTTTGTTATGAACGTTATAAATCGCTCACCTGTTACGTAATCAAACCCTAAGGCAGTAACAGAAACTATAGCTTGATAAAGGAGGACTGATGATAGATAAGAACCTTGAAACAATCTGTTTTTTGATTCACGGTACTAAAATTTCAAAATTAGCTCAGTGGATCTTTAATTGCTATGCGTTTTTATACTTTTTTCTGACTTTTGAGTTACTCTTTTATTTATTATCTTAACAATCGGAGAAAGGAAGAAACTGTAGACGAACCGTAATTATAGACCATTTACAGACATAAAAAAAAAACAATAGTTGATTAGAGTTGGGGAATCTAGAAACTCTACGTGTTCATTTCTTTAACTTATTATCTTATGAATCAATCTTCAGAAATCTTCATGTTTAAATAAAAGTCCTCTCAATCTCTCCTACCGAAATGGGAGAGTTTGCGCAACTGCTACTTAGGAGAGATATCGCATTGTTCCCATTCGTTTTCATGCTAGAAGAGATTATGCAGCTTATTGGTAATTTTGCATAAATTGCAAATTATATAAAAAATAAAGATGGATTAATTTTGAAACAATTTTTGAAAAAAATATAATTTTTAAAATTAATTTTGGTAATTAATTAATTTGCTTCCTTTTTCTGCTTCTTTATTTTTTTATTTTCTTTAATTAAAATTTCTTCTTTCTTCTTAAAATTCGTTCATTTTTCTGTTCTTTAATCATTAAGCAGGGCGAACACGATGTGAAAAGTTGTTTGTGCAACTTTGCTGTTTGACTGCCTTTGAAGCTGCTTGAGCACAGTTGTAACCGGAGTTGTATGCAGCAAAAGCTGTCAAGACCCGAGGATGCAACTCCAATAGCATATTGTACAGCACCCAATCACAGTGCAGCGTTGGAACACGCCACGCATGGCGTCACGCCCATGGGAAAACATGGCGCCCAAATAGATTGCCGTCGCTTCAGATTGACGGACAGCGTTTACACAAAAAATACCAGAGATTTCCGACATTTATTCACGCAGAAATAAAGTTTATATGTAAATGCATTAATTTCATGTGTTAGAATTTTACAGAGCATGTGATAAACCTCGATATTTGCAATTTTTCACAGCGTCGGCGATGATTGAATTGCATTGTGGAATTACAACCCGATGCCGATGAAGTCATTCATGACTGCACCAATCACAGGGAGGGGTGGAAACACGTCAGTCGTGACGTGCATTTTCAGTGGTGAAGGAAAAATTCACAGCAACAAGCAAAGCAACAATTCTGCCAGTTTTCCAATTTTCGAACACAGCCACGGGACGTCATTGTTGGCAAATGATCCCTTGTAATAATATTGGCTGTGAATCATTGTTCTTCGCGTATCGCATTATTGCCTTCCCCTGCGAATGCAGATCGGCTAATAATAGTATCGCAATATTTCTGTTTTGTTGGCGTTAATTGCAGTTCATGTGTTGCAGATCAGCACCGCAATTTCCGTAACGTATTGTCAAATGACGTAATTGCAATTCGTCCTCCGGCACGTGTGGTTTTCGCATGACGGCGCCCACCAAGCTGCATCGTTTTCGCCCATAACTGTCGTTTGCAACTTTCCTGCGTGAAACTTTTTCACCGAGTTTTACAGCAAAAGCTGCATCGTGTTCGCACTGCTTTAGGTTGAAATATTCACTCCTAATACGATAATATTTGTTTACAAAAACCTTACAATAATGTCATTTAAGTGTAATTATTATTGTTAACAATTTAGTTGTAGTAGTTATTAAGAACAATCTCTCCGATCCTAAAAGGACAGATTGCGCAAAATAGCTTTCTTGGTTTTATTACAACTGTTGTATTAGATTAAAGCATAACAACAAAATAGCAATGAAACAAACAAATGAAGTCCCAATTATTCATGAATAGTTTAGCAAAAAATTAATAATTAGATTGTTTTTTATTTTTCTATTGAATTGTGCGCAGACTCTCCTAGCTTTACCTAGCTTTTCGTATTTTTAATTATTTGAAAATCATGATTTTTGAATTTTTCAGTCATTAGACAAATTCGTAATTGAGAGATACCTCCTTCAAATATATCCTGATGATATTTTTCCTCATTTCTAGTTGGTTGTTAAATAAACAAATGACAGTTCGAAATATTAATTAAACAGAACTAAGCAAATACATTTGCAAGTATTTAGGAATTATATTCATTAAAATCATATCACCATTTCTACATTCTTATCAATTAAATAAATAAGTGAAAACCATTTACTTTTTTGAAATTTATGTTTTTAATTAATAAGAGTTGGTTTAAGAAAGCTATTAATCTGTAAAGCAACAATCTTGAAATCCGTTGAAAAGATCAGCTAATTGCTATCTGAAAAATACTGATGCTCTGGATATCCTTTTAATCCACAATGAAAGCAACTGCTTTTAACATTCATGTTCAAATATTGAATATTAATACTTAAAATCACCTTTTTTTCCAATAATTCCCAAATCTAACGAACTCTAAAAATACAAGAAGAAATTATAATATTGTAGAAACTCTGTTTGGTGTAGTTTATTTGGTTTGTCCCTCGCTTTTCCTCTTTAATACCGTTAGTGGCAATGAGACGCTCAGTCCTGTGCTACGTGACACCTAATTTAATTTCAGAACTTTTATTTTCGCTCCTTTACTCCAAGAATCAGAGAAGTAGGAGAGACCTTCTCTTTGCTGATTAGGACACTTGCTGAGAACTGTGCTTTCCTCTCAGTTTCACTGACTTTTCTCTGAATGTTAATGGATGGAGGGCAGTTGTTTTAAATAGGAAAGACAAAATGTCTTCACATAAATACTAAAGCATTAAAGTAGAAGAACTTTGACTTATAAAAAATAATTGTTAAGTTAAAATGAAAACTTACCAAATATTTCGTAAAAAATGATTCTTAAAAAAATGAATTCTAAAAAAACCGACAGTTCGAATTGTTTAAGAGCTATGTATTTTAGGTTTAAACCTCAATTTCCTTCTTCCTTTAAACACAAAGAAACGAAGATTGTTAACCATCTTGTTAAAATATAGTTCTTGTAAAGTATTTAAAACGTTTTACACAATCAGTGTAATTAGAGAGTAAGACGTTCTGCATGGTCAAGGCGATGGTCTGCTATGCTGCCAATTTTCCTGTATCCGGATTCAATGTTCTTTTGTCTTCTGTTTATTTTTGGAATATTTTCAATGATTTGTTCTCAGTTTCATTCCTTGTCCCTAGCAAATGGAATTAGCTGAAGCATCATTAAGAAAAACTCTCCTACGTTTATGATCAAAGTTATGAAATAAACAGTCGTTTTAGAAAATGGGAAGATAGAGCAATATAAGAATAATTCTATAGAAGTTTATTAAGAAGCAAAACAAATTAGGAACTTAATGTTTTCTTACTTAACTATTTGTTTGTTTCTTCTTTAAACAATTCTAATTGATAGCATTATGAATAAAAGAAGGAACTGAAATCATTCCAATTTGAATCAAAGGCACTTGTTTGAAAACTTCACCAGTAGGTTATCTTTTGTAAGAATGAAGGCCTAAGATAAATACAAGGAATCTTTTATAGTAGAAAATGAAAATTAAGTTTTAAACGAGCTTGATAACTGACTGTTTCAGTGAATTATAAATTTGTTAACTTTTTTTAGTATCCATAGGAGAAACAGAGATATAAAAAAAGTCTAAACACCTATGTCCGTGCGGTCATCTCTGATCACGATAATTCACAAAATGTAAAAAAGCATTCTGAAAAAGTTGAAATTTTGAAGATTGGTAAATATTTGTTAAAATGTTTTTGCTAATTGATTTGGAGTTAACGGAAAGAAATGCTGAAATACTGAAATGCAATGATATTTTGCTTATTCTGTATATTGTTAATTAATCTTACAATCAAATTCTTCAATGTAAATTCTATAAAAACCAATGTTTCTCGTGTAATAAATTAATTCAGTTCAATTCCAGAACATGACCCGTTGTTTTTCCATTTCAACGACTCTCCCACAAACACCATTACCCTTTTTAATAACTATTATACTCATTATTAACATTTCCTGTAAATTTTACTTCTACTTTATTTTAAAAACTACTTTTTATTTTTAAAAGAACGAAAACAAAGCTTTACTTCTTAATAATGATTTCATATCAGGTGTAAGAATTCCCAAAGAGGTAGTTAATTAGATACCATTAAAGAAGTTCCTGGTATTTTTTTTGTCTATCTTTGATTTCTCTGTAGTCTTTTACAACAGAACTAATTCATTAGGTGAAAAATAAAATTAAATCGTTGACCAAAGTATCTTTTTTAGTAAAAACCTATCCATGGAACTGATTCACTCTGAAATATACTGTGGACGGGAGGGCTGGGGTTGAGGGTTCAAGTTGTTGTTTTCGGGACTATTTTTTTTTTTCGGGACGAGCAACCAATGTATTAATGCAACTTATTCCCATTCAGAATAAAAAGCAACTTTGTTTTATGTTTTTAGCTCCGTCTCATTTCCTGAGCACTTAAGGCTTGAAGTAATTTTGCTTGCATATAAAAAGAAGTTATTTTTAGTTGCTGTTTCAATGTCACAATTTCAGAAACTTTGGAAGTTCAACAAAAGCAGGAACAAATTGAAGAAGAAAAATATTTCTATTGAAATTCTTATCAAAAAGGGAATCAAAATATAATCACCAGAACCTTCAGGCAAAATGTGTCGTCAGTAGGTAAAAAGGTATGATAATTTGTTTTGCTTTCAATATATATGTTTTCGGTTCCATTTTAACGAAGAGAAATGACTAAACATTGTTTTTCGAGAAACTTGTCTACTAATAGATCTCTACAATCCACAGCAACTAAGTCGCTCCCTTATGGGATCTGAGTGTATTTGCTCACAGTCTCTTCAATCGATAAGCTCATTAAATGAAACATACGACTCCCAGCCATCATAAAGATACAAACAGGGAAAGGAATCCACGATTTACTGAGTTACCAGAACGCTTTAAAACTTTAAAACTTTTTCTAGCTAAAAAAAAAATTAGGAGTTCTCCATTTTTTTGGGGGGGATATGGATATAACAAATCGACTGATAGTTCTTTCAAAGCCTTCCGCTGTTAAAATTGGCGCTACTATTGACATATCCCTGTCATTGCAATTAAGGGTCAAGGATCAAGTAGCATCAGAGCCTCTTCGATACTCATTCGCTTAGAATGTGCTTTCAGGAGGGTTGTTGTCTCCCAATCATTCCTTGTTGGAGGAATGCCCACATTGTGTTTATTCAGCACGATTAGATCCATTTTGCATCATTTGGGGGGGGGCGACTATGGGAACGTGGTCAGTAGTCACCAAAAACAGGAAGCTATGGTATTGGGTAGAGTTTATCATACTTGTTATCAACATAGTTCATTCCGTAGATAGGCCCACTTTTGTCGATAAAATAAAACCGAGACAAACGAGATAAGAGCCTACAACTTCCGATTAGTGTTGTGGTGGGCGATACAAACATGCACATGCGAATCCTACTATCTACTTCCTACTGTGTCACTAAGTGGGCCCGGTAGCCGAGTGGTCAGGGCGCTTGGCTGCGGGTTGGAGGTGCGGGGGGGGGGAGACAAAATTAAGCTACAAGACGAATGAATATTTTAGAAAAAAAGCAGTGGAGCAAGTTTCAAGTAAGTAAATAACCAATTATTGTTTGAGAACAGTTATTAAATTAATCAACTTTTCTTTTCGTTTGATTTTAAGTATTTAAATATTTTACTGACGACTATTACACCACTGTGCTGCCTAACACCTCCCAAACATATCCGCAAAACAAAATTTTAAGTTACTTTAATTTCATTATTTTCTTATTAGCAACAAATTTAGTTGTTTTATGTTTTAAAGTGGCGTATAATTGAAGTAAATTTTCTGAGTATCTGAATTTTTTTTGGGTGAAATATCAAAAGTAATCTTCTACCTTTAAGGCTTTATTTTTATTTCTGTTTTCATAGGTGTTTTTCTAATAAATATGGAGGTGAAACACCTGACCGAAGATAAGTATAGATTTGAGGTCTCTCTGGATGAGACTTGGGTCCATTTTACAGACTATGAAAATGTCCTCCCATCGACGAAAAAGGCAGATCTAATGTTGTGGGCCAATGCTAGAAAAGTTTTCCCAAAGGTTTCATGATATTTGCGGGATACTTTCACCGGGGCAAAATGGCTATCTACAGAATTGCCAACAGTGCCAAAGTGAACGCCCAGTATAATCAACAACATGTTCTGACATCAATCTACCCTCAGGAGTTACCTGCTCTGTAAGGTCCTGACGTCACAAAAGTTCATCAGGATAAAGCCTCTCACCAAACAGTCCATGAGATTCTATCAAGAAATGGAGCCAGAAAAGGAAAATGCTCAATTCCCTTCAATGATATTCAATGAAGTCTCCTGAAGGCAGCCCCTTGGAATTTATGGCTTTGAACTATTAAAGCGTGAACTAGGGAACAGACGTGCTATAACAATAGAAGATTATGGAATGTAGGGAGAAGGGATTGAAACAAAAAGCTTCTGTACAGTGTATAGCATTCACCCCTGCAGTGTAGCTACTTTGCAGGGTCGTAATCCGGAATACTATGGCCACAATAAGGGGTGGAAGAAGGAAGTTTTGTGATGCTACTGAAGCTCTAACTTATTAGGTTGTAACGGAATCAACCCTTCGTATTACTTCTATTTGAATACATTGCTTGTATTAAATATTTTCTTGTCGTACACAACGGAAATTTTAAGTATCCTCTTTTCTCACTTTGAGTAAATCTAAGGCGTCTTTCAGGCGTTCTTATGCTTCTTCTTCATCTATAGAAAACTTTGGGAAAATTTGAATAGTTTCCCAGAGTAATCGACTTGTCTTATTTCGTTCTAAATGTAATGAAGTTTCATGTGATCGTTTTTAATATTAACATCATTTTTAAATTTCTGACAAACTAATAATTAAATAACTATAATTTTTTATTTTATATTAATGAGATAATTTTGAATTCCAATAAAAGCCTTAAATGCTGCTAAATCTTTTACAGAATTGTATTAGTATCAAGAATTCTTATTGCATTTAATAAGATATTGCTGAACGTTTATTTTAAGAACACGTATTTCTTTTAAAAATACGTAACATTTTATCATTGTTTGAAATATATATATATATATACTTTATATATATATGAAAATATAAATGCCAAACTTAGACCTAATTTGCTTTTATTTTATTTTATATTAATAATACAGTATGAAAGCAATCTCAGACCTCCGTGGAATAATAAATGACTTCACTGTTACACGTCGACATCAATTCACTTGTAATTCTCTACTATGAGAATTTCTGAAGTGCTCACAAAAAATTTCTACGTCACGGAATTTGGAAAAATTATTCAATACAAAAGTTAGATTGTCACTTCTCCGTTAATGATTTTTGAGGACGATTGGGAATTTTATGGAACTCTTTTTGAGACCAGTTATAAAAAGTTTGCAATACGTTCATGAATTCCACATATTTTTAAAATCATTCGCCAGTTGAAAAGTTTTTAGGCTGGACACAACTTAGGGAAACACAGACATAGAATATGTCCTTAGAATGGTGAACACATAAGGTGATCTGATGTGGAATGACCCATCTACGTATTTTCAAATCCTAAATATTCAAATATATAAACATTACATTCTCAAATCCAAAAATTTAAGAAGTATAAGAAACCATACTTTTGAAAATAAAAAGCTGAAAATATCATTGACAACTTCATTGCATAGTTTGATAGGGCTTGGACATTATAAAGAATACACTTCGTTGAAATTGTGACACCTAAATCACAGCTTTAAAGGACTAGTAGAATGTCCGGAATAAAATAAGCAGAACATTAAGGACTACACTCATCCAATTAGTACGTTGGGAGAAATCTGGACTCAATGTTGGTAAAATTTGAGCCATTTAAATTTTCGTATTCTAAACGTTATGATGAATAATGATTTGTTAATTTACATTCAATTGTTACTAAAATAAATAATCCAAACTGTTTCATCAATCTTTTTATTTTAATTGATTTTTGCCACTAATAGAATTAGAGAGAAAGAAAGTATGAGAAAAAAAAAGTGAGAATAGTTGCCGATTCTGAATGGACGTTCAGTAAAAGAAGTTGATTCAGGGATATGTTTTGTATATTTGTACTGTATTTGAAAATAATTGAATTCTTTCATGCAGAGGTGTTTCAGAAGATAAACGAAATATCTTTTTAGTTTCACACGAAAGGATGTTTACTGGTTTTAGGCGAGAAAGGAATAATAATCAAATAACAAATACTTCATCCACATTTTGACATTGGGACGAGTGTATATAATATATATAATATGTATAATATATAATATATATTATGTCACTCCAAAATGCTAAATTTTACCAATGTAACTCTTGTCCATAATAGATAATGAAATGCCTTCTCCATCATCTGAATTCTTGTTAAAGAGGGATAAACCTCACTTTTGTACGACTGCAAAACGATTGCTTCAGATGTTCAGTCACTAAAGGCAAAGGCTTGACTGAA
>JAFIDM010004315.1:131549-223770 GCA_023159025.1 Thereuonema tuberculata | reverse complement strand
GTTTAATACGATTGCTTCAGATGTTCAGTCAATAAAGGCAAAGGCTTCACTGAAGTAGATGTTTAATCAGCGTTAAGTATTTTTTTTTCCTTTGCTGTAGGAAATTCCTAAATCGTAACTGTAGTAACTGATTCACGATGATTTTCTTACTGATTCGTAACTTAATTTAGATATTATTCTTATATTACATTATCGTAAAAGAAATTATGCAAATTTCGTCTCTTACTCATTGTACATCCTCAAAATCTTAGCGAATAAATCTAATGACGATGTCATCGCCCTCACGGACATCCCTCATCTACTGATCCTAATTTATTTCAGACCATGTCCTAAAAGGGTGAAAGTGACAGACATGAAGACAGAAATGCTTTTATTCATGGAAGTAGAAAAATTAAAGTACAACCAAAAATACAAATACAAAATAAGGAGCGGAAGAAAAAACCCAGCGTATTTTTAATCTTTTTACCGATGAAAAGATTGCTGTAGTTTATTGATGAAACGATAGCAAATAACTCGACTAACACCTTTGTTTGTTGTTATTGTAGAGTTTTAGGAGTATGAAACATCAAGAAAGAAATGAAGGAGGCTAAATGCTTTGTGACGGACAGAGCCTTAAACAAAGTTAATTCCTATCAATGAATGGCTTTTTTTATCGTTCATTAATCTTCAATATTCCATTTGTGTTATTTTGAGATTACTAAACTAGCAGAGATAAATTATTTATTATCTAGAGATAGATTTAATTCATATTAATTTCGTTTTAATAACGAACCCTCTATTGCGTGTAAATTGTAATGTGCAACAGAAGAGGTCCTTCATTCGTAACGTTACATAACAGCTGGTACCGCTGCTGCTTGTGTTTTTTATTTTGTTTATATATCATTACATTGAGGAACTATTTCAGTTACACTTCTGGGAAATTCACAATTCTAAGAATCGCAATTGAAACTATACTTTATTCCCAACAAAATAAAAACAAAATTTAAAAGTTCTGAATCTATTTAATTTCCATTTAAACTTCAGATCGGAAAAGTAGCAAAGACTCAACGCAGTGCCTTATTAAACAGCAATTACTAATCCGTCCTGATCAGTCTTTTGAATTACAGTCCACTACTTGTTGTCTGCAACCAAATCCCCAACAGGGAAACTCATCTACTCCTTGTAATTCCTGACGTAAATTAGAGTAATTTCGTTAGAGTCAGTCCACCCTCGAGTTAATGCACATGACATCAATAACTTCCTTCTCGCCTCTCCTACCGCATTTCTCGTCTCAACCCCTTCGGCGACGCATGGCTTGAAACTCTCTCATAAACTCGTGATCGTAAACTTCCTCAACATCAATAATACCGTATTTAACATCCATATTAGGATATTTTTTTATAAAACAGTCGTTTCGTGATATGAGGTTTCTTATTCAATTTCTTTATTCTCTTCGTTCCTAGTAATATTGATTTTACTATTTTTTCAAAAGAGGGATTTCACGGTTGTTATTTTTTTTTCAAGGTTTTATTTTCGCTAGATAAGATTTATGGTTTTAAAACTCTGGATACGTTTTAAGTTTTTTCTTTATAAAATTTTTTCAACTAAGTAAAATACAACTAATTGTACGAATTTCTGTGAGAATTATCTTGTGCTTCAATAGATAAAATATTTGTCTATTTTTTTAAATATTATTTTATTCAAACTCCATTCCTAACCAGGAAAGTGTTAGAATGAAAAACGAAGCTCAGAATACTCTTTAATTTCTGTAACATTTCAAAGCAACCTCGGTTTGCATGACTTGTTTATGATTTTGAAATAAATTGCTTTTCGAAACGAAGGAACAAATATGGGTTGAATTCTATATTTTATTAACCCAAAGTAGTTTTCCGGCTGATAAAACTACTCATAGGAAGATTTTAAGATCGGATTCATAGAAATAATAAATAGAAATTGATTTTAGAAACTGTCAAGGTTAATAAAACTTCATTAGTAATGAAGTGTTTTATTTAAATGCTTTTATTTAAAACGAGAATACACATGAAGTTTAAAAAATATATTTCACATACAAAACATACAGACCGGACAGTTTCAAGAAAAACAAGATCCTCATCGTCAGCTGAATTCTATATTTTATTTATTTATAAATTTATAAAACAATCGAAAATTGATAACTTTTTTTTTTAGCCGAGTAACAAAGTTACATTGAAACTATTTCTACGGATGTTTCCATTTTCAATTGTCATTTGATTGTTATCAAGTCAGTGAAATTAATTTGCTTTTCATTTTATCTAAGAGGAAATGTCCCAATCGTGATACTTCCATGAATCACAACTTCTATTGTTTACTTCGGTTATTATCATTTTGGAAATTCGCTTCGATTCCCAATTCTGTTTTTGGATAATTTTTTGGTCCTCATTTATTTTAGATGTTTTAATTCAGTCAAATTATGTTTTTACCAAGGAAGTTGTCGGGTAGTTTTCGTTTCTTCCATTCTATATGTTTCTTGGGGTGCTGAATCCGAATCTGAGGTTTGATAATAAGATTTCGTGACGCAACATTTAAAAAATGCAAAAAAGGTAAAAAATCTCATTCTGGTTGTTCTATCGTCAGCGTCGGGGCATGTTCATCTGGAAAATGAAAGAGATGGTGAGAAAACAACAACTTTTTGAAACACAGTACCGACTTCTTGTTTGGAGAAAAGGTAATTATTATGTCGCTTCCATATTTTTTGAGTAGATGAGCTTTGACTGTCTTTTTGTCAGGACGATAATCACCCTGGATTGAGTCCATCAACTCGTCGAGCGAAAACTGCCACTCTCCATCACCATTCTTCAATTGCTGCTTCAACATCCGCTTTTTCTCTTCTCTTGAGTTTTTGGGCGATTGTACAGTTTTCTCATGCCTAAATTATGATACTGACAATCAGAAGCCATCAAGTGTGAGGCAGGCAAAAAACACTTGCTTAGGGCTTGTCCATACTCATCACCACGTTCTTCTGCTCTTTTTATAATAGTTTCCTTGACTTTCAAAACTCGAACCTGATACCCAATATTGCGATTGGTTTTCTTTTTTCTTTGTTGTTCTATAAACTGAGGTGTTATGACGAGGCCACAAATAGGGTAATGAGTTTTGAAACTGAAAACTGCTTCAGTAGAACGTTTTTTGACTTGCACCCTATCCTGCTCCACCTTCATCAAATGAGTGGCAATTCTTTGTCAACATTAGTCTACGTATTTCGTTGGAATTTCAACGTTTTTGTAACTGAATTTCTACAATATCGGACTTCATTAAATTTAAACTTGAATATTATTTAATTTTCGAAAAATGAACTGCACCTTTATATATACGATTTAAATAAGGTATGTGCAGAGAACTGGAGGAATTCACTAATTGACAGCCTTTAATAATAAATTAGAGTTTTGGAGTGGAAAAACGGGGTTTTTGTTGAGACAGACAAAATAGGTCAATTTTCAACTAGCGCTTGAATCCGAACGGTTCGTCGGAGAAAAAATCCTAAAAAGTAAAATTTGTAGGAAATTTTATGTACTTTCGTTTCGAATAGGTAGGTTATTTACGAAAAGTTGATAAGTTTTCGAGTTATAAGTAAAACAATCGCCAAAAATCGAAATTTTTATACCTTTATTTTTTTTGGCATTTTTTCAATGTTGCGTCACGAAATTTTGTTAGCAAACCTCAGATTCGGATTCAGCACCCCAATGGAAGAAATCAATATTACCCCGCAACTTTCTTGAAAAAAAATATCTAAAATAAATGAAGACCAAAAATTATCCAAGAACATAATTGCGAATCATAGCAACTTTTCAAAATGATAATAACCACACAACCTTCCCGCTATGGACCATTTTCTACACAAATTGACCGTATTATTTTTCGTCTTCAATGTCGTTGTTGTTCGATAGTAAATTATATAAGAATATTTTTAAGATCGCAATTTGTGAAGGTTTTCTACTGTTGTATTTGGCATTAGAAAGGATTTACTTTGTTCAATAAATTATCGATCCAGCAATGCTGCTCTGTAAATTATTGGCTCCTTTTCTTCAAAAGATAAAAGTATTTTTGTGGCATTAAAATTGAACTAAAACTTCCCCGTTTGGAATTTTGCCAGCTTATCTTTTTTATGAAAATCTTGGAAATCATGATTTTTATGGCATTAAAAAACAGCTAAAAACAATATATTAAATACTATATTTTCCTCTTTCCCAATTAAAACAACTCTGCTTGCGTTTACTTAATAATTATATAGTTATAATTAATTTTTAATAATAGTGATTTTTTTGCTTTTAAGAACAAATCAATAGGAACAAATGTTCTCCATCGATATAGAAAACATTTATACAAACATTCCTGTGGAAGATACTTTAGTCATCATGGAAGATTTAGCTTTTAAAAACAAAGAAATATTATTAAAATATAATATGGACAATAAAGAACTAATGGGACTAGTAGAACTAATAACACAAAATTCATACTTTAAACACAATAATAAAATGTTCAAACAAATTAAGGGATTTCCTATGGGTTCTCCCTTATCAGGAACATTGTGTAATTTATATATGAATTATTTTGAGTGCAAATTTTTAAATGAATGTAAGTATAATATGCAATATTTTCGTTGTGCAGATGACTTACTTGTTATATGGTTTGGATCAGTAAGGCAATTTGATATATTCTTTAATGACATAAACAAAAGAAACAAAGAAATCAAATTTAAAATGGAAAGAGAGATAGATTATGAATTAAATTTTCTAGATTTATGTTTAATCAATAAGGAGAATAAAATAACTAAAACATTATAGAAAAAAAATTAAAAGTGATCAAATTTTAAACTTTGAATCAGGTCACGGTATAAATATCAAAAGAAACATAATTGATAATTATATAAGAAGAATTGAAAGATCGTCTAGCACAGAAGAAGATTATAAGAATGTAATCAAGAACATGAAAATAATTCTAAAGAAAAATGGATACAATGAAAAATTCATTAATTCCAATGTCCAAAAATATGATACTTTCAAAATTAAAGAATTAAATGAAGATAAAGAAAAGAAAAGGTTTTTCATTCCTTACCTTAATCAAAATAGTTTAATATTGAAAAAAATTTGCAGAGATTTTAAAGTTAATATTGGATTTAATGATAATAATAAATTAAAGAATTTTTTATGTAAAAAACTTAATGAAAGTGACAAAAAAGGAGAAATGGGGACAGTATACAAAATAGAATGTTTGTAATGTGACAAGTTTTATCTAGGGGAGAGCAAAAGAACTATTAAATAAAGGGCCCTGGAACATGGATATTACATTAGAAACAAATTATTTGATAAATCAGAAATGGCAGAACATTGTTCCAGGAAAGCCCATTGCATTAATAAAGAAATTAAAATTTTATGTATTGAGAAAGATTGTAAAATGAGAAAAACAATTGAAAGTTTATACGTGCGAAATTCTAAAAATAGAAATATAAATAGAAGCAATGGTGTTGAAGTTAATAATATTATTGAAAACTTAGCTAGAGATTTAATTAGACATAGATTTAATTCTCGATGTAATAATAAGGTAAGAATAGATGAGATGAATTGTTAAAATGATAGTTACTACAATGAAATGTTATAACCATCATGATTTAACTTCCCATATTAGTTATAAATTATTGTATTGTAGCTGAAGAAGAAGAGAAGGAAATAGTCTCTTCGAAAATTCCTTTGTAATAAATGTATTTTAAATTTATTTTTAATTTTACATTTATTTTGTGATATGTGAAGATGATGATGATTATATCTAGAAGGAGTAAGATAAAGAAGAAATAAGGTATGTACATTTATAATTCTATTCCTTTTTTGGATGTATTATTAACTAGGGAGCCTTCCTCCGTTTCTACTGAAGTGTTCCGTAAACCCCGGGCAAGTGGATTATCTCTCAATTTCCAATTGGCATGCCCCTTTGTCTTCAACATCAAAATCATCCATATAGCTGTTAACAGAGCTTTAAATTTTGTAGCTCACAGGTTAATTTGGAATCTGAGCTCCTTAAAATCCGACAAAAACTTGTTACTAATAATTATCCACCAGCATTTATTAAGAAACAGATAGTTGCTGCTTTGTAACGTATTTATAATCCTCCCCCACCCAATTCTGCAGAAAAAATTGAAGCCATTGGATATCGGGCTTACTTCTCCTATTTTATTTACCTTGCTTCGTCCATTAATGCTAGTACTTGCAAGGTTGGTAGACCAAAGCAAAGCATATTATAAGGTTGTATAACTCAATGTAAATGGCGAGACAAAAGTCTTGATTGTTCATTGGCTTCCTGATGGGACGTCAGCAAAAGCCCATTTTCGCCAATGTTAACATGGCTGCGCAATCAGCAAAGATGGAATTCTGCGTTCGTTATCATTGGAAATGAAAATAAAACTAAAAGAATATAATATTGTTTGTAATAATAATAGTCACTCAAAACACCAAAATAAAATTGTTAGAATAATATTTATGTGTTCATTTATGTGAACAGAATGCCGCTCTTGATAAAATGCAAAACACTGTGCAAAACATGTTATCTGTCAAAAAAAAGTGCCTACAATTATTTCAGAAAAGTATTATTATTTCAATTCAATCCCTAAAGTCGTTATTTTCCGATCTCAGATCTAGTCATAATATTGATTATCTATTAACCCACCGGCTAAACTAAGATTGTCTGGAGAATTTTTTCTCACAGCTTCGCACCAGAGGGGGTTTAGATAATCACCCCACCCCACTCAATGCTTTATACCGTATTCGTATGATAATTTTAGGGAAAAATCCTGGTATTACGAATATGTCCACCTCGAACACTCAAGATCCCAGCAATGAGAAGTATTTGGTCACAAGAGTTTTAAATTGTATTGATATGTCCACAATAGCTAGTGCGCCTGTAAATGACCGCCAGTTTTTATTCAGCTACGATATGACTTGTGTGGCTTCAGAAATGGTAGATGACAATATATTTATTGAAAAGTCGAGACAAGTTTTCGAAGAGAAGATTAATATTTTAAATAAGACACTTAGTGAGGTCAACAAAGTAAATGCGGGAGTTTCTGGAAAAGAAAATAATATTGGGAATGCTTTAAATACCGTCATTGCAGAGGGTGATGAGTACGAGTTTGACGAGTGTGCTGAAGGAGCCCTCGAATTCTTGGCAGGATGGGTTGCAAAGAAAAACTTGGAACTCTACCAGATTTGGATTTAGTTTTAAACGAATCTTCAACTGGACATGACCATGACTATGCCTTTCCTTTCTGGACCAAACGCCTTTCTTTAGGGGGATATGTAACTCCATCAATATCACTTGCCAATCATGTCAAACACTTTGAAATGAAATTTAATAATTACCACCCAAGAAATGCTTTGAGAAAGGATAAGGGGGTGGTTTCAAGTTTCTCTTGTAAAATACTGGAAAAATACCCGCATCCTATACACATAATTAAAACATTTGTAAAAATTCGTACTTTAATACGAATGGACTATTTAAACTTTGCTATGGTTGATGAGCCGTGCTGGCGTGGTCGTGCGGTCTCGGCGGCGGCCAGCCGTGGCGACAAGTGCGCCAGTACCTGGGTTCGAATCCCGGCAGTGGCATGGCTGTTTCAATTTCCTTTCCTGTGTTGTCCAGCCTCTTCTTCACTTTCTCTTCGGTCTGACTTCATTCCTTAATGGCGTCCTGGGGGCAGGCAACGGGAAACCACCCCTAGTATCTTTCCTCAGGTGTTTCTAGGAGATCCATGTGAGACCTCTATAGAACTGGACCTGTCTTCGGACAGAAAACTATGGATGGATGAATGGTGATGAAGCGCGCAAAACAGCTCAGAAATTGAAAAAAGATAACTACCTAATTGTAAGATAACTGCCTAAAATTTGTGATAAATAAGATTCTGTAAACACTAATCCTGTATTGAAACTCAATGTTTTGTGTATTGCATTTTACGATTATAACGTACTAGCAGCGAAGCCTGTCGGACGACAGGCACAAAAAACCTGAAAAATCATTTTATTATCAACTATCAAATATAAAGTAAATATAATCTAAATACTGTGCTAACTTGTGACCGAAGCTTCTACGGCAAAAAAGGTTTTGAGTTTCGAAATCGGCGTAAACAACTGAGTAAGTATGCCAAATTTCATTAAAATGGGTGCAGTGGTATCAAAATTATTTGGTTTTGAACGTATGTTTTGTTAGAATTTCAGTTAAAATTTCATGGAAACAACATGGAATGACAAAATGAACTAATATTTCATCCAATTTAAGTACCCTTGATTCCATGGTACCATTGAGAACCTTGGATCTATCTTTGGTTTTTTTTTTTTTTTTAATAATAATTTATTTGCCTTACAAAAGTTTGATATTACATAATAGCTATCCTAATAGCTTAATTACATCGAGTTACAGACAGACAGATGGACAGACAGACAGACGAAATTAGCAAATTATATAAGTTGATTTCCGATTTTCTTTCTTATCTGAATAAAAATATTTCTTGAAGTTTGGCAATAATCTGTCAAAAATACTTTTCAAATATTCCCGCCATAGCATATTGCTGTTTCCGGGCTCATGATGACGTCACTCGCCTCGGCAAAGCTTTCATGACTGAAAATCGTTTAAACAATTTCCCAGTCGGGTGGGCTTGTAACACTCATTTGAATTCTAGAGGTGTGGATTATGCTATTGGTTGCAAAGATCACAGTTGTAGGTGTATTGGAGACACGACAGCCGGTCTTGAAGCGAATATCCCAGCACACTTATGCCCTTAGAGCAGGTGATTTTTAATTTCTTGACTGCATATCACGTCCGTGACAGTAAGCGTTCACTTGAACTTAATAAGCCTCTTGTAATTCATTTTGAATCCAATCATTTCATCAGAAAGTGTTTTGAATATCTCCTTATTTTAACTGGTCCAAATTGCTACAATGATTCAATTTCCATTAGATCCATTTATCAGTATGGGTTCCCTTTTAAGGCTAAAGATCGTTTTAATAGCTTATCTTAATACTCTTTAAATTAATTCTCGCAATTGTTCAGTGTTCTCATACATATTTCTTGGTTAACATTCTAAGCAATCGCTAGCGGGGATTAATTGATTGGCCTTTTTATTCTTTGTTTAGGTTTTGATGTTTTTTTATTAAGGAGGGCTGTTGTGGTGTTTACTTTTGTTTTCTTTATATGTTTTCTGAGTTCACTGAGATGTAAGATACTGGGCGGATCCAACTGACGATGGACAGAGAACCTAGAACTGGCTATTTTGGATTTCCGTTATCACAATTTCCAAAAACAGATCAGTGAATTCTTAGTTTTGTGCGTTTTTGTTTTATTTCTCATGTAATTGTTTCCATGCATGTTAAAATTAAATTTAAAAAAATGGTAAAAATGATTGGAAGGTAGTTTTGGAAGATGGTGTTTAAAGAAGGATAGGCAAGCGGAAAGGGCGCACTTTTTGATGAGGTAGTAAGTAGGATATCTATAGGATGAAGGAAGAAGGATTGTAGGTCAGTAGAAGTAGAAAATGGTAGAAGGGAGTTAACAACTAGGTGGCTGATACTTATAGAGAAAGAAGTTCCAATGTTAGGATAGAATATCTCTATTGTACATATCATCAAAATATTAAGTTCTTCTGCAAAACAATTATTTATATTTCAAATTATTTTATAACACACACTTAAAAGAACAAAATAATTTTGTTCGTTATCGTTGTCCGTGTAAAATTAACTAAATTTCTAAATAGCTGACAATAAAATAGATTGAAATAACCTGAAGGCGAAGTTTCTCATTTTATTCTAAAGATAAACGTAAATATTTCAGAGGAAATTCCAGAATTTTTTTCTTTGAATTATAAATAACTATTTTTCTGTTGTTTTAGTAGAATAAATGATGACTCTGTATCTTCGCAGGAAAATTGGATTATTTAATACAAAACCACGATTTAGAAATGCTTCGTCGCTAATAATGACTCTGGGAAGGGAGTTTATGATGTTATCTGGTAACATTACGACTCACACTAAATGTTTCGAATCCTTTTTCTTCCCTTTTCAATGAATTTCTCTTTTTACTGTTAGGTTATGTAGAGGAGTCTGTTTTGTGAGGATGAGAAAGCATCTTTCCAAATGAAAACCAAACGAACCTGATCTTTAGCAATAATTCTCGCTGTTTCTTAATGGAAGAATGGTTCAAGACTGAGTGAAACAACTCGAACCAGCAAAGACACGAAACAGTTGCCAAATTCAGAAAAAGTGTAATGGGATTTGAGTGGATTTCAAATGAACTTTCTGAGCATTTGCCACGAGATTCAGGCGCCGTCGCTGTAACCCTGAATCTTTGCAGAAGGTTTAATTGCTTCTACCCAATCATAAGGTTACTGTTGCTATATTGCAACTAAAGGACGGCAGCGTTGGTATTTCCTGACAAAACGAAAATTAATATTGACAATATTTTTAAATAATTCCGTCTCATCTCTGGTTTACTAATGACGACTATAAATTTTAATGCATCCCTGATTTGTTAAGTCGAAAAGCATGAGATTTTTTGTTGGCATTTCCTCAGAATTTAACAATATAAAAAACAAAAAGAAGAAAAAAAACTGTTGGAAAATTGGCCTTTTATTGGAACCATTATGTCTTCTGGAGGTGGGAGAAAATGCGGTTCCGATCACTCCTGTTTCACAGAAAATGACCGAAAATGAAATAGGCAATGGGCCACTGTAGTTTTCGGTATAGTATGAAACTATCTTTTTACCTTTTTCGTTTTTCTTTTCATTTATAACCACACCAATTAGAAATCGCAAATAAATTGCAACAAAAATCTGAAAATTAAAATATTTTGTTATACTTTGTTTAGATGTCATCAATTAAATTATATTATTGAGTATTTTATTATTGCGAAGCAAACATTTTCTAACTATTTCTATTCTTTATTTATATTTCTACTCTGTTTATCTATTTGTTAACACATCAGTGAAAAAAAGACTGGACGAACATTCATTAAAATTTGATCCATACATAACTAAGATCCAAGCCTATAATATTAGTCATCACTTTGGTTTTCATCCTCCCACTATTAAATGAAAGGCCAGCGCTCTCTGGTGAGCGAATAACTAGTCACAGTTAATGCATGGAAACAAATGCGCTTTTGTATGAAAATCAAAGATTGTTTCCAATAAAATATTTCAAAAACACAATTGAAAAGAAAAATCAGACGAACATGGTAATATATATTAACTTATTTAATGTTCGAAGGAGCAATAGCCAGGATGGATGGATTTTGGAATCAGTGGCGTATATAGAATATATTTTCGGGGGGGGCCGACACCCCATGGAAACCTATCTGTTCAACCAAAAAAAAAAAAAAAAAAAACGTTGGGAGGACATTTCGGGGGGGGCCCGGGCCAAAAAATCTATTCAACTAAACAAAAAAAACAATGAAAATCTATCTGTTCAACCAAAAAAAACGTTCGGAGGACACATCTTCATTATTTCGGGAGGGGCCCGGGCCCCCTCGGCCCCCCCCTTATATACGCCCCTGTTTGGAATGTCCAGTATTAACGATGTGGGACGCTGTGAGGTCCCCTCTTACGATATAAACGCTATGTAGTTGCTCCAAAGTTCAGTGACCATGCAGCCTCAGAGGAGACACCATTTTCTTTAAATGGTGCTTTAAATCTTTCTCGCCATTTAATCAAGGGATGATTTTTTGTAGTAATGGGGAGTGGGGGGAAGAGGAAAATGAAAGGGGTTTTGTTTTCAGTTTGACAATAAATAAGCATTTTTATCGAATTTTGAAAAAAAAAATCAATCCACCAGCTTAAACGACGGTTTTTGTAGGTCATTTTAGAAGATCTGTGTTATAAGTTGAATCTTAAGTTATTATTGATAAATAATAGCTGAAATTTAGTGGGAACAGCTGAAACAGAGTGTTACTAATCCATATGTCTTCTTTAAATCTCTTCTTCTGCTTATCATAATTTAAATAAATACTATTTCTACTCTCATAACATTAAAAAAATATATTTTTTAATGCAAACGAATTTTCGAAAGCATATTCCTTACAATCAGTATTATGATCAGGGCCGGATTTACCGCATGGGCAAGGTGGGCACGTGCCCAGGGCGGCAAATTTTAGGGGCGGCAAATTTTTGGATATTTTTTAAATTGGAAATATGCAGAAGAAGTTTTGATTATTTGAGAGGTGATGGGAAAAACCGTTCTAAACACAGTTCTTCAAGAAGTTAGGGCTTCAAAATATTTTTCCATTATTGTGGATTCTACCCCTGATATTTCCCATACCGATCAGCTGAGCTTTATAGTACGGTACGTTCAGGAAAGTGGCGAACCTAAAGAACGTTTTTTAGAGTTATTAGGGAACTGTGGACATAAAAGTAAAAAATTGCTGAGGTAGTTTTTAAATTTTTAAATGATCATGGACTAGACATCCAAAACTGCCGTGGAAAATCTTTTGATAATGCGTCCAACATGTCTGGGACATATTCCGGTATGCAAGCCAGACTAAAAGAGGTAAATCCTTTAATATTTTATGTGCCTTGCTCTGCCCATTCCATGAATTTAGTAGGATCCAGTGCTGCTGAATGCTGCAAACTTTCTAAAGATTTCTTTGCACTTTTGCAACTTTTGTACAACCTTTTTTTCTTCGACGCTTAGTTGGGTTATTCTTCAATCTTATTTTAATTCAAAAAATCTTTCTCTGAAAACTCTCAGTAACACAAGATGGTCAGCAAGAGAGGAGGCTTGTAAAAGCTTAACAAGGACTACAAAGCCATTTTACAAGCCCTTGAACATATTAATGATAATAACTACTCAACGTCAAGCTAAAGACATCTTTACAAATCTTTCAAGAGTGGAAACTAACTTCATGGCAGTCTTAAGGGGAGGGACTCTTGATAAATTTAACTCCGTCAGTGAGAAAATTCAATCTCCAAACATGAATGTTGCCACTGTCGTCCAACTTTACGATTCCCTTGTTTCATTTGTGCAAGAAAACACAGGAATGTTCAATTTTTACAAAAACTCTGCGGAAAACAAGTTGTAGACTGTTCTTCTTGAAGTGAAATCCATAGAACAAAGATCCCAAAGGACAAGAAAACGAAGAAGGTTCTTTGATGAAGATGAAAGTGATGACGCAGATACAGAGGAAGATAAACAAGGCGATACCAATAAAGATTTAGGTGACAAATTTCAAGAAAGTTTTTACCTTATCCTCAGTAAGCTGCTCAGTGATTTGAAGATAGAGTGAAAGTTTACAACGATTTTTCAAACAGATTTTTGTTTTTAACAAATTTATCTGAGATGAATCCAGACGGAATAAAAACTGCTGCTTCAAACCTTCAACAGATTTATGAAGTTGATATGGAGAATCACCTTTTGTTATGGAGTGCATTCACCTTAAAGGTTTGCAGCGTCAAGAGAACTTTAATGAGGGTGAACCTTTGACATTGTCCAGACTTCACAAGTTCCTAGTTTCAAAAAATCTGATAGATTTATATCCAAATGTGAATATTGCTTTGAAAATATACCTCTGCACTCCTGCTTCAAACTGCTCTGCAGAGAGATCGTTCTCTACTCTCGCAAGGGTCAAGAACTACTTACGTTCCACCACTACACAAAAGCGACTGAACTTTCTTGCAGTTTTAGCAATTGAAAAAATTTAACAACAAGTTTACATTTTGAAGATGTAATTTCTGAGTTTGCCAACAAAAAAGCTAGACGTGTAAAGTTTCATTAGTCAACCAATGTAGATGTAGTGTAATTAACACATGTTTGTTTTGATAAAAATGTTTTAATAAAACTCAAGTTTTCAATAAATTGTGATTCTGTTTCATTCAAAATGCCCTAGAGCAAAGAAAATTACACCCACAAAAATAAATAATAGTCCTGGAACTGAAGTAAATGAAATAATTCCAATTTAAGTAACTAGGTAAGTGAAGTGAAACCATACTGAAACAAACTTGAGACAATTCAAAATTTTATAGTTGGGTCAAGTTGGGTTTTGCTATTATTGTGCAGGGAGGGGAAGGGGGCTGCAGCTTGTCTTTTGCCCATTGCATGGGTGGAGAAAACGTAAATCCGGGCCTGATTAGGATTGTTGATAACTATGTATAAGCAATGTAAGTTCACCTGACAACATATTGTTATTAAACAACCTTGAAGAAGAAAGCAAGGAATATGCTTTCAAAAATTCTTTTGCATTAAAAAATATATTTTTTTAATGTTATGAGAGTAGAAGTAGTATTAAATACTAAATTTTATTGAAACAGAGTGTTACAAAAAGAAGTGTTTTACTTTTTGTCAGACTCATTTTCTACGAAAAAAATCTAAAAATTATTACTATTGGTTTTTCCCTTGATTTTAATAGGTGAGTAAATGATAAGAAGACGTTTCAACATTTTGCTTTGTTTCTTGATTTTGACTTTCCGAAATAATAATCAAAATTTCGACTTGGCATATTTAAACTAATTGACATAGTTTAAAATGAAAACCAAGGCTGCACATTTGAATCAACAGCAAGGGGTGGATGGATCGAGCTGATGAGACCCAATTAGAACGAAACGGCCGTTCCCGATTCCCTGAGATGATGAACTCGAAAGGCGTTTTTATTTATTCATGTGAAGCCTTTCTTTTCAATTTAACAAATATTCTGCACGTTAAGTTTATTTATTAACCTATTTTAACCAAGGAATTAAAAGCTTTCTATTTTATCTTATCCTTTTAGTTGACACAATGCTTAAATATAGAGTTAAAACGCTCTATCAGGGCTGTTTGACTCTAGCCTTTGGAGCGGTGTGATTTCCGTTTCGCCTGACACCGTTGGTCGATATGTTGAGTGCTAAAGTGTCAGGGCGACAACATCGTATAAAGAGATCATTTTCAACGCTTTGCTCCTCAGTGCACCTGCTGTCGATTTGCTAACTGCGAGAAAAGTTGGACGTCATTTAAAGGTTGTTAAAAGGAGAACATTGGATGCTGTTAAATACTCGGCGAAGTAAGTTTTAAACATTCTCATTTTAAACGATTTTAATTAATACTAAAACAGAAAAAAAGCAGCCAGCCCTTTTTCTTTTTATTTTTTTAGAACAAGAACAGCTTGACTATGAATTTATAAAACAAGAATTACTTTTATTTCAACTAGCAAATATAATCGCATTTATCTGCTTTCCCTCATTGTCGTGCATAGAATCTCTGTAATATACAAAAACAATAATAATATTCTTTCTATGATCTCAAAAGATCCAGACTGACATCCTACAGAAAAAGGCAGTAATATATAAATTAAAATGCAGAGACTGCAACGTCATATATTTTGAAAGTACGGGTAGGACCTCAAAGAGAGGGTGAGAGAACACGTAAAGCATTCAAGAACAATAAATGACACATTTCAGACTGGGCAGATCATTCCCTCTCCAAAAACACAATCCACACCTAAAAACCAAAGTCCTTTATCAGGTAAAAGATAGAGAAAAAAAAATTGACTAATTATGACACTTATTATTAACAGTTTTAGTTGCCTGAATGAAGCAAAAGGCTTACAAATAAATAAGTATTCGATAAGTTTTAAAAAATAATGCAAAATTCACGTAAATAGCTACAATTGTTTAAGTGAATATTCAATAGATTGTTAAAGCTTATTATTTTTAACAAACTAGGCATATCAAAAGGTCTGTAAATTGTTTTTCTATTTGTTGTAAAATTTAAAACCTATATATTATTTATTTTTCGAAGAAAGCTTGAGGAAGTTTAGAAATTCACTTGACGAAATATTAATTATGAATAAGAAAAGATGAGATAATTTAAAATAAATGACTGAAGATAACTTGGTTACATTCCCGAACATAATAAAAACATAATAAAAAAAAATATTAGAGTTACCATTATTTTCTCAGACATTACCTAAAATATTGAAAAGCTGACCCAGACAACTACATACTAAAAAATTCTATTAATGTCTAACCTACATTCGTTCTGTAAGTATTGCGTACAGGCCTAAGGACCGCTTTTAGTTAATGTTCAAGTTATGGCGTATTTGAGCTATGAGGCACGAATTGTCTGAAATCACTTCATTCAGTTGCACTCAGTCTATAGTGGTGAATGGCCCTTTTGTTATAGGAAATAATAGCTAATTTTTCAGTTAAAAATCATAAAAATGAAATGTTCTATTGGTTTTTATGAATTATGATCATGGCAGTCTTCTTCTTGTTAAAGTAAGTAATTTAGATAATTTTAGTAAAACTGATCTATATAAGGTAAGAGTATTTCAAACCAGTTTGTAAATTTGAGGAAAAGTTTATTGTAAAGAAGAATCATATTTTTAGAAAGGTGTGTTAACATACTTTCATTACCAGACTGGGTCAAAGAAAAACGGCTATAAAGGATGGAATTAAATTAGAAAGGAAGTTCATTGATTTAAAAAACAAAACAAAGCAAAAACATGCAAGTAGATAATGATAAAATAAAGTTGATCACAGAATCAACTGACCACTTTGTATTACTTTTTTAGTAACTGATGAATAAACGAAAAAAATGTAAAAAAATCCAGAAAGAATGAAAATGTAATAATCATCAGCTTAACGTCGACCTGATGACTTATTGAGAAACTGTCCACATTTTGTTTCACAAACTCCTTCAATGTTTTTTAGCTAAGAAAACTTATTGTATAGTTTTTGAATATTTGCTGAAGACTGTATATTGTTAATTTAAGATGAAATTCATTTTTGATTGGGTATGCACTCAGGCTACAAATCATTTGTGTGTTAGTAGTCCAACGAATAGAGGTGTTTTACCTTACAAAAGATCCGGTAGTTCTAATTTTTTGATATATTGTCTGGGATGGTTAGTAAGAGTTTAAAATGCAAAATGCACAATTCCTCCCCCGCCGCGCTCGCCGCCATCTTAAAAAAAGCAAAAATAATTGATACTTTCTTTAGATTTTCGCTTATAACGTCTGTTTGATGCATTTTACCTACAAAACAGTTCTACGCAATGTTGTAGCGAATAGAAATTCCTACAATATGTTTTTTAAATTTTGTTTTTAGGACTGATAGTTACGGAGATATGCACTTTTTGGAAAAATAGAAAAAAACCCGCAATTTCCAGAAATTTGTAAAACTTCTAACTTTAGGACGCTGTAATTCAGGTATGGCCTATTCTAGAGAAACAAGTATCAGAATAAAATGTGTAGGGAATTTAATTACCTACAAAACGCATGTATAGTTTTATGAACAACCCTATGGAGTGTGGGGTAAAAACAAAATCAAGAACAACGAAATTTTGCGGTTTTTGCTATTGTGACGCACTAGTCCAGCAAATAAGAGACCAAAGAGAGGTGTACCTTACAAAAAGTCCGGTAGTTCTAATTTTTTTTTATGTTGTCTAGGATGGTTAGTAAGTGTTTAAAATGCAAAATTCACAATTCCTCCCCCGCCGCGCCCGCTGCCATCTTAAAAAACCAAAAAAAATTGGTATTTTCTTTAGATTTTGGCTTATAACTTCGTTTTAGTGTATTGTAGGTACAAAAGAATTCCACGCAATGTTGTAGAGAATACAATTTCATACAATTTAGTTTTTAAATTTTGTTTCTAGGAATGATAGTTACGGAGATAAGTTTGTTTTGAAGAAATAAACAAAAACGCACTTTCTGGAAACTGGTCAAACTTCTAACTTTAGGACGCTGTAAATCAGTTATGGCCTATTCTAGGGAAACAAGTATCAGAATAAAATTAGTAGGGAATTTAATTACCTACAAAACGCATGTAAATTTTTTGACCCTACGGAGAGTGGGGTAAAAAAAAAAATCAAAAACAACTGAATATTGTGGTTTTTGTTATTGTGACACACAGAGTATCTAAAAAAATTCACCAATTACCTTCCAGTGTTGGCTTGAAATTAGAGTGTATACCAACCCTACTTGAGTTTCTGACATGTTACAGCGCAATGCTCATTGGGCAGGTAGTGTTTCACTGGAATACCTACTGGTGAGAGCGGATGTTCAATTTAAAATATCCCACCAACTCAGCAGATACATTTTTTTAAAGATGCATGTATGTAAACAAAGTAAGAACAAAAGGCATTAATAATCATACCAAAATCGATATTAATTGAAGTAAAACTGAAAAGAAAACAAATTTACATCCGCTTCGCTCGTTTCATAGGGGGTGAGTTAGTGAAGTTGGGGTCTTCATTTTCGTCAAATGGCGAAGTTACGCGATCGTCGTCGTCGTCGTCTTCGTCGTCGACGAGGACCTCATTCCTGCTGTCACATTCTTGGCCAGCACAGAATTTGCATAGGGCGGAACAATTGAGGCCCGCCTTTCTACAGCCACACGCCCCCATATAGCCAGTTGTGCATCTGCATGAGATGGTCTTAAGCAGGTTTGGAGGAGCAGCGTCGCTACTCATCCTAATGGGTTCCAGTCCTCGAGCTCCTCTACACCAGTCCCACTCGATCGGGTCTTTGACAATCCCCATCCACTCCATGACCGGCTGGTATGAACTCAGGAAGTGGAAATGTGCTGCGTCAGTGGTCGGAGGTAGTTTAGCCACATTGAGCTTGGTGGTACTGGTCATGAATTTGCTGTGGCGAAGTGACTCAATGACTGTTCGTTACTGCCACCATACAGGGATACCAAGATTTTCTTCCCTCCTGCTGAAATTTCGTGGGGAGTGGCGGCAAGGTCCCCGAACCTCTCCGCCTGCTCTACACAATGATGGGTCTTTCCTAAAAAGTTGGCAGAATTTATTTTTTCTAAACCCAAAAGTGGTTGAAGTGGTGTCGCAGCCTGATATTGCGTGCAGGAGCAAGATACAGCCTGTGGAGTTGAACTTCTAGGAGGAGGCGGAGAAGATTGCATCTGGCTGTTTCCCTCTCGCTGGTTTTTTTGAGGTAGACATTGCTGACCGTAGGTGTTGTGCCAGTCAGCAGGACGAGTAGGTCAATGTCTTCACCGACGTGGGGGAGAGGCATTTAGCTGTGGCAACTATCAACCTGTCAGCATCTTCAGTTTCATATCAGAAACTCAAGTAGGGTTGGTATACGCTCCAATTTCAAGCCAACACTGGAAGGTAATTGGTGATTTTTTTTTAGATACTCTGTGTGTCACAATAACAAAAACCATAATATTCCGTTGTTTTTGATTTTTTTTTTACCCCACCCTCCGTAGGGTCGAAAAATTTGCATGCGTTTTGCAGGTAATTAAATTCCCTATACATTTTATTCTGATACTTGTTTCCCTAGAATAGGCCGTAACTGAATTACAGCGTCATAAAGTTAGAAGTTTGACAAGTTTCCATTAAGTGTGTTTTTGTTTATTTCTTCAAAACAAACATATCTCCGTAACTATCATTCCTAGAAACAAAATTTAAAAACTAAATTGTAGGAAATTGTATTCTCTACAATATTGCGTAGAACTCTTTTGTACGTACAATACACCAAAACGAAGTTATAAGCCAAACTCTAAAGAAAATAACTAATTTTGGGGTTTTTTTTAAGATGGCGGCGGGCGCGGCGGGGGAGGAATTGTGCATTTTGCATTTTAAACACTTACTAACCATCCTAGACAACATATCAAAAAATTAGAACTACCGGACCTTTGGTAAGGTACCCCCCTCATTGGTCTCCATTTGATGGACTAATGGGTCACAATAGCAAAACCAGCAATATTCCGTTGTTCTTGATTTTTTATTTTACACAACACTCGTAGCGTTGGTTCATACAAATATACATGCGTTTTGTAGGGAATTAAATTCTCTACAAATTTTATTCTGATACTTGTTTCCCTAGAATAGGCCATAACTGAATGACAGCATCCTGAAGTTCGAAGTTTAAAAATTTCCGAAAAATGCGTGTGTTTTTTGTTTTTCAAAAAGAGCATATCTCCATAACTATCAGTCCTAGAAACAAAATTTAAAAACTGAATTGTAGCAAATTGTATTGTCTACAACATTGAGTAGAACTCTTGTGTCCCTAAAATGCACTAAACAGAAGATATAAGCAAAAATCTAAACAAATTGCCGATTTTATTTGTTTTTTTAAGATGGTGGCGGGCGCGGCGGGGGAGGAATTGTGCATTTTGCATTTTAAACACTTACTAACCATCCTAGACAACATATCAAAAATTTGAACTACCGGACCTTTTGTAAGGTAACCCCATTTTTTGGTCTCTATTCGTTGGACTACAGTTCAATATTTCAGTGACGGAGTAATAATCTATGGAAAAGCAGACAAATATCATCAATTTGTGCAAACAAGGCTGATTTGGTACATTAGATTCTGAAACCTACAATTAATGGAGATGTTTAGGCATTTATGTGACACAGACAGAATGCATGTAAGTTATATTATAAAAATGTTATTCTGTCTGTCATAAGACTAAGTTTTTCCAATTTTGTGATCAAACTATAAGCGATAGATTGGTCATGCAAATGGATGAAATGTAGATCCTTTTAAGACAATTAAAATGCAACAAAAATCTTTTCGAAAAAATTTTTTGGTTTCCAAGTTGGCGCCTTTTAAAGGGTCAAATTTTGACTTTTTCTCAATTTAAAGAAAAGTATAAAAGTTCGAAGAGAACATTATATTGATAAAATGTTGGTATTTGCAAGTTCTATCGAACGATATATCAGTCATTCAAAAACGTTTCTGCGTTTGCAAGATACATGCAAAAATGTGAAAAATTTCATACTGGCACCAAACCGCAATTCACATGAGTTAAGCGGGGAAGCCTACAAGGGGCTGGGAAGTCGTATACAATATTCTCCGATCTCGATATTAATTTGCTAATAAATAAAAGTTTTTTTTGTTTTTTTTTATTAAAAAAAAAATACTTGGAAGGATTCTAATGCAAGGGTTCCGGAGCAAAGCGACGCTATCCGACTATTATTATTATTATTATTATTATTAATTATTATGTATTATAAAAACATTATTCTGTCTGACATTCTATCATAAGACTTAGGTTTTTCCAATTTTGTGACCAAACTATACGAGATAGATTGGTCATGCAAATGGTTAAAATGTAGATCTTTTTAAGACAAACACAATGCTACAAAAGCCTATAGAAAAAATTGTTTGGTTTCGAAGATGCCGGTTTTTAAAGGATCAAATTTTCACTCAATGTAGCAGTTAAAGCAGTTAATGTAGAGATACAATCAACTTATATAATTTGCTAATTTCGTCTGTCTGTCTGTCTGTCTGTCTGTCTGTCCGTCTATCTGTAATTCGATATAATTAAGCTATTAAGATAGATCCAAGGTTCTCAATGGTACCACTGAATCAAGGGTACTCAAATTGGATGAAATATTAGTTCATTTTGTCATTCCATGTTGTTTCCATGAAATTTTAACTGATATTCTAACAAAACATACGTTCAAAACCAAATAATTTTGTTATCACTGCACCGATTTTAATGAAATTTGGCATACTTTTTCAGTTTTTTACGCTGATTTGGAAACTCAAATTGCCTTTCGGCGTTATGAGTCAAAAATAATAATTATTCTTTAGATAAATTAAACTCTAGATATGGTTGGTATTTCGTTTTTCTTTTTGGGTGGAAAATGATCTTTTAGATTAACTTTCAGAACCTATATTACAGGTGTACAGGTAAGAAGTACACCTAAATAGGTCTGAAAAACATTAAAAAAAAAATTTCAAGTCAAATCATCAATCGAATCAAATATTATAGATATAATTAAGCTATTAAGATAGATCCAACGGTTCTCAATAGTACCATTGAATCAAAAGTACTCAAATTGGTTGAAAATATTAGTTCATTGTGTCATTCCATGTTGTTTCCATGAAATTTTATTCTTGGGAATTGACCACTGAAATTCTAACAAAACATACGTTCAAAACCAAATAATTTTGTTACCACTGCATTCATTTTAATAAAATTTGGAATACTTACTCAGTTGTTTACGCTGATTTCGAAACTCAAAACCATTTTTGCCGTAGAAACTTCCTTCACAAGTTAGCACAGTATTTAGATTACATTTACTATATATTTGATAGTTGATAATAACATGATTTTTCAGATTTTTTTATGCCTGTCGTCCGACAGGCTTTGCTGCTAGTTATTATATATTCTGTCTGTCATTCTGTAAGCAAAATGTTAAATTACAAATTACTAAAATGTCGGAGCAAGGAAATCTTTTGGAAAATGATTCAAGAATTTTCACAAAACATGTTATTTATCATGAAGTTTTGTAATAAAACCTAAAATGTTTCGTTATCAAAAATGTTTATTATCCACAAAATATTAACATTTTAGCCATATACAAACCACCAAACACAAAGAAATGTAAATTTACTGAAGAATTAGAGAATCTATTCATAAAAAATATATTAAACAATTGTCCAACAATACTAATTGGCGACATAAATATAGATCTTTTCAAAATGAATAAAAACAATGCAATACAGAAATATCTAAAACTTTTGTGCAATAATGGTTTCAAAAATTGTCTTTATTGAACAACAAGAATCAACTATACAATTTATGGAAATATGAAAACAAATATAAATCATATTTTCATAAATAAGCATGATATCGAAACACCAGAAATAATATGTAAAGACCAAATCTCGGATAATAAGAGTTGAAAATGAGAAAATAACAGATCCAAATATAATCTATAAAAAATTAATCGATGAGGTTAACGAAACAAAATTCATGAAAATGAAAATCTACATGTATAGAAAGAAAAGTCCTGACTCACTGACTGACTGACTGACTAACGCCCACCCCAAACCCTTGCACCTAGAAAGCTGAAATTTTGCACAGAGGTTCCTTTTATGATGTAGACAAGGAATAAGGCCGGGCTTTTCGAAATTCCCACAGGATAGGGAATAATGTGGCAAAACTGACCATGAAGTGTGTGGCGGCAACCCCAGGTGTGTGATGCCAACCCGCAATACGCCTGAGTTAAGCAAAGAAGGCCACAATGGTTTGGTACGTCATAAATTCTCCGATCTCAATATTAATTTGCTGTAAATTGTTTGTCTATAAAGAATCAATACAAAATTGATTACTAGATGCAATAGGAATGTTTACAATGAATTATTGTTAGCGCTATAGAATTGCATGAAGTAAAATTGTTTACAAAGAATTGTAAAGAATGGCTCGTGATAGATCATAATGAAACAGTGTAATACTGTAAATGTGAATTCTTTAAAACAACCAGAGCGAAACGCTGAACAATGAAAAATCAAAAATGTGATAGACGTGAGTTTTTGGTGGTTGAACACAGACGATGAATAGGAATATGGAGATTCGAGAGATTGGAAGTGGGAAATATAGACGCTTCTATAAGAGAGGCTACAGATAATTATATTCCAATCGGGCAAGTTACTTCTACCAGTCGTTTTACTACACTTAACATTTCATATTTTAAGAGCTAAATGTCAATTGATAAATATTAATTTCTCCTTTATTTGTGAGTCCCTTCAGGAAAATAATATGGAGAAATTATCGGAGACAAAAGTCGAGATGGATTGATAAAACGATAGCCGCCATCTTGGACTAGATGATGAAATACCAAAGTAAATGCTGCTTGACGTTTCGTTGATTTATTTACCGGTGTACAGATGTGAGAGACATACATTATTGATTTTTATCATGTCAAGTTTATCAAGTAAGTGAACTTATGCTAAACTTGGTAGGAGTTTTTCGAGCTTAGCCAAATTGAGGATAACTCCGGAAGATAGCAGTGTATTTCAAAGACATATCGACTGTGTTAAGTGTAACATTTGAAAGTATTAGTTAGTAGAAGAACATTTATTCACACAAAGTGAATAGTCTAGCCATTCTATGTTAGTTAAAGATAATGGAAGAATGCTTTTTCTTCGCATAACATTTTTAGTCAAAAAAATAAAGCCATTCTATGTTAGTTAAAAATAATGCAAGAATATTTTTATTCACACAAGGTGAAAAATTTTAGCCATTACTTTATTTAATAGAACTGTAAATTGTTATCATTTTGAAATAGGTAATTGAAGAAATAGAGCCCAGTATTTTATTATTGGAACAGTGTATAGTAAGTGGAACTGTTATCGTTAAATATAAGGATTGCCTAGCCCTACTAGGAACTTGAAAAGCCAAACAGTTCATTAGTCTTGAATTTTAGAATTTAAAAGATTGACTTATTTGTAGTAGCCTTGAGCAGTAAACTAGCAATTGTTTTTTAAATGCTTCTGTCTTTTGCATTATTCTTTGCTTATCATCACCTCCACCCAGCTTTGCTTAAGTTTAGTAACGAGCTCTAGCTGCTGCTGTTTCTATATAATATAGAATTCACAGCTCTTTATTTTATTTTTAATAAATAAAGTTTTTTTTTTTAAAGCTATATATTCAAGTGTTCCTGAGCGAAGCGACGGTACCCGGCTAGTTTTCAATAGTGTTGTTACTGTGACTTAATAGCCTACAAGACTGTAATTCATATATTTAACAAAAGAAGAAATTGAAACTACAGTGGAGCACCGTTTATACGTTTTTCGTTTATACGTTTTTATCATTTATACGTTTTTTTGAATGGTCCCGGCAAAATCCAATGCATATTAATGTTAAATAATTTCATTTATACGTTTTCCTGAAATCACAAATTTCATTTATATGTTTTTTTAAGAACTCAAGAAGAGAGAAAATGCGCATTTCAACCTCAGATTCCCACCTGCCGATTGTCCAGTCTTAGAAAAGGCATGCAGTATTAGAAAATTACACTGAAAAACCTCTGCCAAGTTTTCAAAAAGCTTTGGTGGGTTTTAACACCATGCAAAAATACCTCATTAGCAGAGATTTAAATGATAAAGTTAAAATGTCACTTTTAACTGTGCACAATAAACTTTTTTCTGTGCATTCCAAAAAAGCCCTACAAACTAAAATAATAAAAATATTTTGTAATTGCTGACTGAATATGAATAGTAGTACTAGTTGTACATTAAATCAGGAATAAAAAGTTTTGTATTACATACCTCTTGTTTTCATGTAATATTTTAATTTACCTCTGACTTTTAATTATTGGTTATTATGAAATTGTTCGTAACTTTAGTGAATTAAGTTTATACGTTTTTTCATTTATGTTTTTTTTTTCTCAGTCCTTGAAAAACGTATAAACGGTGCTCCACTGTATACTAATGCAATTTTTGTCAATGAGTTTTTTTTTTTTTTTTTTATCGTTTAGTTTTTTTACAGCACTGTTTATTTCTTTTGAAAATATAGGCATTTTTGATAGAACCTGAGGAAAAATATATAAGACAATAAATTTGATTGAAGTTACATCTCATTTTAGACCAGTGAAAAGTGTACAGCGGGAAGTTATGGTTGAGACAATGAATTTAATGCTTTTAAATTTTCAGTGGATTCTGATTAATGTTAAAAGTTACATTATCGCGACAATTTAGAACTCTAATCCGAACCATCACTGTCACTTTTGATTGTTAAAAGCTGGGTAACTTTAGTGTAATGTTCTTTCTAATCCTCTGCTTTATTACAACTATCAATGGTTGATCACATGTCTGCTTTTAGAGATAAGACCACCTGTCCCAAATGAGGTTTTTCTTGGATGAGAGGCCAATAAGTTGTCAAATAAGGCTGTTAATTGTTACCGCCTTCGTATTCCTACGCTTCGTATTCCTGTTCTTGAACTCTTCGAACAAAGACATGTATGAAATACTTTATTATTTGAAAAAAGGAATTTGAAAAAGGCTGAAAAAGGAATTAGAACATAATCGAAGACCTTCTCATCAGTTTATCAATCAAAGACGACGCCTCCCATCTCATACACGGTACATAGTTTACAAGTTCCACATAAGACATAATAATTTTCTGTTATTATTGGGACTTAGACCTTTCCAATTGAGTTTAACCTCCATCAGAAACTACTTCTTAACAGTAAACTTCACACTGACACCCAAAATACCAATGTGGATGTGATCTGTAAAGCATCTTCTTTGAGTTTTCGTCTTCTTGGCGACACGAAAAGCTATTATCAAAGGTTCACGCCTTCCTCTGGATCTACTGGTACGTCATCAGTCCGCCCAGATTGCTGATGTAACAGCAACTATTGACAATCGACAGAAGGCATAGCACTGGCTCGCGAAGCCAAATTTGTCACGTATGAACCTCTTGTCTCCCTGCTTAAGAAGTATACTGATATGGAAATCTTCCCTTTCATCGTTGGTTCCTTTGGATCTGGGGAGCAGAGCAATGTTTCCGTCCATCAGCAACTGCCTTCGGCTACTATTTCGAAATTAACGTATATCTGATTTCATCCGATTGTCATATGATATAAGCAGAGGACATATCTGATCAGAAGTAGTGTAAGTCCTCGCCTTTTATTTCACTGACAATGAATTCCAATTGTGCGTTAACTTTGCTTTCCTCCTCTTTTCTAAGAGTTGCTTATGTCTTCCCTTTTCAAAAGGATTGTTTCTGTCCTCGCTTTTTCTTGAGATTTGCTTCCGTTTCATCTTTCAAGAAATTCTGTATTTCCAACTTGCATTCAAACATTTATGACATATTACTCATGGAATAACTAAAATCTTATAGTAACTCATACTAAGAATAGCAACTTTACTTAATTCTTTATTTCGACACTGGAAGTATTCAGGGCTAAACTACAAAAGAGTTTTGTGAAATAATAATAACTCCTCCGCCAGAAATTCTTACCCCATTCTATTTTAGAAATAATGCATACCATCAAGAAAGGCTTATGAATAAACCCATGGACTATAACATATATATAAAACCTCTTCGATCTATTTATTGGAATCAGCATGGAAACACGAACATGATTTTAGAACATCTTTCATTTTTTTTATTCATGCACTGACAGTAAAAAGATGATTGCAAATGATTAAAAATACCTGAAATAAATAGAAAAGTGAGCTGATATTATTAAAGAAAAAGAGATTTTTTCATTGAATTGATATTACTTGTTGAATCTGTCTCTTTACTGGAATAGATAATTGCAATCGAGACATTAAACCATTGTTGGCCGTAGAGGTTTAATAAACATGTGTCGAAATAGAGCGTTAGACGGGGTGGTGTTTAACGAGTCTCAAGTCGAACGAAAAGTGTTTAAAGTAAACAAAAAGACAAACAAAACACGAAGGAAAGGGTAGTAATGGATTGCTCTTAATGTATTGCATTTTTTTTTAATTTGTTGCTGGGACAAATTTTTAGAATCCCATGGACAGCATTTCGGACTAATGCCAGAAGCACAGCAATATTAAGGAGCAATAGGGGTAGAATATTAAGAATTTTCTAATTCAAGAACATTCTTACTGTGACAGCCACTTTTAGCTCAAATAAAACTAAAGTAGTTACTGAGAACAGCAACTGCCCCAGTAATTATTACATCAATTTGAGCTCCTTGGCAGGCGAAGACAGTTCTGTTTCGTACATTTAGGTCTTTTACAAGAGACTATTTGATTTAATTCATTTACTTTGATTTGATTATTTTCATTTGATCATTCGCTGATTACGAACCAATTATTTTATTCAAAAAACAAAACAAAAAAGCAGTTTTCTTTACTGATCTCTTAACAGCCGCATTAGATCGAGAGAAAGAATTCAGCAAACGAAATAACAATATTTTTTTTAATCAAACGATACAAACATTTCGATGCCTAGAGGACACCTGAAAAACACGAAGCAACGAGATGTCAAATTACATGTTTTTGTAATGAATTTTACTGAATTACGGCACCATTGAAACGATGAAGTTAAACGAGACGCAATACAATTTGCAATAAACTAAACTCTTCATTATATATTATTTATCATATTAGAAACGTTTTACCAACAAAAATTAAAATTCTAATATACTATGCACTTATAGACTCAAATATAAATTACGCAAACGTCATTTGGGCAAACACTAATAGTACAAACGTCAATAAAATAAACAAAATACAGAAAAAAAATCTTCAAATTCTTACTCTCACCAAAAATCTGGAATAAAAAAGAAAAAAGAATAGAGCATATAAAAAAATATAAACTCCTCAATACATCACAAAAATTCTATTTTAATCTAATGATCAACCATTTCTATAAAATCACAGATAATAATATAAACAAGTTACCAACAATTTCCATTAATTAAAACAAAATATATACAAAGTTTCAAACCCTCATCTTGTTATTGCAGGGTCCTTTTTCAAGTACAGTGTTACCTCCTTTAACGGACACTCCGAATAGCGGACACCTCTAATTAGCGGACATTATTGCGGGTCCCATTCCCTTATAATAGGACATTCCATGTTATCCACTCCGAATAACGGACACTCTAAATAGCGGACAGTTATTTTAACTGTAAAAATTTTTTTTTGTTTTTTTCGATTAACATTTCGTCAAACACATCATGATTGTATTTACATCGGTGTCCCCAATACATTGATACGTTGTATCTGTGTCCCATGATTCAATGCACGAATCTGAGGCCCTTTTTTTTCACCGCAGTTGCTTTGTAAATGTCAATACCTCATAAAGAAAGATATCAATGGCAAGGCACAAAGCTAAAGTTAGGATTTGCACCTTGAGTTGTCATCGGGAAGAGACTGGGACGGACCGTTTCGTCCTCATTAGGACTCCTCAGCCAGCCAAACTCCTCCGATGACAACCCAGAAAGTGGGCAAGGTGTTAGTATCCCGACTCTCGCACGTTAAACTTCTTTTAATACCTCATAAAGCTATCCTATAAACGTGTTGATTAAATTTAGTGCGAATTAAAATGACGTCAAAAAGGAACAGATTGGCACTGAAAAACTGATGTTCTTGAAGTTGCTGAAAAAGAAAAGCTGAGTGTGCGTTGTCTTGCTGAACATTTTAAAGTTGGAAAAACTCATATAAGTGAACTTTTAAAGGACAAAGGTAAGATTAGAAAAATGTGGATGGTGAATTCAAACGAAAATTCGAAGAATTTGAAGTTTCGTAAAACTGAAACAAGCAAAATCGACGAAGTGATCATAAAATGGTTCCGCTCTGCTCATGCAAAAAACATTCCTGTGTTTTGCTTCAAGAAAAAGCCCGAGAATTCGGTCAAACTTTAGGATTGGACACGTTTAAGGCATCAAATGGATGGCTAGAAATTAATTTTCTACATACTGTAATTAATTTTGTCATTATTTTTAAGTAAGACAAACGGATTAGCGCTAATTTAAAAAGGAAAATTGTAAATAGTTTGCGATTGTTCATATTCTCTCATATCGCAATGATAATTGTAGAAATTTAATTAAGATTGTACGTAATTTTTCATTAAATGATGTGCTATAAGCTAAAAAATGAAAAAAAAGATAGTCCTCCCCAATAGCGGACACCTCCCAATAACGGACGAAACTTCCGGTCCCGTGACTGTCCGTTATTCGGAGGTAACACTGTATCATACTCCTGAATTAAAAACTGATCCTCCATGTTTGGAGTCGTCGGTAGGTCATTCTTACCGACAACTTCAAGCATGGAGGATCAGTTTTTAAACTGCAATAACAAGATGAGGGTTTGAAACGTTGTATATATTTTATGTTTTAATTAATAGAAATGTGGTTTTAATCGTGAGCAGTGTTAATTATTATAACGGCACGTTAAAGAGATTTTAATTCAATTAATTAATTAAGTTACCAACAAATTACAATCTCAGAACAAGAAAAAAATTAACATTAGACTACCCGTTCATAAACAATAAGTATGGTGAAAGAAATAAAAATTAAATATTAGAAAATTACATGATTTTTTTATTGGGATTTTTCAAATTTCAGATTGCTGTCCGGTTATATATTGTCACGTTGCTGGAGACAGCTCGTGACAGTTAGTGAAACCTTAAAGATTGAAATATCGAAAAAATAACGATTATTTAAATATTGTATTTGTTTATAGTTTAAAACCAATATATATATATATATATATATATATATATAATTTTATTGTTAAACAAATATTTATTTAGTGTGTAATAATATTTTACTCTCATTTTGTACCATGGTTTCATTGAAGAAAATCTATGTGGAAGATTTTATAAGAGAAAACCCGAAAATCGCAGTAATTTGATTTGGTGGAAAACATATAAAGTTTTCTCTCGGCATAATTCAAGGTTCTCTCCGTTAGAGGGGAGTGGCTCTGGTCAAGAGCGGGAAATGCGGCAACACGTGGGACGTTTTGAAAAGTATCATTGGTTTACGATTAATGTCATTATTTTAACCGCGAAAGAGCGGAGAAGGGAGTAAGAAGAAATACGAATTAGAGAGTTGGATACTTGGAGTCACCGGAGCTGGTTGGAGCGGATAAGCTCCGCCGGACTTTCGTCCCGCGGGGGACGCAGGGGAGTCGGCTGTTCGGTGGCGACCGAGCCGGCCAGTGTTTTAGAACTTCGGACGTTAATCCGGGCCTCGTCCCATAGGAACGCCGAGGAGTAGAAGTGAGTGCACGGGCACCCGAGACGACGGGACCCGCGGACACTCAGTCGACCCCAGTTAGCCCAAGCAGTAAGATCACCGCATAATCTCGGGCGGCGAGATTCTTATTTTTGACCTAAGATGCCAAAGAACACTCTGGGAAAAGGATAACCGTTGTGAAGGCACCAAGCAAGATCTAGCTGTTTTGGTGCGTCGATTCACAGTGCGTAAGTGCAAATGCTAAGGGAGTACAAGGAGTCAACGTCTTCGCCCCGTATCTGCAAATTAAGGAGGATAAGGTCCGATGACGGCGTCCGCTGCCGAAATCAAGGTTGGTCTGACCGGAGCTAGACCGTCCGCAACCGTAAGTAAAAACCGCATTTGTTAGGAGGTCGCACTCCAGCCGATGAACAGAAACAAGTGTGATGGCAGGAAAGTGGATTTCCTAAACAAACGAGTTGAGAACAATTAACTTTGGGTCAAATTGCATCAGAAAACGTAGAATTCTTTGTAAGAGAAAAGATTGCGGTAACCAGCGGCGTTTGTTCTCGTACCAAACAAACTAACTTCAGTGTGCGTCGTAACGAACATTTGATGGGAGGAGAAATAGGCCAGGGAACAAAAGGAACCCTAATCTGTGATATAAAACATTTTATATTTGAATATACATCTCCGAACTTTTGTGTGTGTACGCTCTAATCACATGGTGATAGCCAATAGAAATAATGTTAGTAACACTGAGGGGTTACATTTGCCTTTGTAATGGTGAAAGACAATTAAATTCCACTAAGAACACTAGAAATATAAATTAAAAATAAAACAAAAGGCAAAGTAAAAGGAGGGAAAGATAACAAAGTACAAGACTTTTACGAACTAATTTAAATTATGCTTTCTTGTGAAACTGTGTCAGCCAAAGTTAAGTTTGAGTTGGAACAGAAAACAACTACTCAGCCAATACATAAATTGTATAAGTGTAATTGAAAAATTTTGTTTTGGTTAAAGCAGCGTTTCTCAACCTGTGGGGCGCGCCCCCTTAGGGGGGAGTGATAAAACTACAGGAGGGGGGGCCCGAGTATATGGAGAAAAAATAGGTTTGGAGTTTTTTTTTTGGTTGAACAGATAGGTTTGGAGGTTTTTTTTTTGGTTTAACAGATAGGTTTGAAGGTTTTTTTTTTGGTTGAACAGAGAGGTTTGGAGTTTTTTTTTTTGGTTGAACAGATAGGTTTGGAGTTTTTTTTTTTGGTTGAACAGATAGGTTTGGAGGTTTTTTTTTTTTTGGAGGGGGGGGCGCGATGAGAATTGTGATTGAAAATTGGGTCGCAAGTACTAAAAGGTTGAGAAACACTGGGTTAAAGGAAATATATATTTGTTTTGTACTTGTATATCATGTATTTTTGGGGGAGATTATGTTTCTTTGTGGGTTAGTTTTATTTTAGGGTAACGAGACTGGATTCATATTGGATTTCAGGTGCATCTTAGGGGAGGGGATTTGAAAATTTATTTAAGGAAAGGGGAAAGGTTTTTGGAGGGATATTTTGTCTATTTGTGGTATATATATATATATGTTGTTAAGATTAATAAATCATTTCTTGATTGAGCTATATGTTTTGTTGTTGCATCTTTTCTAATTCACGTATCCAGTAGTTAAATAATATTTTTAAGTGAAGTAAATTATTAACTTAATTAATAAAGTTTCCAGTAATTATTATTTGGGTTTACTAGTGTAATATCTATTATTTAATGTTTGCGGATTGAGGTAAGGGGGTCTTGGTTCATTTTCACTCGGGCCCAGCATTTGACGCCATACTCCCAGGGTGACCGCCCAATCCCACTGCATTACTCTTAGGTTATTCATATCCACTGCGTTCGATGGTTATTTATTTGAGAGTCGTATTTTGATTTATTTGAAAGACACTAAACGCTGCGGTGTCAATATTAGAAAAGATATATAACGAGTTTGATCTAAAAACGTTATCAAACAAAGACAGAATTTCCGCAAAAAGACAAATTGAATTGTAGAATCTATGAAAATTTAACAAAATTAAAAGAAAAAAAATTAGAAGAAGCATAGAATATTAGAAGAAGAATTAGAAGAAGATGTATTTTATCATTTAAGTATTTGTATGTTTTTACATTTGCTCGTTCGCTATTTGACTCAAATAGCCATCTTAAAACAATATATATTTCTTTTTTTAGTTGTAATATACGAAACAATTGTTTTATCTGTATAAAGGTCTGTATGTGACAGCAGAACGTCTGCAACGAATATGAATGTATTGTATGTATCTATTTGTTGAATGTTTATATATTTATACAGCAAAATATATATGTTTATATATTTTTTATGCTTATCTCATCTGTATAGTTATAAGTAGTTTACAGTTTAGTGTTTTTCTAGACTTACAATCATTTGTAAAATAGAACTCAAAAGCATATAAAAATCCATAATATCTATCAACAAAAGTTAATACGACAGAAAAAATAAGGAAAAGTCTAAAACAAAGTCAACACCAATTGGCAAAAACAAAATACAAAAAGTGTATACAAAGATAATGTTTATATAAAAACAAATGTTTCAATAGTTATCACTGTAATTAAACAGCACCTGTTGATAGGAACTAATGGTTCATAACAAGACTGAAATTGTAATCACTTTAAGAAAATAAATAAAAAAAAATGCTGGATTAGATTAAGTTTGAAAAAAAAAAAAAAAAAAAAAATCATTCAAAGAAGAAGAGAGAAATTGTTTTCTCCATTTGCTTCATTCAAAAATGCAAGAAATGAAAGGAAGATCCTGCAACAGCAGAGAGTTGGGGTAATTTTTTTTTTGGCAATTTCGTTAAATAAAAAATCTATAATTTGATGTTTAACATAAATCAGTTAAAAGCTTTTACAACAGCTACAGTATAATTACAATCTAGGAATTGTTAGTTTAGTACTCTTTGACAAAAAAAATAGATGCTCCAAGTAAGAATTATTCAATTGAGACAAAATTTTGTACGTGTAATGTACATATACAGAAAATGAAATTATTATTAGAATTTTTATTAGAAAATTATTATTAAAATTTTTAAACTAGGATAATATGAACACACTAAAAAATTTTTAAAAACCATAAAAATTTATTTAATGGTTCGCAGAACCCAACGCTATGCTTTCTCATTACAAATAATAAAGGCTGAATAGATTAAATATAATGAACCCTCAAACAGGTGACTAAGTTGGGAGACAATTAGTCTCGTAACCCGAAATTAAAGGGGGAAGTGGAAAAACAAAATAAACAAAAAGAAACTATTTTAAACTATTACCTAAACTGTAATTCTTCCTAAATTTATTTGCGGAACTTGCGCTAAGGCAATTATATGGTGCCACAGCGTTCACCGAAAGACCATCGTTTTGTGATGCTTGATTTTTTAAAATTAACATGCTTTCCTGGCACTTTCGTCGAAAAAAATTAACCTCGTGGTCGAAAATAATAGGCTACTCCAGATTGAGCCTATCAGAAAGTGCTCCACAATGCCTTAAAGGGGCGTAGGAATTATTTCTAATTCTTCTAATGGCTCGGTCATGTTCAAGTACCCGTCTATGATGGGGGCGGAGGTCTCTCCAATATAGGCAGATATTGTTAAAACATCGTAATCCATAAATAACATCGCATTCATTCATCACATTAATATTTGTTTTTCCTTAAACTGTGTTGCTGGATTTAAAGAAACCTTAAAATTGTTTTTACAAAGTAACTTTCTTAATGCAGGGCCAATTTATATAAATAAGGAAGAATAATTAATTTATTAGGGTCAAAGGTACACATTATTCATTTATATAATATTTATTAAAAGCCCATCTTAGCATCTTTAAAATAACGAACATAGGATAATCATTGAGAAGGAAAATTTGTATAATCTTATCTATCTCCGTATTAAAACATTCTATCGAAGAGCAGTACTGGAATGCTTGGGTAATTTGGCACGGATGAATTATAATTAATAGTGAACATAGCAGTCGCCTCTTTCCAATACACCGAGGTCTGATACACCTTTTTTAATTAGGGCATCCAGAAACGGGATACATCCGTCCTTTTCCATCTCACTTTCAAATTTAATATTGTCTTGAATTTGTTCAAAAACATCTTGAATCCCTTTTCAATGCCCGGCTCAGAAATAAAAAATAAGTCTTCTACATGACGGGATAAAAGTATCACCCTGCTGCAAGAAATTCCTCGTCTAATTGCTGCATAGCTTCGACCCAAATGCCGAGCGATTCGACGCTTTATCCATCCAGACTCATGTAATCCGATGGCCTGTCCTCTTTAACACTGTCACAGCGGCCGCGAATTCGCCGGCGTGGCATTGTTACAGTAAAGGTTGGAAAACGCAATCACAATCCACTGGAAATTTTAAAAGCGAGATTCGCTCTTAATATACCCCATCACTATCCTCAGTTCCAATGCTCTCTATCTCCGGCTATTCAGTCATTGGTGCGAATTTTTGATCATTTGCAAAATCGATCGAAAGGTTGTTGCCTGTGAAGTTTTGTTACTATTAGATTTTTTTTAGGTGTGTGTCAATTTTGTTGTTGTCAAAGAGTGTATTTTTTTTTTAATAAATAGTGTTGAAAAGCAACAGAAAAGGCGCTTTTATGCGGAATAGAGGAGTCGGGAAGTTTTCCACATTAAATTCAGGCTGGTGATGGTTGTTAATACACTAGCAGATGAATGAAAAGCGAAGCTTCAGTGAAGAGAGATTTGAAGAAAAATATCTCTGTCGAGCATCTACCGCGGAAAGTATATTTTCCAAAGTTCAACCATCTTGAAATTTGTGAATAGAATTTGTTAATAATAGTCTAAACTTCTGACTTGTCCGTTCATATGGACTTAGCTATTCTTTGGAACTCGTCCGTTCGTTTAATTTGACTTATTAATAATCTTTTAATTCGTCTGTTCCTGTAGTCCTAACTCATTCTTGAACTCGCCCTTTCCTAACAGAACTTGAAGAAATAAGGTAATACAGATTTCTTTACCTTATCCTTGATTCTGCAGTTGAATTAAATGCCTGCCTATAGAAACATACTCTCTCACTTTAGTCTGCGAAGTCGTAAAGAAATATTCGTCGTAAACATCGTCTCCATAAATTCCAATCCCCAGGTAGGATGTCTTCATTATCAGTTGCAATTTAGAAATTCATCATTCTGAATTTTCTGCTTCGAAGAATTCACATCAATGGAATTTCCAACAATGAATATTTTCCCTGAATTCCGCGATTTTTTAAATCCTATACATGATTTTCCGCGAGATTAAACTTAGATTTCTGTTTGTAAACTTCGTAAACTTAGATGTACTTATGAATTTCGTTTAAACCTGAAATTCAAACAGTTTTTTGTAAAAGTTCCTGGAGAAAATATATTTACTTTGAGCTCTAGAACATATCACCTAGGAGATTTACATACAGCCGACTTATAGGAAACGTTGGATAAACGCTCTGTTTCCCTGAAGCTAATCTTACTACAAAATACCAAAACGTGTTATCCGTGATGGTGTAACATGCACAAGATAACAAACCAAATACGTCTTTGTTGATTTTAAACAAATGCGCTGCAACTGAAAACGTGCTATTATTATTGAAAAAAAAAATGGGAACAAGATAACTCTCGGAGCTCTCTTCATCACAGAATTATTCACTTTTATCTACACCAATTTACATGTGAACCACAAAAATCAAAACAGAAATCCATCATTAAACATTGAACCACGCTTAGAAATTCGGAACCACTATGTCTTAAGTGGTGTCTTCTGCTTTAAAAAATCGTCGACTTTTTGTATCATCCACATAGTTTTACTATAGCAAAACAATGTACAAAAACGTTTATTGGCTTATTTACAGGTAAATGAAAAGCAGTAATTATTTTTTAGAAATGTTGCTTTAATGCCCGGACTCTTAGTACTGAAATTAAGGGGCAACAAGGGGCGAGAGAGTGAGCGGTTGGACGAAGAATCGTTGCCCAGGGTATGCCATAGGAGACAGCTCACAGTAAATCCGCAGAAACGGATGAAACACAGAAGAAGAAAAAAACATCTAAGACCGGGATTCGAACCCGGGTACCGGCACACTGGCCACCACGACAGATCGCCATCTAGACCGCACGGCCACGCCGGCACGGCAGAAATGATTCAAATAAAAAGAATTGAAATAAACAGCTGAACTCACGACAATAAAAGTCAACATTGGAATATTTCTTCTTCATTGAGAATCCATCGTCAAAAAACTGACCAGACAATCATCAAATCCATGATTGAAGAGAATTAAGAGATTGTTTTTTGAAGCTATGATCATGCCGAAGCAGTGCAGATGAAATGGAGTTCGTAAATGCCAAGGGCGTAGGAGTGGAGATGATGATAAAGCATAGAGGGAAGAGACAGAAATTAGGAGAGGTTTGATTCAAGCTAAAAGACTTTCTCTTTAAAAAAGAAGTTCTTAAAACAAACAATAGGAAAGTAAGGTCTAACGATTTAAGCAATAGGTCTGTACAAAAACACATATCATACAAAAAAAGAGTCTATGAATTAAAAGAAGCACCGAGACGAAACCATTACAGTTCTAGGATCCCAATAAAAATATCGAAAAGTAAAAGATTTCAGAAAAAAGGCTTCTAAGACACAAACAAACAAACCTACTATAAAATCAGACTCGGGTTTTCATCACATACTGAGGACTTAAAATTCATCAATGGGGATTGATTTTTAACATTGGAAGATAGTCGAGATAAAAAAGAAAGCTCATTTTAAAATTTGACCGTAACTACGCTTTCAACCAAATTTGAAAGAATCCATCGGCTATTTTAGTGAAGGATATCGCTGGTTATTTGTGAAGAATGGAAGAGATCAGGGTCAAAAATAAATGTCAAAGAAAAAATGGTAAAGTTGGACTGTAAATAAAAAGTAGGCCTTTACCAAATTTTATGGAAATCGGTTTAGTTATTTGAATTTGAACGCACAGACAGACAAATAAAATGTTCAAGTCAATTGTTATTATACTGCACAAAGTGCACGCTCAACTTTCGATCGTCTATTGGAGACTGAGTAAGCAACTCTGAACGACCCATTTCGAGGCTGTGAGAGAATTTGTGCTCCTATTTTAAAACTAAGCATCATAAATAAACATCGTATCAAACTTTTAAAGGTATTCATCTACTGGTTTAATTGAAGGAATTTCATTTTTTAAGTTTAGTAGCAATGGAAAACAATACAAATGGGTGTATGTTGTAAATTCGAACAGAAGTTACATACTCAATTTAATTGTAGCCATCTAGTGGTTTTAGGAAGATACTAAGATCTTCGCATGCTCACTCAAAGTTTCAGCTACATATTTGTTGCTAAATGTGGGTAAATGTTTCCTCTATTTTCTTGCCCAGTTTTGCTCTGTTTGTTACTAGAGTATTTGCATGATTTGAATAAACTATAGCTTCATTGTTTCAATTCAATTTTAATGAGAAAAGTAAACAGATCCCTTTTAGTCTTCTGATAAGATCAGCAGACTTATATTCCCGTTTTGTCTGTCACGTTGGCAAGTATCGTTAAAAAATCTCTTAAAATACCATTAAGCACAACAATCGCAACAATTGCGCCTTTTGAATTCGCAACATTTAAACATTTTTTTTTTGAAGTCACATTTATAGTGATTGTTGTGATTGTTGTAGTGCTGCTTTATAGAGACGCCATTGTTTCATTTATTGGAAATAAACACAATGAAATTAAAGCAATATCAATTATTAGAAGACGTTGCGCAGCATTGTGATTGGTTTACTAATCCCTTTCCCTAACTTATTTAATTTATTAAATATAATTTACTAATTAATGCACCAATTTTACTAAACACGCCGTATAAAATCGTTAAACACTCAAGGCATTTAACTTTTTGTAATATGGAACTTCCCGGGTTCCAAATTAAAGAGATGTTTAGACTACTCTATAGGAAAAACCACTGACACCCAAACCTTTTTTATTACACAGACTGTCCTGAGCATGCGAATTCGATTTCTGAAGAAAACGAATTCGGCCGCTAGGGGTGAATTGTGGCGCTGCTGTGCCAGTAATTTGCATATTGCTAACAAACTTATCTAACAAGCATCGGTAAAAAAAAAAAAAAAGAGTTAACGTGCAATAATTTTTGTTTGCTCATGCAATAATCACATGTGGAAAGAAAATTATAACAAATACCGGCAAAAAATGTTCCGTGAAATAACTTTGCTGCAGGTACATGTGGAAACACACTAACATCATAGATATGGCTCCACGTGCCTTCCGTCGCCTTGCTCTACAAGTTACATTCGCTGCACAACACACTCGACAGCAGAATGCAACTGACATGCGTTGAGTTGTGTCACATGTTACGAAATTCTGTCTTGTAACACAGCTAAGTTGGGAACATTGCCTTGATAAATGAGAGTTATTAAGTAATCCCACAGCCAAAAAATCAAATGGGTTCAAATCTAGTGATCGGGACGGCCAGGCCGTGAGAAATGATCTCCTATTTACTCTGTCGTTCGAAAATATTCGCCACAGTAAGGCTTTCATAGTAACGTAAAGTTATGTGAGGGAGTGTATCATCTTGTATGAAGATTGTGATATCACTTCCTGTGTTAAAGTGATGAAATTTCAAATCGGCAAAACTGGAGTCATTCACAGAACATGTTACTGGCCCAATGAAACGGATTAATGTTTCAGATGCATACTTTCAGAGACAAACGCACACAAAGTAGAGAAACAAGGGATTGTTAAAATTTTAAAATTCTTTAATACAATATTCATTAAGGGTAATTTGTTGATCAACTACATATGTTTGAAACATGGGTAAATATACTTTACAAAACCTAACTGTTTCTATCCTCAATGTGCATAGTGTTATTCAACAATATATATTATTAAACAATGGTTGGCCTAACAGCTCTAAACCTCAATGTAATTATTTCAGTAAATAAATTACTCACAAATATAAAATATCAATAATGGTTTTTGCACCTATGTGTAAGAATTAATAATCTATAATTCTCAATAACTAATAATGGTAAATTCACTCATGTGTGTTAATACATGGGAAGTATTTCTGTAATCTATATTACTAAAATCTTTTATTTCTCTGTCTGTCTGTCTGTCTGTCCGGCGCAGTTTTCTGTGAGATTGAAAAATAGAAAAAATTTTTTCAATGAAACAACCGCGACAGGAATCGAACCTGCAACCTTCTGATCCGAAGTCAGACATCTTACCCATTAGGCCATGGGAACTACAACTCTCTTCATATTGCTTTTTTGACTTATCTATCAAAGCTGAACTGACTTTGACTGAAAAGTAACAATCTATATTACTAAAATCTTTTATTTCTCTGTCTGTCTGTCTGTCTGTGTGTCTGTCTGTCCGGCGCAGTTTTCTGTGAGATTGAAAAATAAAAAGAATTTTTTCAATGAAACATCCGCGACAGGAATCGAACCTGCAACCTTCTGATCCGAAGTCAGACATCTTACCCATTAGGTCATGGGAACTACAACTCTCTTCATATTGCTTTTTTGACTTATCTGTCAAAACTGAACTGACTTTGACTGAAAAGTAACAATTGTAATTAAAAAGAAAGTCAAAAAAGAAAGACGTAGTACGTCATTAGATAGAATACTGAGAAATCAGTATTTGTAACTTAAAAACCACTGAAAAGTATCAATTGGAATTGGATAAACGAGATGAACGAGAGTGTCGATAACATCAATCGAATGATAAGTCTAAGAATACAAAGAGAGACTACAGAGCATACAAGTGCGAATAAAATTGACACTTCTGATAATCCATCACACGAACATCTCTATATGCCCAAGTGTCTGAACGCATTGAATCTCAGCGGAATTCCTCAACATCGTTTGTCATTGAAGATTGGATCTCCAATAATATTGTTGCGAAACATCAATCCCAAGTTTGCATACTGCAATGGAACTCAACTTAAATGCTGTTCATTCGATAATGATCTCATAGAAACCGAAATTATAACAGAACTCACAAAGGAGATTTTGTTTTCATCCATAGGATGTCTATGGAACCATGCGGTAATCTACTTTCATTCACTTTCACAAGAAAACAATTTCCGATCAGACCTTCTTATGCGATATTTATCAATAAAGCTCAAGGACAAACTCTAAATAAAGTTGCCATATAATTGGAAAACGTTGTCTTAACTCACATACAACTTTAGGTCTTTGAGTCACAATTCAACAGAATTTGGTTATCTTCACTCTAAAGAATACTCACAATCAATTTGTTGCGAAGAATTTCGTATACAAGCTATGATCTTCATTTATCATCTATATCAACTAACGTCTATCTGAAATCTCTTCTTCAAATATCTATATCGAACAATCTGATGGCCTAGCTAATAGATATAGATAATTTTCCCTATTTGTAACGCAAAAACCACTGAAAAGTATCAATTGGAATTGGATAAAAAAGAACAGAAAAAAAAATAATCACTATTTCTATTAGGTAGAATACTGAAAAATCGCTATTCGTTACTCAAAAACAATCACTATTTCTAACTCAAAAACCACTGTAAAGTATCAATGGAAATAAAAAAAAGAGACTCAAGAAAGAAAGAAGCACTATTTCTATTAAGTAGAATACTGAAAGCTCACTATTTGTACCTCAAAAGCGACTGAAAATTGTATCTATATTACGAAAATCTTTTATTTCTCTTTCGGTCTGGTGCAATTATTGTAATTTACAAAAATAGAAATAATTTCTACAAGTTATCTACTGGAATCCAACATGCAACCTTCTGCTCCGAAGTTAGACGTCTTAGGCATTAGACCACAAGGATTACATTCTAATCTCTATAAAAAATAAGAATATGTCACAGATATATGATTCACATGCTAATTCTAAAAGCAGTCGTGAATTAAGAGAATATATACATCAAAAATTAAAATAAAAAAAAACTTTAAAAAAATTTTAGTTTTATTTTACTTGATGTAATTTGTGTGTGTGTGTTTTTTTAATAAATAACAAATTGTTTTCCGTTACATACGCGAGGCTTCCGGAGCGAAGCGACGGGTAGCCGACTAGTATGTATCAATTAACATTTCAGGTTTTTCCCTTGTATGAATTAAACAACTACGATCTCACTAGAATAAAGATTAATTATCTAAATACACACAATAGTCTTATTGTACTTGTATTTCTTCTAATCTTGAATTGCCACTAAATAAATAAATAAATGTACTCACAGTATGATGTCTTAAAGAGATGAAACATAGATGCACACTTTTCACTAAATAAAGCTTCCATGATATGCTAAGCAAATATTACTTTAGCTGATATCACTAATTAACACATTATTTAATTACAGGCCATATTCACTAATTTTATTTCACACTTGCACTATCGTATGCGTATCCTTATACGAACCAGTGCATATCATTATTCTGAATACGAACTCTGGATTCACTTATAAATTTTCGAACACACATTCAGCTCTTGTTATCACTTCCAGCTTGAGCACAATGACGTTGTCCTTTCACTTGTATGAATTGCTCCTGCTTTATCTTGAATTTTGGATTCCTCCTTAACGTAACTAATTCTTCAGATATCATATGGTTTATCCTTACTAATGATATTCATTCCATTTAATAGTTCCATAACTTTAATCTTAATGTAATACCTATTACAATTCGGAAACAGTCTATGGATACGGGTAATAACCTTCTTCTACCTTCCGCAATTTTTAATTGGGCCGCTCCAGGTAACTTGAAGTTTACTTTAATCCTTCCGCTAAAATCGCTTCTTCATTTCCAATCATTCGAATGCGCTTCTTCAAATAATTGTTAACCAAAATAAATGATATAGTGAAACGATTCAGTTCTCTGCTACAGCTTACTTATTGCTGTTACCTACTAGGAAATGGACTCTTCCGTTTTCGGATTCCTTTAACTTATCCAATCCTAAATTTCATCGAACTCTTTCCAATTGAAATTTATCGTTACTATTTCCTATATTTCTTCTACGAATTGCGTCCTTTGAATATTCGTAAATAATATTATATTTCCTTTCGAAATATTCACGGCTTTCGTCAGTTCAGCCTCGGTAACTTTCCGTACTTGCTGAGTCTTCTGACTTCTTAAATTAACGAGCAGGCTTTAGGAAATGTCCTTATACATCTTACTTGAATTTTGTTGACTGCGACTTCATAATACTTTCTTCCATAGTTTTGGCAGTAACTTCATTACTTTGAACTTCCCGCTCTTCGATATTGGAGACATTCGAACAGACGCAACCTTCCTCTCTCGATTCGACAATCGATCTCAACTTTACTGCGTCATAACACACACACTTCTACGTCATTACACTCACCGTCGTCTGACGTCATCAAAACTCGAATTTTCATTGAAGAAAAAAAAATAATAATAAACTTAATTTTCTTTTCAAGCATCAACATTATAATATAATTAATTAATAAAAATACAACTCTTTTAAATTTACTATGGAAGTTAGTAAAATTTAAAATACATTATCACCCAATGTTATGTTTTCTTTAAAGTAGTATGGACCTATATGAAAGAAACCTTGAAGCCATACCAAACCGTTGGAATGCAATGGAATTTGATGATGAATGTGTGGATTACTGTCAGACTAAATACGGCAGTTGTAAGTGTTTACAGCACCAATGTAATAGAAATGAGCCTCATCACTCCACAGTATTCGCCAAGGCCAATGCATTATCCACCATCATCCGAGCAACGAATGTCAAGGCGTATTGTAATAACCAGTGTAAAACTATATATATAAGTTAAAGTTAAAGTTGCGATCAGGCCCAGAGGACCGCGCAATGCAACTGGAGGGTAGGCTCCAGTGTTCCGAACCTACGGGACAAAGTTGAGGACGGGGGGGTCGGCCCGTCGCTCGCCCGCCTTTAACTCCCGGGAAAGAAACCCGGTACCCATTCTATAGAGGGCTGGGTAGACCCTAGGGCCCGTTTGGAGGAGAAAGAAGCGTGGAAAAATTCCCGTCCTCCGCCGAGGCCGGGAATCGAACCCTTCACCTCCAACCCGCAGCCAAGCGCCCTTACCCACTCGGCTATATATATATTTATATATTTATTATTTATATTATTTATATATATATTATTTTTTATATTATTTATATATATTTTTAGCTGAGCTTATGTTATGTGGTAATGTGTTTATGAGATGAAATTAGTGATAAAATAATAACACAGAGTCTTTTAAAGTTCCATTAATATATGTATTAAACAATCAAATATATCTGGACCTCAGAGCCAATGGGTATTAAGTCCACCTTTTGTCAAAAGTGAGGTTTTGACGTCTTTCGATATATTTTTAATACATCTTTCCCGTACTGCTTAGTATTAAATCAAATGTATGTCAAATATATGCCCGTTTTTGAAATATTCATCTAAAACACGCATTAAGTCCAATAACCAATACAGCCATTTAAAATTAAAAGGCCATAATATTATTTGGTTCCAAAACAGTAGATTTATTTCAAAATATTAAATCCAATTATTAGGTTAGAATAAGGACTTAATACCATCTCCTATTCGACATTTCATCGCTTTAGTATTAAGTCACACTTGTCTTGTGGAAATTGTTTTTAATTTGTTGCGGATAATTTACGTAATTTTTCATATTATAAATACAAGTTTCTATGTTTTAACAGTATAATATCGTCTAGAACAAATAAAATGATGGAGATGATGCAATTGAATGCAGAGGAAATGAAGAATACTCGGACAATTGATAACTTAACCTCAAATTTGTCAGAAGCGGGTGGTGAGTTTTGTATTTTATTATTGTAAATACAGGAACTTTATGTTAAAATTAAAAAATGAGAACCAATAAGAGATTTGCTACTTTTCTCTTATGTTATTTAGGGTTTTTCTGAAATAATTGGAAAAATCATCTTTGCAAAAATAAAATTTTACGGAATATTTGGTAATTGGTAGCAAAGAATTATGTAGTCCGTTTTCGTATTCGAGAGCCTTCAGCGCTTTTGAGCATTCGTCAGGTCTCCTGCGGTTTCTTCCAAATAGGGGCGAGGAAGATGGGATGTTTACTTTTTAATGTGTTAGTTTACTAGTTGCTGGGTTCTATTTGCATTTTTCGGGAAAGAATTATGGAAAGAATAAATACTATTGCAAAAATGCTTCTCGTTATTTTTTTCTTTTAAGCGAAAATGTCCAAAAGAATTACTTAGGAAAGTATCCATCTCAGCGTATCACCCCTTTGAGGAGTAGAATCGTCCCGAAATGGTAGGTCTGCCATTCAGAAATGGATTGTATTTTGTTCATTTAAGCATATCCCCAATACATTATGAAGTAATAAATAATGATGTACAACCTGTGGATGTAGAAACTAACGAAGTTAATTTGACAACATCGAACAATACAGTTTGTAAGTTCATTTTCAAATTTAAAAGAATGATATTTTTTTAGAGTTTTTGGATATCCAATTAAAGCGAAATTATTCTTTCTCGACTTATCGATATTTTTGGTTAAAATATTTTTATCTTCGATTTTCAGGCGATGTATTGCAAGATACCATTCATGATTTTGACATCATGGAACTACAAGCAACTGATTGCGTAGAAAGTGTAGATCAACAAGGTGTCCAAATTCTTGCAACAGGATCAAATGAAAGTGTAGTTCCTTTCAATTGTGTTGCAGAAGAAATTTTGATTAGATGCGAATGTGTTGAAAACGATGATGAAAAGGACCCCGATTATATCAGGTCCGAAAGGGAAGAATGCAGCAAAGAAGAGACAGAAAAGGAGGAAACTAATGTTTTAACCGGAAAAGGAAAAAAAATGACAAAGAAAACCAGAGACTTGGAAAAAAATGTACGGATCCAAAAAAGAGCTGCTGGTGAGGAATACATTTCAGCTACAAGTAAAGTTATCAAAAGAGGGAAATTAAATCACCATGCAACGGATGTCGTCTAAAATGTACTCAAAATGAATCAGAAAAAGATCGACAAATGATTTATTCCCAATTTTGGACCAGTGAGGTAAAAATTGATCAGAAGAGACAGTTTGTTAGTAGCTGCATCCAGGAACTTCCACTAGAGAGGATACGAATTAGAACAGGAAAATGCGCTGGTAAACGACAGACATCACTCAAATATTTTTTTACTGTGAATGGTAGAAAAATTGATGTTTGTGGAACTTTTTTTCTAAATACATTGAGTAAATCGCAAACGTTTATACGATTTGCTTCGACAAAAAGACAACCTAGCGGAATGACAACTTCTGACCAAAGGGAAAAACATGATCCAAGCAACAAAGTTTGCCAAGAAACTAGAAATCGCATCAAAGACAACATCAATCAATTTCCATGGATTGAGTCGCACTATTCGCGAAATAAGTCGACAAGAAAATATTTAGGTAGTTTCCTAAACATTTCTAAGCAAATGTACCGACTTTTTTATGAAGAAAATATGTCGAGCAACAAAAAACATTCCCTAAGAATGGATATATAGAGAAATTTTTAACACCGAGTTCAATTTGTCATTCAAAGAACCTGGAAACGACACCTGCGATGCCTGTGATGAATTTATCATTAAACTTAAAGATGAAAAGGAACGAACAGAAATACAGAAATGTTCTGATGCACATCCTCTCGATGCAGAGAATCAATACAAACTTAAAAGGGAAGATAAAAACAATTGTGATGTTCACAATACTAAAGTTTTAATGGTAGATTTACAGAAATGCTAACCTACCCCTCTTCTTAAAAATGCACAGAGTTTTTATTCATTGAAACTCTGGATATTTAATTATTCGATTTATGATGCGGTCACAAAAAGTGCATCTTGCTACATTTGGGATGAGACTATATCTGGTCGTGGAGGAAACGAAATGGGATCATGTCTTATGAAATAAGTTTTAAGCCTAGAGAGTGAGATAGAAAAAATTATCATTTGGAGTGGCAATTGCCCCTCCCAGAATAGAAATATTCAAATGATAATGTGTTATCTTTCAATGTTTTCATTGAAGCCATCACTACAACAAATTGAACATAAGTTTCTTGTGAGAGGACACACTCACATGGAGGTTGATTCATGCCCGAATTGAGAGACAAATAAAAAATACACCTCAATTTTCAATTGTAACTTCGTGGGATTTGCAACAGCTGATAAGACTTTGTGACCCTAAATTCTGTGTTGATGGAATGGATATAACAGATTTCAAAAATTTCAATCTTTTACGCAACCATGCTGAATCTCCATTTCAAAGCACACAAAAAAACCACAGAGGATGGACGACCGTTTTTAATTTAAAAAGTAGTCCACATGAAGTTTTTAAGGGAAACGCCAGGAATCTTGCATTATAAGACAGATTTTGCTCAAAAAGATTTCGAACATGTTGATTTCAACAGAACAGTGAAACGAGTATCTCCTAGGTTAAATGAGTCAGGTAACACCAATATCATTGAGGTAAAACCATTGAGAAATGAGAAGAAACCGATATCAACAAAAAAATACCAGGACCTAAAAAAACTGCTGAAATGGATTCCCAAACAATTCTACTCTCATTTTGAAAGTTTGCCACATGCTAATTTAAGGAACGATGGATAAATTATTTTTTAAAGTGTTTAAAATTAAAGTTTTCTTTTGTTTATATGTAAGTTTTAAATAACATTTTATTTATAATATCCTTTGTTTCACTGATTAACGTAATCATAACATAATCATCACAACGAATTCGTGCCATCGGTATTAAGTCATAAACAGTAATATTAGGTATGTCACAGAATATTTTGTACTCATTGGAGCCAGACGATATTATGTCACATAATATTATGTCCTCATTAGAGTCATAAAATATTAAGTCCATTTTATATTAAAAAAATGCATTTTTGTGAAGACAAACTCACAATAACTTAAAATTTAGTTTATTTGTTAAACCATTAAACATAAAAATCAATTTTTTCTTATCTTTCTACACAAACTTGTTAGAATTATCCAAACTTTCAAACAGCTCTCCTGGATAATAATGAAAATGGGACTTAAGATTCTTTGGCCCTGACGTCCAGATATACTTGCTTTACATTCAAAATAAAGATTAAAATTCACACTGCCTTAAGTGTGTTGAATAATACAAAAGTTATTTCTAGTTCTTAACTGCATTAAATTCTATAAAGTCTCATCACTTATCTCACTTGCGTTGCATAAAGAAAATACTTTGATTTCTAATATACACTATAAGTTCTTTAATGCTCATTTACTAGTCTCTTTAAAAGTTTAAATCTTGTATTCACTTTATATCTAGTTGAATTAACACAGTTTATTTGCATATCACAAATAATCTTTCTTTTCAAAGTTGATGTGGTAGATTCTTCCCTTTTAACTTTAACACTAATAATATTTAAAAGTTAATACTTCCTTGTCACGTGATGAATGTACTCTTCACTGTCTTGAGAATAGTAGAAAAAATTCACTTACTTTAACTGCTGTACACTTCATATTGGAACATACTAGTGAACGATAGGTCTGTATTTTGTGAGGCACATCTCATCCGAATATACTTTGCAGATCATATTCATTAGATCTGAGGGGTTCTCTTTAACTTGCATATTTTAATTGTCCTCCTATATAAATCCCAAATTCCTTAGGAAAACGCTGCCTCTTCACACATTTTCTATTTCCATTTCTCTCTTCTTTTCTTCATTTTTTTTTTCTAACAAACTCACGTATCGAGTATCCCATCGCTTTATTCTTACATTGTTACTGCAATAATCCACCTTTATGTGTAAACAATTGCTCTTAGCACAATAGAAACAACATACACCTATAATAATAGTTTATCACGACGAATCTCACTACTTATTATGAGAGTTTTACATTAAGTATAAAACAATAGCGGCAAACAAAACAACAAACAGAAACCAATTGTTGACTGTGGGATATTTTATAGGGGTAAAACTTGAAGACATTTCGCAAACTTTCCACACTGAAGTATACGGCATGTCCAATTCCCGTCATATTGCAGGTGCACTACTGCTATGCACTACTGCTACTATTTGCATTTGCTATTCCCTGCTCCACGACTGCAGTTGCCACAACGGCTGTTCAGTGCAGTCCACATTTGGTTTGCGGGTTTTATAACAAAAGTTCGTCTCCTCACCTCTATATAAACCTTTTACTTGTCGAAATGTCTTAAATGCAGCAGAAACATTGCTGTTTTGTTGATAGAAGAGATTACAAAGTAACGTGCGATCCCATAAAGTGAGCTTCATGACTGGTCACTAGTTGTGGATTTGTGAAAAATGCTTTGTGACTCCTTTTATAGGCGCAGGTTGTTCTATTAAGTCGCTATATGCAAATTACGGGACAGCAGCGCCATAATTCATCCTTACACCAACTTAGCGTTCGAAAACTGAACTATTTTGTTTTTCTTTAGAAATCGAAACCGTATACTCAGGACACTATGTGTACGATATTTCATAGCGATTCGCCCAGCAGTTTTATCTACATAGAGGTGTAAATACCTCTTTAATTTGGATCACCTGTTTTATAAGCGACAAACCAAATTTTATGAAAACTCTATTTAATCATTTTCAGCTCACCCCTCCGTACCTCTGAGAAGACCAAACAAATGTTCTAAATTTAAACTTTAATATGCCAAGTTTCATATTTTATAAAAACAGAGAAAATATTCAAGTGAAATTCAATCAGTTATTTCAGTTAGATTCTAACGTTGTCTTGTTAGGAAGCATTTGCACAGCTTCCATCAACAGTCAAGTAATTACAGAATGATGTCATTCATTTACTAATTATATTTGGTGTAATAAATTTGATTAAGGGATTTAAAAAAAAATAAAATGGCTGTTTATATTTGAATTAATAGTTACAGGATTGACAATTATTTTCCGAACGTGGTAAGTAGAAAATAAAAGTTTTCTTATACCTACAATCCATTTCTTGTGAAGATTGAAGTGACCTAATTGGGGAGTACTACAAACGTCATCGTGATCTAATGGATACAGCATTCAGCTTGTAAGACATTGGACTATACCCAATATCATTTTTTCTTTTTAAGTTTTTCTTTTATTTATGTTTTTTATTTAATTTTTTTCTTTTTGTTTTACATATTTTTTTAAATTATTATTTCTTATTGTTTTTGGTTATTTTTTCCAATGTATTTGATAAGTTTCGTTTTTGTTTTTGCTTCGTTTAACTTTCTTCATCAATGAAAAGAAGTTTTTTTTTTCCTTTTTATTTATTTTTTTTTCATTTGATTTTGTTTCCGTTAATGATTTGTTCTAGCTTTCGCTTGTTCTATGTGAGAACTTCACATCCATTGGATGAGTTCGTATCCTTTGAACTATCAGAAGAATCACAGAAGAATCAGAAGAATTAATGAACACTGGCTGTTCTTCACATTCTAGGAAGCATCCAGATTTCAAAACTCGTCTTCCACGAAATTGACAAATTGCAGATTTTCGTGTCGCCAAGTGATTATATCTCTGTCACATGATCATGAATTTCTGTGCTGAGATTGATACGTAAACAAGAATACAGTCTGCATAATACTGTTTAGCTAATACAATAAAAAGTATTATAAAAGCACGACCGGGTTTCCACTTCATTAGAGAAAAGTCGTTTTCAAGTGATCTTCTATAAATATTACACACATTAGTGAAAAAAAGTGCAAAATTGCACGTAAATAAACAAAAGGTTCTCGCACCATGGTCAGGAATCTGGGACAGCTGTTTCAGCCTTATTAGGCTTCTTCAGCCAGATATACCCTTGATGGTAGCTCAGAGTGCGAGACAAATATGAGAAAACCATTTCAGCTCCCCGAAATGGCCCTTAAGCAAAGTCAACGCAACAATGATAAATAACAGTGCCCTGCACGGCCTCAAATTCTTTGTCGCAGCAACCGCCGGGCTCAAGAGAATTTAAGCAAGGATTGAGAAACTCAAAAACATATATATATAAATAACTTTACCGTTCAGGCGTATGATACAGTGAAGAAAATACAAAAATGCACATAAGTAAATAAAAAGGTTCTCGCAACAAATTCTTTGTTCTTTGGTGCGAGAAGCTTTTATTTATTTATGTGCATTGTTGTATATTCTTCACTAGATCATTTGCATGCAAGTTAAAGTTATTTATTTCTATATTACATACAAGTTGAGCAAAAGTTACAGTTAAAAACTAAAATTACAAGGAATGCTACTAGTTTCGTCTGCAGTTGCAGACATCATAAGGCACTAAAACTCCGTGTCATTCTAGTTTTAAACTGTAACATTTGCTCAACTTGTGTATAACATTTTCCTGACTTTAATTTTAATGAGCACATGTTAAAACGCCATTCGTATTATTACTGTTATTATGAAGTAGTAATTCATAAACATGTAATTCCAATTCAATTGATTTATACTATTTCAACAAAAGTGTAAATGACTGGATTTCTATTTATCGATGGCTGGGTTAAACCAACTGGTTCTAAAGGTTTCAGCATTTAACACTGAAAAATAAAGTAACTATCTGAATAATTCTAACTAAGGACAAATATTCGGAAGCCGCTTCTGATCCAACGTAATAATGTATCCAATAACAAAGCTAGGAATACACTGGAATGGTTTGAAGAGGTGAAGGTTAAAGAGCTTGATTGCAGCAGTCACTAATTCTGCCTTAATCCTCCTTTAATGCAAACAGGATTAGTTGGAAAACAAATTCGTCTAACAGAATGGCTGAACATATTATAGAGAGAAAATTCCAAAATTACCTTGTACTGGAGACTGTCTTTGCAATAAACTTTTTTTTTTACAAACATTAATTGTTCTTTCCATCACTAGCTTAAAATGAATTTTGTAAAAGTAACTTTTCTTCTTTTGCAAAATGTATCATCATAACTTGTCTTAATAATGAAAATACATTCATTAACAAAAAAACCGACACACCTAGAAGGAGTTGTCCGATGGAGACAAAAATTGATGGAGAGGAAGATTATGTAGAAAATAGAAAATGATTAAAATTTCAGACAAATTGAAATATTTGTTACAGAGTTACAAAGTAACGAGCTCAATAAGGTGTTGACCCACCTCTACCCTGAATGCAAGCTGCCACACGACGTGGCATAGAGTGATAAAGCTCCCTGATGGTCTCCTGCGGTATTTCTTGCCAAATTTGCTCCAACTGCCGGGCTAGGTCATCCACATTCCCTGGTGGATGCAGTCGCCATCCCATTATATCCCAGACATGCTCGATTGGAGAGAGATCTGGGGATCTGGATGGCCAAGGAAGTGTTTCACAAGCTGCAAGACAGGTCATAGCAACACGTGCCATATGTGATCTGGCATTATCTTGCTGAAAAATCAGGCCAGGGTACTGCAAAAGGAAGGGTAGCAAAACAGGTCTCAGAATGTCGTCCAAGGTCCAGCTGTGCTGTAAGTGTGCCGCTAATGACGACCAACGGGTTCCGGCTATCAAGGGAAATGGCACCCCAGACCATAACTCCTGGTTGAGGGCCTGTGTGGCGTGCAATAGTGAAAGCAGGATCGGCACGCTGCCCTGGGCGTCTCCAGACACGTCTGCGACGATCGTCAGGACATAGTTGGAAGCGGGATTCGTTGCTAAACACTGTATGTCCCCAGTCAGCATCATTCCAACCGGATCGAGCCAAGCACCACTGTAATCTGGCCCGACGGTGTGCAGACGTGAGTGGCAGGTGGCATAGCGGTCGGTCACAAGCGTAGATGTTGCTCTCAGCCATCTGTCAATGGTCATTGGGGATAGTCGTGTGCGGGTCGCACATCTGATGGTTGATAACGATGATTCAGGCGCTGTGACAGCTGATCTGACAATCACTCTATCCTCCCGCTGTGCTGTGGCCCTAGGTCGACCGCTACCTTCATGACGCTGAAATCTGCCTGTCCACCCATTCCTGCCAGCATCTTCTAATCGCCGCATCACTTCGACCCATATGACGAGCGATTCTTCGATTTGCCCAACCTGCCTCTTTCAATCCAATGATACGACCACTTTCAAACTCTGCCAGTTGAACGTAATGAGCTCGAATCCTGCAGCGAGGCATTTTATCAGTCGTTGAAAGGTATCCTAACTCGCAATGCAACAGAAATTTTGACCATCAGATTGAGAATTGGAGGAGATTCAGGAGCAACTGGAGGCTTGGGAGGAAACGGTGGGAGAATATGGGATGAGATTCAACACGGGTAAATGTGAGATTCTGTTGACGACCAGGAAAAGAAATAGACCGGTGAGTGGGATTACTCTTGGAGGAGGACTGCTGAAGAGGGTGGAAAGTTTCATGTACTTGGGAAGTGTGGTGGAGGAGAATGGAAGAAATGACAGAGAGATCACAGAACGTGGCAGACAGGCAGAAGCTTTCCTAAGATGCGTCAGGAGTTTGGTGTGGAGTAAGGATGTCCCGCAAAAAAGTAAAGAAGTGTTGTACCGATGCTATTACGTCCCTATACTGACATACGCATCGGAAACTTGGGTAATGAAGAAAAGAGAGGTTAGCAGATTGACGGCTTGTGAGATGAAATTCCTGCGGGATAGGTTAGGAGTTACTAGAAGAGATAGGGTGAGGAACGAAAGGATTAGGGAGATAGTGAAATAGGAGCCCCTGCAGGAAAGGATTGAGGCATCTAGATTGAGGTGGTATGGGCACTTAAAGAGAATGGAGGAGAAGAGGATTCCCAGGAGGATGCATGAGATGAGAATACAGAAGAAAAGACCAAGGGGAAGACCAAGAGATAAATGGATTAGAGGAGTGGAGGAATGTGTCCGAAAGAGGGGGGAGGACTGGAACAGGGTGACAGCGGAAAGATGGTGGGAGATAAGAACTAGGTGGAGAGGCTTATGTTCCCAACAGACCCAGCCTGAGGTTGGAAGCTATAATGGATGAGAGAGAGAGAGATTGAGAATCGCTTCTTATGTACACCTGCTGAGTGCGCAGTTCCGATACGCTGTAGCTCTCGCTATTCATTCATTGGACACCTAAAGATTAATAATTTGCATGGGCTGTCCCAATGTCTTTGCATACGAAATTTCATTACAATCGGTCAACTCCTTCTAGGTGCGTCCTTTTTTTTTTGGTAATGAGTGACTTTTACAAAGTCAGTAAAAGAAGTATAAAATTTCAAGTAATGACGAAAACCTAAAATTAAACTAATACTTTGCACTTAATCTGTCAGGGTCGTTATCTTGAAAGCATTCGCTCAGTCTCAATCCAAAGTCAGATTTTTAGTAGTAATTATCAATCAGTCTATAGTTCATTGCTGAAAAGAAAAATAACCTACAAATTTTCAATAACCTGCTGATGTGTTTAGGGGTCGTCCATTAATTACGTGAGGTCAAAAGGGGGAGGGGGGGGGGTCCGGCAAAATCTCACCAACGAAAATCTCACGTAAACTTTTTCATTCAGAGAAAATATATATTATACCAAGTTTTCCTTTTTTTCTTTTTTTGGTTGTTAAAGCAAGATTTCCTTTTTATTTTTTATTTTTTTTGGTTGTTAAAATTTTTGAAATCTCACCAAGGGGGAGGGGGGGGGGGCAAAGTTTTGAAGAAACACCTCACGTAATTAATTATATAGATCGGAATTTTTTTTTGCCTACGAATTATCAGTCCTTTCTTTATGAATTGATCTGTCTCAGGATATCGTCTTAGGGAAGCTCCTACTTGTATTCATTCAACTAAAAAGAAGTCAAAGAACGCTACACAAAGCTATAATGCCAAAATTGTCGCTCCCAAATTTCGGTTGAACGACGCCTTTCCAAACGAGCCACTTCCATCTAAGTGGGCTGAAACGAGCCCTAAGATCTGGTTTCTTTTCATCTATGATGTAATATTATAAATAAAATATTTATTATTTATTTATTATCTAGATATCTCATTTGAATTTCCAATGAAACATAAATACAGTATCTATTTCCATAATATGAAAAGAAACTTAATGGTGATAATTTATTTTATTTTATTTTCTAATTTATTGTCTTTTGTAACTACAGTCGGTCCCAGCTTAGTAACCTCCAGTTGCGTCCATTCGAAAATACGTCCATGATCCCATAAGGGAGTAAGTAATATTTTAGATCATACTTTCGGACAAGACGCAAGTATGCGTATATTAAAAATGCCTACATTTACTAACAATGTATTGTGCGCAATAGCAACATCGCAATCCGAGGCAACTTCCCTCGACAGTCGACACGTGTCTTCAATAGTACCTCTGTTGTTTTGAGAAATTGATTATGTGTGTATTTGTCCTTAAATATTTTGCGACATTCTGTGCAACATGGCTCCAACAAACCTAGTGATGAAGCACAGAAAGAGAGGCGAGCAATTGACAATGTAATGAAATTGCAAGTTATAAAGCAACATGAAGCCCATCAGTGTAATCGAACATGACTTCGGATCTTCTCATTTCTCAGCGACGGCGATTTTGAAAAATCAACATAAAAGCATAGAGCATGTGAAGGGATCTGCTTTCATTAAATGGACGATAGTGATGAAGCAATTACAAGGTCCTTTTTTAATCTAAAGCTAATAAGTTCAGCAACAGTCTTGGTGAATATTAGGATCTGTTCTTTCTTTTTCATCATTACTAGGGCAAGGCATTTAATGATCTATAATTTGCTAATAAATGACAAATAAAAAATGCATTTATGACTTAAAAATGGTAAAAAAATGACTGAAAAATAAAAAAAATGACCAATAAAACATTTGAATTTATTACATTAAATCTTTTTTTTTATCTTTTTTAACTTTGACAACCAAAGAAAAAGATCTACTTGTTTTCTGGAAAAATTTGTTGGCTTGAATGAGGACAAGCGAAGATACTGAATAATAAACAAAATCTCAAAGTAGTACATCTCTAGAGTATAAAACAAATGACATTGCCTTCCAAAAAACTACTGAAAAGGCTCAAAATGACCTAAAAATTACCAAAAAATGACTTATCTCTAAAAAATGCCGAAAAATGCAAAAAAATGCCCTAACGAATTGCCTTTACTTAACCAATTATTTAATGTTACACATTTTCTTATATGTGAGCCATGTTTCAACCTTCATAGAAAAAAGATTTAAAATCATCAAATGCTTTGCCTTAATCATTACTATTGTTTTTGTTTCTTAATTGTTAACAGCTCAATATCATAGAAATACACAGTGCTTGGGTATTTAAATTCATTCGGTTAAATCCTTAATCCCTGTACCTATGTTGATTATATACGTCCGGTCGGATGGAACCACGATATGGGTCGAGGGATGACTTTATATTTATTTTCGAATTTCTTTTACAAATTTTACATCTTGACTAACGAGGATGAAGTTCAATGGAATCATTCAAAATGAAATTGAATTTATACGAAAAAAAAATCTCGCGGTTTTTAATACTGAATACCCATTTACATTGGTCCATTTGCTTACGATACCTTACGATACTGTAGTATTTTTATCACTATTTATATATTTAATTTTAACAAATATATAAATACTATTTAATACTATTTCTAGATTCTTTAAAATTATCGTTTTGTCATTTCTTCTTTCCTTATTTTTTTTGTTTTTGTTGAATTCAACAGAAATCATCTTTTTTATTGAAATGATAACAAAAATCAAGAAAACAACAAATTCCTTTGCAAATTGCTTGAGCCAGAGAATTATTAGACAATTCGTTTCCTTTTGAAGCGGAAAGTTTGACGCTCAAAGGTTTCTGTTTCCGTTATTATTGTTTTATTTTATGTTTTATTTTCTTTTTCTTTATTCATGGCCAAATTCCTTTTGAGACGATAAGCTAAACGCTTGCCCAATATTTGTTTCCATAATTTATGTTCTTTTTTTTATTTTGTTTTTTAATTACTGAGGGTGATACTTTTTTTTTTCCATCTTCATCGCATTTTTTTATTAGAAGAATTCGTCCTTTTTCTGAACTTCCCTAATTTGAATTTACCCTTTTTGTTAATGAAACTCACGACTTACAGGAAGAGTCTATCGTTGTGATGATGAAAGAGAAAATATACCAATAATAACAGACGAATAAGCAAAGGAACTTCTCTTTTTCTTTTTTTCTTATTTTCTCATTGGTGGTAATAAAATTGCTAAGTGGTTATAAAAAGCCGAAATTTGCCATTTTTTTATGATGCTCTTTTGTTTTATGAAGGTTTTGTAATGATTGAACCTGTAAATCAAGTTCTTGAAGGAGAACCATCTTTATTTTCTGTACGTATATGCAATGATGGTTTGTATTTCTGGCTTTTGTAGACTCTTAGCTTTTCTGCCTTCAAATAGGAAAAAAATTATTGTTGTATAATACGTGTATTAATTCAGTTAACATCAAAAATACTTTAAAATACTTTACTTTTTTTTAAATACTTTATATTTATAAATAAAACATGAAGATATGGAAAGTAATCTTAAGACAGATTAACTTTATCTTATTTCCTTTTAATTTACTAAATTCTTTAAATAGGAAATAAAAGTAAAGTAACAAGTAGTTGATAACACATTTGACACATTATCTAAAAAAATACAACGTTAGATTGTTCTCTTTGTTATTTTTATTTGTTTTTTGTTTTTTTTTTATGTGTGTTTTATTTGTATTTTAAGTAGCAAAATTAATACATGGAATAATTTTGATTATTTTCATTTCCGTGTAATATGTAAAATTAAAATAAGTGATAAAATATTTCGGTATTCAATCATCTTAAGTAACCGTAATCGTGACAATCTTTTCTCCCTAATAGCCAACGAAATATTTTTAAATAAGTTTGTTTTTAAGTTTTTACCGGCGAAATTCTCGTGAAAAAGTAACCGAAATGAGCAAAAGTTTACGAAATAAAAGTTCGGACAAATACTTCAATACGCAGTAAATAAGTGTATTGTTTATTTATGGAAATACATTGATTTTAACCTCACACTTCAATTTAAAGAAAAAAAACAACATAAGAACTTCCGTAGTGAAAAAAAAAAACAAACAAAAAACAAAAAAAAAACAAAGACAAATAATCAATTGAAGAAGAATTTTTTTTTTAGATTAAGTAGTTTTGAAATCTCACGTATAATACAATTTCATGAATAGTTCTTAGACAGTTTAATGTAATAATCCAACATTTACTTATTAAACAGAAAATACAAAAATTCTCAAACTGATTTTCTTTAAAATTCAGGATTTTTCTGAATTCTAATATCTAGTCACTGATTCTATATCTTTTCTGTATTGACGCTGGAATCGTACAATTATTATTATTGAGATTTCCAAATAATCTTGTTAATATATAAAACCAATAATTCCATTACGATAGTGAAAGTTTATATAAAGTTACTAAAATTTGAAAGAAAAATTATACCCATAACATCCTTCGACAAAAAAGCTGGTCTGAATTCTTCGAACTTCGATATAGTAATTTAAAACGTGGATATGGTAGTAAAAAAACAAGTCAATGGACGGATTGCTTGAAAATTCTTAAGCAAAGTAAAACATTTTTTTGTTTGTGTTTTTTGTCCATTCGATTGTTTCTGTGATTAACACTCGAATGGAAATTTTAATCGAAAATTCCTTTGATTTGTAGTCAAATCATTTTTTGAATTCTATCGTGAAGAAGGAAGTTTCAGTGTATTTGTAGAAGAGTAAAACCTTTCTGTGAGAAAAAGATGTATCTTTTCTCAATTAGAAGCCTTTCGTCAGGAACTTACTTACAATTTCCGGGGCATGATTCGAAATTAAGTTACAAATTTTTAAACATCATACAAATATTCCAAGAAATGCAATTACCATGTCCTAGATAAAGTAATGGTAAAAGAAAGAGGAGCGCTACAGCAGGTTGTCTATTTAAAAGCGAAACTCCCACTAGCAGCGAAAAAAAGGTGAATCTGCCATTTGATCTGAGATTTTCATCGTATACTAGGCCATCTCCCGTGTACAGATTGTTCGTTATAGATATTTGAAGAAGAGATTTATTTAGATGGACGTTGGTTGATGTAGATGTTAAATGAAGATCATAGCTTATATACGATACTCCTGGCGACGAATTGATTGTGACTATTCTTTCGAGTGAAAATAACCAAATTCTGATGACTTGTGAATCTAGACAAATTTTCCTCTTTGGCGGAGACTTCAGACAAATTTTACCTGTAGCCAAGAATGGCCGAGATTACGACATTATTAACAGTTCTTTGAAAAGATTTCATCCTTTCTCTCGTTGTCCATTTCGATACTAATTGATTATCGATGATAAAACGATGGTTTATATGAGATAATCCAAGAATAATCGATTCCAATGAAAGGGGTTAAAGCAACATTTTGAAGTTTTGAAGACACTTTTCAAGCCATCTCTTTTTCAAGCATAATAAAATTGGAATAAGTACAACAAAACAAAATAGTTGGAAGCTTAAACAAATTTCAAAAACACGTGAATCAATAAGTTTAGTTGTTTTTACAAAAATATATTAATTAAGGTACAATTCAATTATTAAAAGTAATAAGAAGAAGAAAATAAAATTTAAGATAATCTAACAAAACTCGATTCCAAAGAAAGCAGTTAATGCATTATTTTGAAGTTCAATAATGCTCATTTTGAATTTTTCGACTTCCTCGTGACAATAAAAAATGAAAAACCGTTTTCCATTGTTGCACTAACATTGAAGCACAACAACAACACAACAATTGCGGAGATATAAGTCAAAAAACAATATGAAAAGAGTTATAGTCCCTATGGCCTAATGGATAACACATCCGACTTCGGATTAGATGGTTGCAGGTTCAATTCCCGTCGCGGAAATTTCATTGTAAAAATTATTTCTATTTTCCATTCGCACAGAAAATTGCGCCGGACAGAGAGAAATAAAAGATTTTAGTAATATACATTAATCATACAATCAATCAAAATCACACTTAAAATTTCAAGCGTGATCACTTTAATATATTTCTACACAAGCTTATTTAATTATTAACTTTATCATTAATATAATTATAATAAATTTCACAACAATTATAAATAAAAAGCGCATAAATACAAGATATCACAAAAATTTTATTTCCTGAACTATGTCATCCTTGACTTCATCCCCTTAGCAAAAGTATCCACCAGATGATCAAAATAAATGGTATTTACTGGCTCCGTTTCAATAAATAGCGATGAAAAACTGTTAAAATTGCTTTATATTGAATTTAAATGTTTCTTAATTTCTTTTATGTTTCTATAAAGACAAAAAATGACCTTTCCTCACTTGTCATGCCTAACAGGCATTGTTAAGAATATGCTTCTCATTGTTTCAACATTAGAAAATGTTAATCTTTGTCCATTATAAATAATTATGTACATTCAATAATTTTATCACCAATGTGTTCTGTAAGAAATAAGTTGCCAACTTCAAATTGATTCAATATCATTTTTATAGATACTTATTAATTTACTGATAATACTATTGAATTAAGATTCATCTAATTGAAGATTTGTAAATACTCTAAAAATATCTTAAAATGTTGTATTATGCATTTACTTCAACTATCAATTTTTCACCAATAACACTGAATAATGTGCCTCTACTCTACTGAATTTTTTATATTTATGTGTGGAGTAATTTCGGAGGCTCAGGAACTTACCTCCATTATCTAAGAAGTATTACATCAGTTGACAATAATTCACTCATTGCAAATCATGTTGATCATTGAAAGGTTTGGACAGCGGGTATTTTTGAAATAACTCTAGGTTAGTTTTTAGCGACCCATTTGGGAGCTACTGTGATAGCGACCAAAATTGTTTTGTCCTGTCTGTCAGTGTCTGTCCACCCCTAATAATTCCCCAACGGAAGGTCGGATCGACAAACGGATTTCACCATCGTGTTTAGAGGTCCAGACAACGCCACTAAGGAATGGGGTATTTTCAGGAGCCAGCATCTCCCTCCCCGTGTGCGAGATATTTGGCATTGTTGTAATTGTACCCTCCGTAAAACTCCCGAACGGTACGTCGGATCGACAAACGGGCTTCACCACCGTTTTCAGAGGTCTAAAAAACTTAGGAAAAACAATTTTCTACGGGCCAACGCCCCCCACCCCATGTTCGAGATATTTGACATTGATTTTCATTGGATTTCTACTATTAGCTTAAATGTTAGAAATACAACTATCTCATTTCAGTTGTCAGCTATAGCATCTTTTTTTCTCAATGTCCGGGTTTTTTTTTTCTCATTTTCCTGTCTTTTTTATATTTTTCCTAACGTTAATGTACTTCTTTTTTATTATTATTTTAATTTTTTTTTTATTATTATGGGTCACCCTTCAATGTATGCTTTAGCACAAAATTATATTCTCTTGTATTAAACTGAGATGCATCAGGAGGATTGAACTCAATAATTCTTCATAGATGGTGCTAATGATTAAGACTTAACCCTCTTGATCTCAAAACTATTTGATATATTAACATATGTCAGTATTATAAAGAATATTGACAATAAGGTTTATTTTTTTATTTTCAAAAATGTGTTTCGAAAGAATCAGTTAAAAATTTGGATATCATGTAATGTAATGTTGTGAGCATGGGTGGCTTGACAGCCAAGCACCGCGACCTGAAAGATCTATTGTGCTAACCCATGGAAACAAGGATAGACGGAGAGAAAGACTGAGAAAGGATGGTGTGAGAAATGCAGGGGAAACGGGAGAACCCCGGGAAAACCTGCCCAGCGCGGATCGCCACCATCAACCCACATGAGAACGGAACTTCGGTACTCAGAGGTGAGAGGCCAGTGTCTTAGCGACATCGCCAACCGCGTGGATACCAAATTAGTTAAATGTATCATAAATTTAAAATTACGAGGAAGGTGAAATTTTTCTTGTGTGAATGAAAATTTAATATTCAACATCAACAATATTGAGTTTTCTTTTCTTAGAGCGTCGTATTTTTTAATAAAACACTAAATACCTTCAGTGTAATACTTCATAATGCAATTGTGATCATTTTGTGATTATCTCAGGATTTGAAAAGGCAGAATTTCAAAAGGAAGAATTCATTATCAAATAATACATCCAAATTTTTCTCATAGCTTGTGAAAAATATCATTTAGTTTATTTATTGTGGACCGTCTTTTCATTTTCACAAAAATTCCCTGTTTTAAAATACAAATAACTCAGCTTCAATCTGGAGGATATCGGATTGATTAAATCATTTAATAAATCTTCCTTATTTGTTTGGGGGAAAAATCTTTTTAATTTTGCCCACCTTTCTTTTCACTGCTCAGCCACCATTGATCTTTCAGTGATGACACTAAAAATTCTCTAGGAAATCCAAAATTCATCTAAAGCAGAATCATCATCGACATCTAATATTCATCGTAAAAGTGGATTCTACAAAACAGCAACAGTGGATCTGTGGAGTCCATAGTGTACTATCAAACCCAGCATCATTAAAATATGGAAAAAAAAACTCACAAAAGTTATCTACTTACAATACTAATGTGTATAAATAACACTGAAATAGTCGTTAAAAACAAGCAATAATTTGTAAAGCCAAAAGAGAATGAAGAAAAAACTAAAAACTAAGTTATATATCTGTAGTTACCTATAGGGATTACTATAAATAGACAGGTAAAAGAAGTATGTCACAGTAATAATACCAAGATCATTTACTATAAGGACAACACTCTATTTAAAAAGGAAAGAATTAGAAAGCAAGACAGTCAGTTAGACAGGATGGGTATCATTTATGCATTGAAATGCAGGGATTGTGGAGAAATATACATAGGAAGTACGGGCCGAACAGTAAGAAAGAGGGTAAAAGAACACACGACGGCATATGAAAAGAGAAAAGTGAACATACCGGAGTGGGCTAGACATTGTGTAAACAAAGGCCACTGCCCTGACCCTATCATTTATAATGTATTCAGTGTAAAGGATGAAAATAAGCGGTATAAGGTAGAATCCTGCCTAATCAACAGTTGCGTCTGTATGAATAAAGACAGGTCGCTAAAGGTGAATGATGTATCTTTGAGTTTATTCAAGAAGTCTTTGAGTAAAAACAAGAAAGTGAAAGAATTTTTTAATATTAAAATAAAAAATTAATTGTCAAGTCTACATGTCTGTTCAAATTAATTTGTATTTGTTTGGATTATTTAAATTTATGATCATTTCATATTGTTCAGTAATATTAATATCAAGCAATTATTGAAAAGAATTTGTAGTATGAGGGGATTATTGAAAAGAATTTGTAATATGATATATTTGTTATGATTTACTTTGTTATTATATTTTGTTTTTAATAAGAAGAGGAAAGTTTTCTCTTTATTTTCTTCTTTATTTTATATTTTGTATCATTTGAGATTCCTGAAGAAGTTTCGTCGTATAAGGACGAAATATAGAATGTCTAGTAAAAGGAGTTGTAAGATTTATTGAGTCTATTTTCTTTATATGGTAAATAGCAATAATGTTTGAAATCCACTTTTAAGAAATATCTGTTTATTGGGTTAATGATTGTTTTCCACATGACTCCAACTGTTGTCACTGGATGATTAAAATATCCTCGGATGCTGGGAGCTGGAAAGACGTTGATGAGTCTGCGTAGAAACGACATCCCTTTGTAATTTACGAGCCCCTGAACTTGAAGATTCAGCCTCCTGTGATGCGCTTAAATGAAAGGAAAACTAGATGAATTACAAGTACCATCCAAAGTACGTAAATCTTCATTATGTGTTATTCATCGCTAGAGAAAACAGATAAAATAAGCTAAAGGAATTGAAGAGAACTAATGGAAGTAAACTGTAGAACAACTGTTGTTAAGTTGATAAAAATGTCAGTCTTTCAATATGCTAAATAAAACATCTTTATTGTCTGAGTTTAGTGTTATTAGATTGTTGGTATTCAGATAAGTAGTTCGAGCGAAAATCCATTGAATTAAAAGACGTAAATTTGAAACAAACTCATTGTAATATATAATTGGCATAATTATCATATAGTGATTCATTAATTTACTTAGCTACTTCGTTTTGGATTTTACACATGTTTTAATATTGAAAAAACATTAAAAATCAAATGTTTCAATGAATAGTAATAATTGTTGTTTTAAACAATCGTTTACCAATATAAAATGTCATTACATTATTTATTTAGTGCTTATAAAAGACCTTATTTGTTCTTAAGATGTCATAATGCTATTATGAACGTAAATAATAGGAATCAAACTTAACATCTTATTGTTTATTACGAAATTTTTGAAGTTATCCGAAAATTAAGATGTTGTCTTCATCAAGTTTTCAGTATTATTTCTGCAAATGACATGTTTTGGGGTTAAATCGCTCTTGGAGATTTAAAAACATTGTCATTATTAATCTTTATTACTAAAATCTTTCATTTCTCTGTCTGTCTGTCCGGCGCAATTGTTAATTATTAGTTTCCCTTGCTGAGAAAATCAGATTGTAATTTTTGTTTTGCCTTGCATGGGATTCAAACCGAGGACTTTCGTCCTCGCAGTCAAGAACGCTAACCATTGGACTACTGCTAGTCCCCCAATATCCAATCCTACTTTTATTGTATTTGTACGCTCGTTATCAAAAATGAGTTCATTCAAAAAGGAATAAAAATATCACTTTTTACCATAACAGCTTGGGATCGATTCTTCTTGGATTATCTCATTCTTACTAGGGGGGGACAGGGAATTGGCCTAGTTCATTTAAAATATGTTTTGTTGATGATCACTTTGAAAAAAAGTCACTGAAATATTTCAATTTAACAAGTATTTATGTTCGGAATTAACATCATTAATTTCAACGCCCTCCATTCTTCACTACATTTGAATTCTGGGCAAAAGTTACACCTTTCTCTCCAAAAAAAGTTGCTATCAGTACGTTGATTGGCATTTGAAAATAGTGCTTCAATTTTTCGCAATTTTTTTCAACAGAAATATCATTGATGCTTACAAGATATATATTTATAATTCTTTATATCCCTAACGAATCCAATTGGTATGGCTTTTAATTCATAAATTATCATATACATCTGGAAAAAAACCCAACATATATCTGGAAAAATAGGTTGGTTTTTTTTTTTCACTTTTTCAATTCGATTGGAATTTAAGTAAATGTTTATGTAATATCTTTTGTTATCATATAATTTTCCTTGGTTAACTTTAATTAATTATTTAAAAGTGCTTTGACTAAAGTTGGCGTTTAATTGCCGTCCAAAAATTAAAATATAACTACATTTAGCCAAGTTAAAATTCCATTTGTTCATGATGTGGGGTTTAAAGTCTTAATGTTAATCGTTAGATGTAGCAATGGAAATTGACACCGACTTTACAGGAAGAGATTTACAAAAACGTCCTATTTTTCATTATTAACTTCTGAGCAAAAGATGAATAACGACTTAACGACTCTAAGGACCAAAAGAAAATGCAATTCCCACCACGTCATTGGTTCAAAGTATCATTGGTATATTCCGTATAATCTCTGGAGTAGCAAAATGTAGAGAGATATCACAACCATCTTAAAAAAATTGTAGAATTAGTTCTGTATACTACAGTATTTATGTAAACTTCTTAAAACTTTTTAACAGTTTTTTTTTTAAAATCGATACAAAGACTAGCAAAAGAAGATTTACATTCACTATTTGAAATGAGGAAGTTATTGTGAAACTTTTAACACATTGCTAATTTTAAGCATCCCGCTTACTTACTAAGCTTTGATAGTAGGGACAACTGAAGAAAACATATCGAAACATTTTTTTTAACAAACTTTTTTAGCACATAATTAGAAACAGTGTTATCCATTTTTTAGTTTATTTATTATGATATTCTGATAAACAATATTTATTCTTAAGCTTCTATTTGTGAGAAACTAACAAAAAAGTTCTTCCTACGTCTTCTTTGAGAACTTCTTTATTAACAATATTTCGATCGTAATTCCGGTCTTCTTCAGGTTATATTTTCAAAACCTTCTTAAATTTTCATAAAAAAACAACTAACAAGTTTCAATTTCAATAAAGATCAAACAAAAAATACATACTTATTATTTTGACAATGTACACGTATATAAAAATTTTGATCATTATTTTAAGTTACTAATTCTTTATCAATTTAGACATTTGAATTTCTTTCTACCTTTTACTTTTCTCTGAAATAATTTCATTGAGTAATCATTAACATTTTTACCTTTTTCTTTATTGATACATTTAAAACTTTTAATATAAAGGCTTCCATTATAAGTAGGAAGATTATTTATACGGTGGTGGGAAATGTAGATTTGACATATAAAAAAAAGTTCCTCAAAAAGAAAAGAAAAGAACTATCCAGAATATATATATATACAGTCGGACCTCTATTTAACGAACCTCTATTTTGCGAACTTTTCTTTGGAACCAAGAACATTTTGCTAATTTCTTCGTAAAATAACCTCCAAATAGTGAAGTGCGTTTTCTATTTAACGAACTTTTTCGTGGTATCTATTTTTTTTTTCTCCTTGAAATGTTTTTATTTTTAATATTCCCTTAAAGGAAATGAAAGAAATGTCGATACAGCTGAGGGAAAAAGAAGAAATTAACGATGTGCTGATTGATGATTATCTTTTACTTGATTTTGAAGTTGAGACCTCGGAAACACTAACTGAACCGGATATTTTGGACAGTGTGAAAAATAAAAACAATATAGCAATGAATAGCGATGAAGATGATGAAAATGGAAATGATCATGATGCAGAAATCAAAAAACCTTCCTATGATGAAATGCTAAAATCGTTTGAAACAATCCGACGCGGATTACAATTTAAAGAAATTACTGAAGGGGTTTTTGATGCATTGCAAGATGCGAGATGCACTATGAGCAAAAACACTTTTTCAAGAAAAAAAACTCAGACAAAATTAACAGACTTTATTAATAAAATTTAAGTATGCATACGGTAATGTATGCTTTAAGTCATTAAAATTATTACTTTAATAATAATTATTGATCATGTTTAAATATGTTTTATGTAGTTTAAAGTAATTTTAAAAGGTGAATCTCTATTTAACGAATTTTCCATATAACGAACTTTTTTTCGGGATTTAGCGACTTCGTTAAATAGAGGTCCGACTGTATATATATATATATATATATATATATATATATATATATATATATATATATTTAAATTTTTAAGTGAAATGCTTTTAACCTAATAAAAGTATTTAATAAAATACAAAATCTATATAAAAGCTACCTCACAGCACCCAACTCTTTTTATTATTTTTTTATACTACCGAAAACATAAGCCACTGCAAAAATTCTTCTAGCGTAAAAGATCTGCACCAACGAAGATACTAAAAGATATGAGAATCTTGGTTTGTTTTATAAAATGCCATAGAGTATATCTTAGAATAATCTTCACCGTATTAGAAGTATATCTTAGAATAAATTCACCATATTAGAAGTATATCTTAGAATAAATTCACCGTATTAGAAGTATATCTTAGAATAAATTCACTATATTGGGTTAAAATTCACCTAATAAAAGTTGACAGAAAGTACTTTAGTACAGACACAGAAATATTACATTGTGAATATCTATCGAACTGTTGAGTGGACATGGATGCAAAATGGATGCAGAAATAACACTCCCATAACTTAGAGAAATATTATTCAAATTTCTTTCGGTGTTTTTTATTTTTAATTGAAAACAATTAGAATCTGTATCATAACGTAATTTAATTTTAATCTTTTTTTTTAATTGATTTAAAGTTTTATATTTTTTTTATTTACTAGAAAGTTTTTCCAAATGCACTTTAATTAAAGAAAAAAGAGAAATATCGCAATTATGAAATAAAATTTAGTATGAAATTTCGTGAAAGTAATGGGGAATTAGAATATGAATGGCGCTGCTATCAGTTGATGCAAATGTGCCACATCAAAAATGGGACTGTTTGGAAAGTGTTCATCAATACGTGTTCGGATAAGTAAAGAGAAGACTAAGAGGCAAGCCAGTCAGGTAGAACCAGCAAAATGGCTGATTGTGAGTCCGTTTTTGGTCAGACTGTGAAATCAAAATGTACCAGTAGCTTCTCATAAGGTAGAGCAAAGGAATATCTCGAGTTACAACTATCTTCTATAAATGCCGTTTTCGATTAAAGGAAGAGCAGCACAGTTTCCCTGACATAGTAGCGATCTGCTCCTGCTGCTATTTCTGGAAAGGTGAAATCCGCATACACAGAACTTCAGGAAGATCTTAATACTAGGTGATCAGTAATCTGTATACTCCTTACTATTTGTCAAAGGACTGAAAATCAAAGGACACAATCACAAAATTTCCTTTGCAGATTGATTCCTGGAGAGTGCGAAGGATACATCGTTAAACACCATGAAAAGAACTTTAGAAAAGAGAAATCATGATGGTAGGAAATTCGTCCCTTCAGGCGGATGTACAAACCTCTCTGTTATTTTATATTTCACCTATTTGATCATAAGGCAAGTCTATACCGAGCTAATCTTCAATATTTTCAAGATCAATAACTTCAAGATACCATTGTAAGTAAAAGATGGTCAAGCAGATACTGACTGTCATCATGATAGCATAAAACATTGCTATGAGGCATGCATCGCTGTAAGGCTAAATGTTGAGGTACTATGAACATTTTATTTCGACTAATATTTTACTTGGTTCTCTCTATGCTCATCGTTGGACGAAATTATTGTTTCATACAAAATTGCTTTGGTTGTTAGCCACCGTACAATATTTGACTCGTTTTCACAACTTTCGTGCAAATTAATCATTTTGAGTTATTATAATTTTTTTTCCATTTTTCTTCCCATATTTAAAACATTTACTGTAAATTGTTTTTTTTTTTGTTTGTGTTTTTACGATGAGGCAGTTCTTCTTTTAGATATAAAAACGTATTTTATATTTACATTATTACACAAATAATTTTTAAACAGAAAATTTTAGAGGAATTTTGAGATGATCTTTATTACTGAGATGAAATAGAGTTAGCTAAAAATATCTAAAGTTATAATGCTACTCTTGTTACTACTGTGTGTCTGTGTTTATATGTAAAAGTGGGACCTCATCGCAAATATTCAATTGTCGACAACCATACTTAACACTTCCATTCACCCAATTAAATTAGGTAGGGTTAGCGATTAGTAAACCAATCACAATGCTTCGCAACGGCTTCTGATACGTGATTTTGTTGAATTATTGCTTTAATTTCCTTATTATTATAAATGTGATTGCTGCGAATGCAAAAGGCGCATTTGTTGTGATTATTGAGCTAATGAGAACTTAATCAGATTTTAAAGATACTTGATCACAGACGGACGGACAAACCGCGAATATAAGCCGTCCGATACTTGTATCAGAAGCCTAAAACTGAGAAACGTTTTCGTATAATTATTAAAGATATTGTTCTTCACTCCAAAGGTTTCTAATTTTATTAACATTAGAAATTGTTTTAAATATTTTAATTTTTCAGAAAAGTTTATTCAAGAATGTACATAGTTTTAAAAAAAATTTAGGGCTTCCAAAAAAGAACAGCATTTGAAAGGAAATTTATTTTAGAGGAAATTATTATATTTATTAATTTTTGTTCTTGCTTCTTTTCTTTTCTTTTCTTTTTCTTGTTTTTGTTGTTTTTATGAAGTTTTTGAGCTGCTACCGTTTCTTTTCTGTTAGTCTAGAATCGCTGGGATCCTGCATCTCTGACGCATCCGAGGGCCTTTCTGGTCTGTTGCAGTACAGTTTAACTTAACTATTTCTTTTCTGCCGATATCTTTTCTTATTTTTAGTAAAAGTTCAAATTATTTCAATGAATGCAGTGACGAAAGCAACTGTGCTTCTCAAGCTCTTTCTAATTTTGTCCGAAGACGACAATCACATGAAAATCCTTTTGGAATTTACTCAAAACATTCTTTCACTTGTTACTAACATCAAGAAGATCCTGCACTAGATCGTATCTTAATTAATTCCACGTTGTCTTTCTTTACTTGTTTCTAGTATGGCCATGAACTGATTTCATGTTATACCTTTACATTTTATTTTATTAATAGATATGCCTTAAAACTCCTTCAGAACAGACTAAACTGATTTTTTTGGTCAACTTGACGACAACATTTAATTACTTTTATCTTGCAGTTGGCAATTTTAACTTGCAGATGCTGAATTACTGCGAAATTATATATTGCCTATCGTTAACTATATATATTATTACATATATATATCTTGCTAACTATCTATATAATTATATATATTGTTAAATTATATATCTGAGAAATCTGAGTAGTTCGACATAGGAACAGATTACATCATATCATTACCGAAATGATAAATACATTGTTGATATATTCGTTGATAAATTTAATACTTTATTTTGCATATCATTGCACTGTTGCTTTTAATATTTTTTTCGTTTTAATTTAAAAAATTGTGTGCATGTATTCTCTTTTGTAATATTCCTTTATATTGTGACGGGACGGAACGTACGTAGGGAGTACATTGGTATAACACGGCGCGGGCAACGTTCCTAGCCTTGGGAAGGGCGCCAATCAAAAATTCTTTTCTTCTACTTGATAAATTTTTATTTTCCCCAGGGGCTGTCACTTCCGGTTATCTAGCTCAGTCTATGCGATGTGTGATTGTCACACAGAATCAGCGAAACGTGAAGAAAGAAGCTCACACAGTCTGGTGAACTGAACAAAACTCCATTCAATTTTATTCACAAACAAAAAATGTCAACAATACTCCTAACTTGGAGGTTATTAAACGTCGAGCTGCGAAGACAGTTCTCATATAAATAATAGTTCCCCAAATAAATCCTGTCTTATCCTAACAACGGCTGTAAACAGTTTCGTAATGTGTTGGCAGGTTATACGTGATGCATTTGGCCTGACGTTTTATCCAGTCCTATTTTCTCACTACTCCATCCTATCACACTAAACTATATTTCCGGTGTACAGACTAAGTTCCCTAAGCTACAAAGCGTAATGTTTTGAAACGCTAGAGTAATTCACACCAATTATTGTTCGTAGCACTTTGCTAAATCCACTACAATATTACTATTCCTTAGCACTAACACTATTCTACTGACGTGAATTCACTGAGCTGAAGCACTATCGTTAATTCGTTGCACTAATCTTATTTCACTGGCATAAGTTCACTAAACTGAAGCACTATTTGGTTTGCTAGGCATTTTTAGCCTAATTATTAACGGCGCAAAAGCTGCATAAACAATGAACAGGCTATACTCCTTGGTTGCCTTTCTAACTGACTTAACACATCTTAGCTAATGTTACGCAAGCTTAATCAGACAGAACTCCAGCTTTCAGCCGTAGCTGAGAGTTTGTAGGCATTCTAGGCGGACGACATCAACGGCAAGAAAGAGCTTGCAAGGGAATTGCGATGAGAGAGAGATTCTTCTCAGACATGCCGTTAAAAGGGGATTCGAACAGTGCACAAATATGCGTCACGAAACTCCTGTCCAATGACAGAGTTTGAACACACAGATTACCAAAAAAGGAAAATGTGACATCATATTATGTCACCACTCAATTAACCAAGAGCAATGGTTTAAATTAAACAACTCCTTTTTTGGAAAGCTGTTACGTCACCTGTGGAAAATTCCACAAACCCATGAATTATATGCGCAGACTCAAAACCACCTGTGGAAAATTCCAGCCAGCCTAATCCTAAGAAACTAATTAAATTCCTAAACTAAATTCTTTTTAATCACTAAAACTAAAAATCTTCACAATTCAACGAAAAATTAACGAAATAAATTAAATTATTTTACATCATTTTAAATAGGAAATTTTCTTCTATCCTTTTAAACAATAACAGTATGATTTTTTGTTTAATAAATTTCGACTATTTACATTTAATTACTGACATATGAGTATCGTCACAATATATTTCTCGAAAACTCATTTTAATGATTATCTTTAACTAATGTACGTTTTACAATTGCACTTTCATAAGGTTGCTTAACATTTTCGGTTGGGATAATGTAAAGTAATGGAAAAGTCTGATAATATTAATAGGTTTAACACCCATAGATTGTGGCATTAAGAAAAGAGAAAATATTGAGAAGGCACCATTTTAAATTGGCTTGCGTTATTATCAACGAGGACCTTTTGTTTCGTCAACCGACTGACTATGAAATCGAAGGTGTGAAAAACTAATGATCTCGACTCTTCTCCCAGAAATAAGATATTCCCCCTCCCAAAAAAAAATAAACCGTCAGTAAGAAAATCATCCTAACAAGTACAAAATCAAAAGGAGTCTTAACAAGAACGAAACAGCCGATTTCTATTGAAACAATGAAGATTTGAAAAATTGATTCAACAATGAAGAGATTTGAATGTTTTCCCTTTTACATGTTTCAATTTGTGGACATTAAACTCCCCATTTAATACAAAATAGATTCTCGTCTTGTTTTGTTACTCTATTAATCGTTTTCTACTTAGCGTTAGCAGAAACTGGCACTTAATATTTTACTGTATTAAATTTACTGTACTGGGTAAAGTGATTTTCTTATTCTTGTTTGTTTCTTTGTGGGTTCCATTCTTTCTGCAAAAAAGTGCTATTTCCATACATTTCATCTTTTGTAATGTTTACTTTACATAATTTTCGATTTTTAATAAATATATTCCTTTTTTAATTTGCATAAATACAATATCTCTCTTAAGTCTGTCTATCAACTATCTAATAAAATATATTTAAAATGGCAAGATAATTATTATTGTTCATTACTATTAATAATTCCTCGTGAACTAATTTTTTTTAAATGTTTTCGATTATAATTTAAGTAATTTGTATTTTTACATCAAATATTTGAATATTGGTTATTTTTTTATTATTATTTCTTTTAATTACATTCAGTAATTTCAAGTCTTTGGAAAAAATCATCCTTCGCGAATTTCTATTCGAAATTCCGTTAAAACTTAATGAATCCATTTTCCTGTTTGTGCCAAAACCGAACATTGGTGTTCAAAGATCATAAATAATAAACAGACACTCACTGATGATTATCATGTAGAGAATTCAGTTAATGAAATGCAACAGTAAATCTTATATATTGGTTATGGGAGTGACGTTTTGCTACTTGCATTTGTCCATTAATAACTCCATTGATCACAGTTCAACTTTAAAGTGGATTCCAACCACTGCTGCGCTGAGAATAGATGCATAAAGCTCAGTAATAATTTTGGAGCCTCAGATTAATTTCAGTTGAATTAGACACAGGAATAAGTAATGCTTCGCTAGCGGATAAGAACGGAATTGATGCTAATATTTCAGCCCAAAGAAGGTTTCCCTTCATTAAATTAATTTCAAACCGTAATAAACAGAGAATCTCCTCAGCAAGACCAGTGAGTATTTTCAAACTTTTTAATTTATTAGGAGTAAAACGAAAAGCGGATTTGGGTGTGTTGCTGTAATCATATTCATTCAATAGCATTCATACGTTATAGCATAAGTTTTTTTTTTTTTTTTCAATATGATAGGCAATGAAAATATTAGATGAAGCAAAATTATGTCAACAAAGAAATATTTATTTCTTTACAAAGTATTTAACTAATTAAATAAATAAAGTTAATGTTTGGTGAAAGGTCAAAGTTCATTAACAGTTCCTATTTCATGAAATTCCGTTGATTTAATTGAGCACTAAAACCAAATTCATTGGAAAGTTTTCTTCAGAAATCCTGTATCATTTCATTTGTTGAATCACTGAACTTTAAGTGGATTTATTTTTCTTAATACAGAAGTACATGATATAATGACTGTTAAGAAATCTTACAATCATCTTCTATCAATTTATTTATAATTATTTAAGATATAAACAACTTCTACTCTTCCATTAGTATTTCAAAATATTTATTTTAAAATACAGGTAACAAATTTTCGGGACCGTCCACTTTCCCTTTCTCAAGCCATGAATAAATGGGAATTAGAATTAATTTACAAACAAATCATCAATAATGGTTTAGCCATCAACAAAATAGAAAGACATGGTAAGTAAACAAACTTATTGTTACAAACATAAATCATGTCGGCATTTATAACAAAAGGATTAGAATTTGATATGAAGTGATATGAAATTTGCAGGATAATTTTACTTTATTCTCAGATACAGTTTCAATTAAGACTTCATCTTGAAAACGAATCTTTAACGCCGTAACCTTAGGAATTCACTTTCACTTTTTTGACTTTCCATCTTCAAGAACAGCCAAACTCAGAATCAATGTTTCTGATTATATGACATCATTGTTATAAATCAAGTTCATATATTGTCAACAACACAATGGTTTGTCTCCACTCTTCAAATAATCAATGTTTCAATTTTAATTCTACTTATATTTCTAGAGGGAGCCTGTGCGTAGTATTCTTCCAACTGGAAGACCATTGGCTAGAGACGTCTATTTAAGAAGGTGGTGGTAACTTGAACTTTCTGAGCACTCATTGTGGCCACGGGACAAAAGATACGTTAACAGTAAACCTTTCTGTTTTGAATAAATCAGTAATGTCTAATTTCAATGTTCATTAGAATTTAAAATAAAGAATAAATTCAATGTAGAATTAGAATTTCCTCAGATGACTTATTTTAGAAATCGTTGATAGTGATTTGAGGTCATTTCAGCGACAAAGTCATGGATTCTCTCCAAGTTTCTTTCTTTTCTTTTTTGTTTTCTTTCTTTATTCTTATTTATAAACCTCTAAAAGCCCATCTATCGTTTCTTACATATGATTACTAAATATTTTTACTCCGGTAATTAAATGCTTGTTTATCTTTCTTCAGAATGAAAAAAAAAAAAAGAAAATATGAGATCGAATGAGAAAATGGCTACCGATTTCGTCGTTTAAGCAACGGAATTGTTTCATAATTGTTTGTTTGAAAATCATTTTTCCCGTCAATGTCGAACGATAAGATGATTGACCTGATTCAGCTGACGCTCATTTTCAAAGTGTACGGATTTCCGAGGCAGCGTTGAACCATGACCGAGTGATATTCTGAAAACCACCGTTGAAGTCCGCTCACCCCGTCTATCCGTGGCAAACGCGCGTTGGTCTTTAAACTTTCGTTTACTATCGAAGTTGTTGTAGAAACTTTTCCTTAATACAAACAATGTAAGTGAATTTTTAATTCAGAAATAAACTTCCAAGTAATAAATAAAAATCCTTTACTCCGTAGTAAAAACTGTACGATATATTTTGATAGAAAGTGAAATTATGAAAGTCAGTTCTACTTCTTACATTTTCGAAAGATTCTGATAAATTAGCAATTAATTAATTTCAATTTTTCAAAATAAAACTGCTCGCTTTTAACTGAATGGACCACTTGAGGATAGGCGGGGCTTCGTAGTTCCAAAATATCCCACCAGTCTACTTTTGGGCTTGTGGGATAAACAAAGCCATGTGCTTCATTTTAATTCTAATAGATATGGAGGCTGAACTAAACGATTTGATTTGGATGCAACGATTCTAAGCCTTCCAAAATCTTCAGACTGGATATAGAGTTGATTATCGCCTATTGAAGAAGGCGACAGCAATCTATTTTCAAAGAAGGATATAATTTAATAGATCACTTGAGGATAGGCGGAGCTTCGTAGTTACAACATATCCCACCATGCTACTGCTTCGCATGTGGGATAAACAAAGCCACGTGCTTTGTTTTAACCGGTTTAGATACAGAATTAAAGAAGGATATACCAAGCGTTTTTACAGAATTATTACAGTACTGGATCTGCACAGTATTGAACCATCGTCTTGAAATATCAAATATCGACGATTTTTTAAGTAATTCAAACAAAGTTATATGTTTGTTTATCCCATTAGCTTTCGCCGCATGTGGGATACACGTCATACGTGACGTCGATAGGGGCGTAAACCTCAAGTGGTCCATTGAAGAAATCGAGATTCAATGTTGAAATTTAGTTAAACCGATCATCTGTTGAAGATGAAAAATAAGGATTAACTGAAATTATACAGAAAAAAAAGCCAGCCCAAGAATTTTAAAAATTCCGTAAATAAACCACAGTCAAAGCTACAAAATGGGATTAACGTGTTGTCAAAACTATTTAGAAATGACTGTTGGGCCTAACAGTCATTTCTAAATAGTTTTGACAACACGTTAATCCCATTTTGTAGCTTTGTTGCGGCCTTTGTTTTTGTCTTTTTGTTTTGTCCTTTTGTTATTTATTGTTGTTCGCCTACTAGTTGTAGGGAACATTGCCGATATTGCCTCTCGGCTTTTCGGTAATTTTTTTCATTTACTTTTGCCTTCGGCGAGGTCATGGCCAGTTTGGCTTATGGTTTCACCTTAGGACAGCCTTTCTGATTCATTTTTATCGAGGGGACTGGCCAGGGCTGAAGATCCAGTAGAATGTTGAAACAGCTGTACTCTAGTTCCCCTCATAAGAATGAATCTGAAAAGGCATTTTGATTGTTTATTCTTGTGTTGGGCCTAACAGTCATTTCTAAACCACAGTCAAATTTCCACATTTTCAAGAAATCCCTTCAGTTTAGTTTAAGTGCTGCTGTAACTTCCTCCTTACTTTAATGAATGGGGATTGAGTAAGTTTAAAATAATAACTCTAAACTCAAAGAAATGATGTGGAACTTAAACAAGTAATTAATTATTGACGTATAGCAGCGGAAACTTAATGTGTTGAATGAATTATAGGAAATAAGAAAATCGAGTCGATGTTTTGCCTGTACGTAATTTATGGTTGGAGCAAAATAAGAAGATAATCGTAGGTTATCGATTACAACTTCCAAGCATGCTCCTAAGTACAGCGCCATCTATCGCACAATGTTGTAACTAAATCCAATATTTCTGATGTCAAGATGAATCGAATTCTTTTTTTTTTTAATCTTGTATCTTTAAACTGTCTATACATTATTTTTGTATTATTTTATTGTTATTAATATTTTTATATTACCAACATCTTATTATTGAATTTATATTATTTATAAGATATTAGTTGTGTTTTAATTCTATTTTTTATTTTTAAATTTATTTATTTCAGTTATTAAGTATTTATTTCACCTTTTTTTAATGTTAAATTGAATCAAACAAATTGGTCTCTTCCGCACATTTAGTGGCCCTGAAAAGGGCCTTTTTATTATTTCTGTGAATTCTAAAAAACAGCCAATACAGAGGTTAATCTGAAAGAGGTTCAAAGCTTTCATCAAAATCACTTTCATCACTGGAATCAGAAGAAATGCTTATTAAATATTTGTAGATTTCTACATTTATGAACAAATTCAAAGCAGTTATTAATTGCATATAAGCCTATACGTTTCAAGATTAATACAACCCGAAGAAATGATATTTGGCAGTAATTGTTTCTCAAACCACTCTTTGAAGCAGTCGCCATTCATCTCATCATGGTAATTTACTGAATTTGTCCGAGATCGAAACAAAAGCATACTCTTAGACACAAATCCGCTGCTGCTTCCAGCGTGGCATAAAATAGGCCGCTGCCCTTTGCCGAATGATATTTTCCGTCCACGGGTAGCGCACTGATCGCTGTTGGCCTTTGCCGGTGTGAACCCAAGTCAAGTCTCATCCAGATAAATAACTGTTTTCCCTTCCGAACGTACCTGTTTGATTTGCCTTCAATATCTAGGTCGATGGGCTACAATATCAGGCTTTTCGATGTAAAATTGCCTCATGTCAATTCTTCCGTACTTCATTCCTAGTTTCACACGAAGAATTGTTCGTAATGATGTTTTTGCCTCCCGTGAATCCAATTTTCGATTGTAATTTTGAAAGAATTTTACTAATTGTTGGATAAGCATTCTCTTGAAAAATTTCACTCACCGTGGCTCTGACACATGATGTGACTCTGAGATAAATCAAATTCATCTAACTCCAAAATTGGCTTAGGATGTGGTCTTCTTTTTCGTGGCGTTGAAAATGAAATCTCGCCATCGTGTTTCGCTTTTCCCTCGTTGACAACTCTGCAAACCGTCGAATTTGACAAATTTGTTGCGATAGCAGTTTTTTTTTATTAATTCATTAATAGACATTCCATCGCCCTCACTCTTAAAATATTGAAAAACATTCCAAATTATACCTCTGGATTGGCTGTGTAAGGTCAGACCTTTCTTACTAACGCACACTTGTTCTTCCAATGCCGCCATGTTTTTTGATACTGTCTTTTGTTCAGTATTTCCAGGAATAACTAAAGGATCCCCCTATTCCCGTTTTTATCATATCTTCTTATTTTGTCCCAACCATAGTAAACTTAAACTTCGTTACAATGATTTAAAACACAGGATCGGCAATGATGTGACTCATTGGGATAATACGAAAGTTAATCAATGTCCCTTGAACAGAACAGGATGATGACTTCATCTTGCTTCCAACTTGTTCCAATCATCGTATGTAAACGCCAAACAATTGATTTAGTCGAATCAGCTCTGCCTTTAAAATTTGACAAAGAATCTTATTCCAATAAGATTCACGATATGACTTCACTTAAATTCACTACTGCTTATAGATCCTTCTGCTGGAAACCGATCAAAATAACGTCCTAGAATTGTTTCTTCCAATTCTCGTCAGGAACTCGTTGGTTTCAGGCCCAAATAACACTAGCTGGGTCGGATAATCCTTGGCACAATGGAAATAACTTTGTATTTCACACAGAAACGTTGCACCACGGCAAAACTAAACTTAAGAAACTCTTGAGGAAATCAAGAGACTCTACTTCAGTTTCAACTGAACTTAAACTTAGAACTTAACTGAACAACACACAACTATTGACTTACAACAATCACCTTCGCGAGATCAAATACATGCTGTGATTTACTGTTAGCTATTGTTGCTAACAATTTTGAACTCACTTGAAATGCACTTATTAATTAAAAATACACTTGAATTAGCCGCGCTGGTGTGGTCGAGCGGTCTCAGGCGTCGGTCTGTTGTGAGATCAATGTGCCAGCGCCCGGGTTCAAATCCCGGTAGCGAGCATGGATGTTTCAAAAATTTCCTTTCCTGTGTTGTAGCCTCTTCTTCACTTTCTCTTCGGTCTGACGTCATTCCTTAATGGCGTCCTGGGGAAGGCCACGGGAAACCACCCCAGTATCTTTCCCTTGTAATTCTAGGGAGTCTGCTAGGGGTTCGCCGTCTTGGGAACACTAGCGCTCCCTGGAGCACGGATGCTTCGGCAACGAAGCTCGCACTTCGGTGCGAACCGACGACACCCTTGAATTTAACCACAAAAGAAAGGAATGAAGGATTTGAAATAGATTCCTACATTTATAATATAAAATATTAAATTAATTTTAACAATTAAATCTAAAAATTACCAAAAAAAAATAAAAAAAAAAGAGCGGATAGTTACCTAATAATTGTAGGGATTCTAAAGTTAACTCAACCCAATATCTAAAAGTAAGGATATTGTACAATTCTACAAAATAGTTAAATCGCCTATACTAAAATGTATGTATTACTGTATTTAAAAATTCAAATGTATTCGATAAAAAAATATTTTGTTTTAAAAGAATTTGGATGAATGTATTTTTTTTTTTAAATATATACATAACATATTAAGAATTCAGTAATATTGTTACTTTTTTCTTCTTCCTCATTAATCAACAAATAATCAAAATGAAAACTATAAGCAATAAGAGTAAAGAATGATCGGACATTCGTTACGATGATGTACAGGTCCCGTACAACATTCCAATAAATTTAGAAAATTCAATAACTTCAATTTTAAGGAATTTTTTTTCAATTAAAAAAATATACCTTTTCATTATGCAAGAATAAAATAATTAAAAAAATATTATTATTATTTAAATAAAACGAATAAAAATTCAATTCAATATATGTTATTGAGTTTTATAATTAGAATTACGTAACATAATTTTCTCTTAAATTTTTATGAATAATACAAGTTGATTTCTGTGGCTTCGTTATTAGCAAATCAATCGAAATATCCTTTTTATCATTTCACTTACAACTCAATAATTTAGAGAAATATTATTGATTCCTACTAAATAACAAACTCTGATTCACTCAATAAAATAAATAAATTTAAAAAAATTTTGGGGTTTAAGGCTTAATTTCAATTGCACTAACTAACTATCTCTACTAGAAAATATAGACTAATAAGAGTTAACGGCTCGTTTAATTTTTTAGACAAGATTAAAATGGAGGTTTGAAAAGATTAAAATTGAAACTTTTGAAAAGATAAATGTTACTGAATTTTTGCTGATATCCTCCACAGAAAAATCCTCCAAAGAATAATCCCATCAATATAAAGACATCTTCAACCGCTGTCAATTGAAACTCAATAATCTTTTGTTTCCTTAGGATTAATTAGAACTAAAACTTTTAATAAATTATTTTCAATTCCAAAAGTGACTTTTAAAGCAAAGAAAAAATCTTTTAGAAATTGATTGTATCAACTGATCAACTTTTTTTTTTTTTTTTAGGAAATAGTCGATTTTAATTTTAACATTAAAAAAAAAATAAACAAGTAAATTGATTAAATGAAAGAATATTTTTTTTTCTATTTCTTGTCCCTGCTCTGAACACAAAAGATTACCTTTATAAAGTATTTCTTACTTCTTCGTCATAGATTTGAAATGGATTCAAGGCGACAGTAAATATTAGTGATAACGGAATTAAAACTGAATTTATAATAGGAAATGTCTTCCCGTACCATATAATCATTACTGTAGGTCATAGCTAATTTACAATGGAACCCTGATGGGTTTACTACAATTGCTTAATCCTACTCTAAAAGCGATGCTCATCTGCTCCAAAACAGAAAACACGATTTATCATTAAGAACTACACGATTCATTCGCCATTCGTAGTGCTTATCGAGAACAGTACCGGCCCGTACCTGTAAGGTTTTATTGAAGGCCAAGAAAGGGCTGTCGCCAATTCAGATCGTTTCCTAGTAGGGGAAGCCAGAGCTTTATGATCCATCTAAGGGAAATTGAACTCATTAGGCATAATTATCAAAGGAAATTAAATTTATTTATATACAAGTTTTTTGTGGACATGTAGGCTGTATGTGAGAAGGTTTTTGGAAATTTTAAAATGGAAACATAACACAAAGAAAGACTTCTATAAATATATCACAAAGGATCCTTTTGCCCCGGGGTTTGGGGCAATATGATCACCACCACCCCCTTTTAGATAGTAGTCTACAGCAAGGATAAACTAAGATAGAAATTCTACAATGATTTATACTGTTTGCCACACTTGAAACACTTTTTTTGAGAACTAAACAACTATATAAAACTACAACAATCAACAATTAATTATAATGAAATCCTAAAATAAATATTCTTCGCTAAGTCCCACATTATAGTCCTAATGTTAATTCAGTTTCTAACTCATACTACACATGTGCACACGAAATAATAATGAAATTGAAACCCGGAAGAGCCCTTTACATATTTACCTTCCTATGCATTGGCGGGGATTCTATTACAGATATCACAAGAGAATTGATCATTATCATCATCCACTCCAGCACATTCTTCATGAGCCCACTGTTGACATATCTGACACATAATCCAACCCTCGCCACTTACAGTACGTGAAAAGCTATCATTACAATAAATGCATTGTGTATTATCAGCATTATCATTATTGTTTGCCTCCTCTTCTTGTTATTTCTGCTCAGAAGAAGCTTACCAGTTTTGTTACCTCTGAGTTTTCTTCTCATTCAGCTTTTCCTCTTTTTCATCCCTCTTTCGTTTTTCGCCCACTAAGGCATTTTTATATGGACTGCTGGTCAAGGCTGCTGCAACATCGCATTTTCTTTTGGATGTGCATCTTGGCCCATTGATTTTAGGAATAAGTCTCATGTAAGCTGGTCATACTGAACCAAATGACGTTTTGTTAGACATAGGTATTCCACTCATTCTTGTTGGGGAGAATCTTGATCCTGGAAGTCGAATTCCCCTACAGAACCTGTAGAATGTGATCCTTCATTATTATTACGGGGCAGTATGATCCCTTAGGGGTATAATGATCCCCTTGGCTGATCGTTTTGCCCCATTTGCTTCCATCACAGAAAATACGTTATAATGACTAAACGCCATCTTGTATGAAGGAACGACGCGAAAGCAAACATCTACATTTCAAACGTTAAACACAAATAGTTACGAAGAAATTCAGTTTCACAGTTCACGAGATAAAAAATTGCAAAACAATTACTTACTTTAGATCAGGACAGCATAAAATAATGTTTTCTTCTCTAAAACTTCAAAGATAAATCCACAACAACTCTAGCTCACACGCACGCCTTCTACCTCAACTGAAGACTTAGTCTGCGAATTGTCCGCACAATGGCACCACCAATCAAGTAGATATTCACCGTGATCGTTTTGCCCCGGCGGATCGTTATGCCCTGGCCTCCCCTAATATTATACAATAACTGCAGAAAGATCCATCTCATTGGATGATGGACGAAAGTAGTTTGGATTGCTTCCAACAATGAAACAATTCTGTCTATCAGTTATCTGTCATGACTGACCGAGAACTTAATTATGACTATAACCATATAACGATTGCTACAACACCCTCACAAGACTGCTCCACGGTTGTTGATGTGGACAAGTTCGCATCATGAATGGCCGCTTCTCGTAGTTCAACCTTCTGATATTTGCTCAATGGCTAAGAATGTTGGCTAACTTTCGTTGACGAGTTGTTAAGTAATCTACTATTCCCATGAACTCATTCCAAGACATTAAGCCTATTAAAATCGATATATTACACAATAGCATAGATCTGTTTTGATTTGGCCAATAATTTATAAATACTCAAACATATCCAAAGGATTTTGCATTACTTCATCTTTTAATTATATCTATCTACTTTCCATCTATCGATGAATCTATCTATCAACTAACGCACAAATAACTGGAGCATTAAATGTACAGCAAAATTCAGTGAATACATTAAATGATGTTATTTATCTCTGTTAAAAATCTCTCTTTATCTCTCTCTCTCTCTATCTTTTTTTTTCTTCCGCCAAATTACAATTATTTCTTTGCTCCATTGCATTTAACTACTAAAAACTTGAATAATATTCTTACGAAATAAAAAAGAACTGTTAGAATTTTCTTGGCTTAATGGCCCTTTTCTTTCTCTTGATACTTTTCCTACGGAACACAACGATCAGTCCTTGGAGACTTGTCAGTTCTCGACAACAATCTCAGCTTGAAGATGAAGGATTGGCAACCTAAGGAAAACAATTTGTGACTTTTTAAAATCATGATCACAAGGGACAGCCAATTTCTACCATTACGCTGGCTTCTAAGACTCCTGGAAGAGGAACCATAACAGTAGACTGAATTTTATCATTTTACTTTTAAACACTCCAAATAATGTGATTTATTCCTCTCTTTTTCTCTTTAGTCTTTCTGAAAAGGATTGTTGAAATAAAGAGAAAGGAACTACCTCGCAGTCACAGGAAATTGCTCGGAAAACTTTTACTTAGCTTTTTACATAAGCGTTTCAATATAAATGAACATACTGAATATAAATCTTTAATGAATATAAATTGTGGGAGATTACCCACTATGATAATATGTTTTGTTTTGTTTCTTTGTTGTTTTTTTTTCACACACACAAAGACACTTTAATAAAATTTCCAATAGAATTTATTGAAAATATAGTATGATAATGAATTATTAAAAACTTATGATATAACAAGTTTAGTTGAATGATAATGAGTTTAATAATTAGATATATAATTCTTCTAGCACAGTTGAGTTCAGGTAAGTAATCAACGTGATTCTTCTTTGCCTAATAACTTCAAAGCTTGAAGAATGTCAATCTCTAAATATCTACTTGATATTAGATTTCTACTATAATTTATAATAATAATAATAATAATAATAATAATAATAGCTGCTGTCAACTTGATTAACACTGGTTCAAATCAAATGTGTAAATAATAATCTACTTTCTAATTCCTTAATGATTGAATAGTTTATATTCAAACTCAAAGTTCACTTAGCAATATATCTCGAATCGCTATTAGTCCAAATTCTCACGATCTTGTGACAAATGTTCTCAGATGTAATAATTTAATATTCTGTTAATTTATAATATAGAGTCAATTAATACTACTATCGATAATGGCTTAATAATTTATCGACGATAATGGCTTGAGATTAACTGCTGTCGATAATGGCTTTATATTTTCTAAATATAATCTTCCGCTTTACTGTGGAATTTTCCATCAATATCCTCGACGTTTATTCGTCTAATATTCCATTTCCTCTCAATATCTAGTCTTTCCTGTTTTCCTTACTTTAATTAAATAAAGTCTACTCAAAGTTTTATTGGAAGTTCTCGTTGAAAGCCTTAGTTTCATTCCTTATCACAATCCGGCGTGGTTTCAAGACGCACATATCCCACTTGAAATTCGTGCCGCCGTCACAAGTGAAATCCGCTCCTCCCAAGATGCATCGCTCTTGTCTCGCTGATGACGTCGTCTGCTGAAACTCGGGATTATTTAGGCAATTTGTAGAACTGCGTAGGTGACATCTGCTCATCGGAACTGACTGTCGACTGAATTTACTCACTATCATCTGAGTTGTCCCTCCAAAGCGAGGCCGCACCTCTCCTTAAATTACGTTTTACTTCTGACGTAGGACATCCAAATTTTTAAATCATAATATATTTAATTCTTTTAAATCAAATATAAATTTGGATTCAAGTCATATTAATTTTAATTTTAAATTACTTTCAAACAATATTTGTAGTAATGTTCTATATAAATCTTTACCAATGAATTTAATGAATCAAATTATGCTACGAAGTAATTTCATGAGAGTCAGTGAATGAAAATGAAAGAAAAAAACTGGAAGTTAAAGACACAAATGAACTACGAAACATTGTTAAGGCTGTAAAACTCCCATTTGTTTCCAAATTATTGAAAAGTTGTTGTTTTTTTTTTTTTTGTTTTTTTTTTATAAAAAACATAATAAAATTTGATAATTTAGAATACCAATATTAGGTTACCCATTTCTATGTTGATTATGTCACAATTATCTTCAAAAGCATTTGATATAAACTAAAAATTTCTTTATAGATAATTCATGGTAGGATGTTTTTTTAGTCTTTTCTATACTTTAATAGCTTATAATGAATAAAACAAAAGTCTATAGTAAACTACAGCAGTAAAGTTTTTGTAATTAGCAACAATATAAAACGAAAGATATCTTATTTTAGGAAATTGAGCTTATAACTTTTTTTAAACTTTAACTGAAGTAAAAATAAAATACAAAAATAGTTCCAGTACAAATATTTAAAAATCCACTTCCTAATCTTTGAGGAAGTGAAAAGACGCAGCTGTTTAGTTTCGCATACCTTGATCTGCCGATTATTCAATTGTACGTGAGCTCAACACGATCAATTATTTGCCTAAACTAAACTTTGCGAGTCATCTCTTAGTCTAAAATGCATAATAGTATTTTGATCAGTTGATATAGATTTGACAACTATTAACTACGCCAACAAACATAGGTAAGAAGAATACGATTACAATCATCGATGAAATGAAATTGAGAAATATATCCTTCTTAATAAAATTTCCTATTAACAAAGATATCCAAATATTACAATCAAAACATAATGTTTTTCCTCGTTAATTTAATATTCTTAATTTTTTTTTTAAAAAAGGGGACGTTTCATCTGTTTTGGCAACTATTTTCGACCGTTCTTATCAGAATAGCTGTGAGAGCATCAGAAACGTCCGCTGTTTAAATTTCTTTCAATATTTTAAATTAACGACGGAAATATTACTTTAAATAATGCTTGGATATCTTTGTTAATTGGAAACATTGTTAAGAAGGATGAATTATTAAGTTTCCTATTTTTATTATAAATGACAAATTGTTCTTAGCTATTACATTTAACAAAATGTATCCAGTATTTGTCTCACTCTAAATAGTTTTGAATATGTTTCTCAAAGTCTTAATTTTACTTTGGCACAACATTATTTCTAATAATATTTCTAAAAGCAAAATCAAGCTTGCTCTAGCTCGGCTGGTATATTATTTTTGAAATTTGAATTGCACAAATACATTGTGTTATATCGTAAATAATTTATTTAGAAAATAAGTAAATGTTAAAATTTATAGGTATATTTTAAATGCATGTAACTTCCCCAGATGCTATAAATGTTATAGATTTTTAGATGATCTGTTGGTTCTATTAGATGGAACAAAATAGACAATTTCCTTTCTTTTGAAATTTTGAAACAAAGTGAGTCTCATGTAAAATTAAAAAGTTGATTAAAAAAAATTAAAATTTGATTATGTAAATTAAAAGTAAATTTTTAAAGTATATACAAAAATTCAAGTTCTTTAATCATTAAAATATAAAAAGTGCAAAGGATTTATTTACATAAAATAAATAATAGGCAGTATCCAGAATACAATTGGAACGAAAGAAAAAATAGGATTTGATACATCACTACTTGATAAACAATCATGAATCTAAGCCTAATTCCAAAAATTGTATGAGAAAAAGACTATTACTGAAGGCTAGCCAAAATTCAACGCAAAATTTTAATTCTATTACAAACAGATGAATTTTATCCAATTAAAGCATAATTCTTGGAACCGGTAGCCGAGTGGTGAAGGAGGTTGGCGGCAAATAGGACGTGAGGGGCTCAACTTTGTTTCCGGTTTTTTATTCCATTGTCTTTGATAATAGTCGGAAGAAGTACATCTTTAATGTGTACATATCAAAACTATCACAATATCACATGAAGAAGAAATTAACAGAAATCTCATCGTTATCATAATTACCTGTCTCAAAATTAACTATCAAAACGCCTTAACTTCCTCAGATTTTAATGGCTACAAAATTATTTAAATTATTTAAATGAAAATCGAACAGTTTCTATTTCCAAGAACTTAAAACCTTAATATGGAGTTCAATTTTTTTTTTATTGGATAAATTACAGCAACAATGTTCGATTTATTACAACAATCTACTCTGCAGAGTAAGTTTTCGTTAAAGCTATAAAACCCTCACTTGCCTAATCACAAAGTTAAAATGAAGCCTAGAATGAATGTTATTAGTAAATTCTCTCCACAATAAAGTAATAGGTGAGTACTGTCGCAGAATTGGGATTACTAATGATATTTTTTTTTTAAAGCAAGAAATCAACGCAGGGAGACTCACCTGATGTCAGTCCATCAGAGAAGACGCTGCAGGGCCCAATAACCCTCACCCCGTCCTACAAATGAGGAACACTCACAAGGGAAAATAAGGACAAAAGAAAATAGATATATTCTAAATTTCGCAAGGATTCAAGGTTACACAAGCCTAATCTCGCGTACGGAAGATTGTAAACAAGTTACCTCTAATACAATCAGTGTCAGATAAAAAAATACATACACTGACTACTCAATTGAAAGTGGACACCTGAGTAACCAACAGTGAAGGTGTGGCGGTGGTGGTGTGATGGCGTGGTCGTGTTTCTCCAGGTTTGAACGTGATCCGTTAGTAGTGATCGAGGAGAACATGGCATCCACACAGTATCTGGACGTTCTAGACAATTCCATGCTTCCTACGTTGTGGTCGCAGTTCGGTGAAGGGTCATTTGTGTTCAGCACGACAATGCAGTGTGCCCTAAGGCCCATGTTGTCAGCGCCTGGTTTCCAGAGAATAATGTTCAGGAACTACAGTGGCCCGCCCAGAGCCCTCAACTCTATTGAACATCTGTGGAATGAATTGGAGCGCCGGATTCGTGCGTGTCCGTTGCGACCGCAAACACACATCCAAATTGTGCATGCTTTGAAGGAAGAGTGTGCAAAAATACCGGTTGCTTGCTATCACAAACTGGTGGAGAGCATGCCACGGCGCTTAGGGCAAAAGGCCACAGTATGCGCTATTAGACACGCTGTAAATAAAGCGTTCGTACCACAGGTGACCACTTTCAATTGCGTAAGTCAGTGTATATAAGCAGATAAAACAACAACAAAAAAATGAAAAAAAAAAAAAAATTGGAGCTTCACTTTCTACACAAGCTTTGGCAGAGGAATAGGTTACGTCCCGTAAAAAGGCAAAAACAAAACAAAAAAAACTACACAGCCACGTGACAGTATCAACTACTCCAGGAGGGGTAGGGACAAAGAGAAGCAGATCGAAACGGAAATTAGGGAGATGGGAGGGGATGCAGGCTAGTGTTCAAAGCTCCGCCCTTCGCTGGCCACTGAAAATCATGAGAATAAATCAATGCTACTTAATACTAGGTGAATAATTGATAACAATGAAAACAAATAACTAAGAATCTTAGCTAGAATTAACGGTAACAAGCTTTTTTTTTTTTTATCAAAATTAAAGTACAAAATTAATTTTTTTTTTTATCAAAATTAAGTCCTTCTCTCTTTCGATCCAACTTCTGTTGAGCACATGTTTGAGAAAATAAATAGTTACGTTTAAAGTTTATCTAGGAATTTTGAATAAAACAAATAATTTTGTGGCTCTTGGTAAGATAAATAGTTGGTTCTTCAATATATTTCGCAATCGGGAGGACAATAAGAATTTCTATTTACAGTCTGTAGAGTTGTTTCTTGGTACACACGCGCACAAAAGCACTTCACTCAACCGTAATGTACCTCAGTATATAATTTGGCGGTCCACGCTTCCATTTCGATGTCCCAAGGGTTAGTCGTTCTCCAGGATGCGACGCACTGGTGAATTGCCGTCCGGGATGATACGGCATCGCCATTCCGGGTATTCTCCTTCGTTGCCTAGTCCATTCACGGGTATCACCTTTTTTCTGTCGGAGAAAGTTGATCCACAGTAGTTATTTACTGCAACGTATTCTCTTCTTAGAATTCCTACTTCCGATCAGTCACTACGCTTAATATCCCCAGCGTTCTTTTGAGGGGCACGGTGGAAAGAAGGCGCACTCTCACTTCCCCACAAAGCACCAAAGGAGTCAAGCATGGCACCGAGAAGCTCCTCTCCTCTCACAAAACATAGTTAAGTATATTAAGTAGTACATCGCGAGTCGCACTTATTGGCACGCAGGCATCATAATTGACTGACCAATAAAGGATCAACGCCAGACAGCGCGTGAAGTGAAGGCGTCATCAACGTTCTAATAGCATTACATACAATAGCAAACTTAACATAATTAAAACAAACAAAAATGAACATTAAAAAAAAAAGGGGGAAAGGAAAAAAAATAGGCCAAAAAAAATAATACAGAAAACCAAAAAAAGGCCCTATGGGGCCGTCCATTAATTACGTGAGGTGTTTTTTTTAAAAATTTAGACACCCCCCCTCCCCCTTTCTGAGATTTGATGAGATGTGGTGGGACTCCCCTCCCCCCTCACGTGAGATTTCAAAAAGTCAAAAAATCAAAAAAGTTAAAAAAAAAACAATATTACAAAATGTTGTAATGTATTATAATAATTCTCTGAATGAAAAAGTTGAGGTGAGTTTTTCGTTGATTCCCCCCACCCCTCCCCCTTTTGACGAATTAATTAATGGACGACCCCTATCGTCAAATTTTCTGAAAGGAACTTCAGTTCAGATGAAAAGCGAAAAGTGTCTCATACAACTGTTAAATATCGATAAGAATGGAAATAAGAAACTAGGCTTAGAAGGATAAATAATAGAACAGACGGAAACACAACGAGTAAATTAAAAAAAATCAAGGAAAAAAAAAAGAAAGGTCAAAAATAAACGAAGGAAATACCCGAAACTAGAAACATGGCATGGTCTAGGAGAAAAAAAAAAGAAAAGAATAAAAAAAGAACCGTGACAGTACAAGAAAAAGAAGCCTCACTTCTTCAAAATTATTGCTGTAAATTGAGAAAGCGTGTTCCAATTGTAATTCGGAAATTGTGTCGCTCTCAGTATATCGGAACTACCAATTTAAAACATTTCATTTTCATTAATTGTATACCATAGTTGTACGGAAGGGGTAATATTTTTATTTTGCAGAGTAGAAGAAAGCACAGGAAACTAGTAATATAAAATCTTAAAAGATTTATTGTAAGTAACATTTAGTTACGATAGGCAGTACGTACATATTTATAATATTTGAAGTACTCGTTAAACAGTTCACTAATAGCAATAGTCCTTTAATCTTGCTTCTGTATAACAAATGATTCTTATCCTTAATGATTCCCTAGTTGAATCCTAATTATCTGGTTTTCATATACACTGGATATTAATGTTAAGTTTCAGGTAAGTATTCACAAACTCTGTGAATCCAATAATATCTAACTATTCAATTCTAAATTCTAACCCTATCAACTTCTTTCCGTTGATAATAATAATATATAAGTATCCGAAGCACTAAACGTCCGGTGAACTAATAATATAGCCTGGTAACGTAAATTGAAACTTTGTTTCCTTCACTGTATTAATAACTCTTATCTATAACCTCATAAATACTTCCGCTTGGAAATCTAGATTCAATTGCTTTAATTAAACTTAATTTCACTTAACGAAATACTTAGTGATTCCGTGTTCACATATATGCCGGGTTTTCTCACAAACGCTAACTGTAGCGTGATTTCTTACGTTCAGCGAGATACTCTTTCTCGCCTAGTATTAAATAAGAAATTCTACTCACAGTTCGGAAGTTTTCGTATGGGTTTTCACCCACTGTGAAGTTGAATCAATCGCTTGGAATTCCCACATAATCGCTGGGTGCTTTAGGACGTTGAACGAAACTTTTCTTGGACGCCTTCGCCTGCTCCCAACTCAACCAGGTGATTATCGGTCATCTGACATGCCGCACACCGGAATACGTCACACAATCTTCTGTCTGCCGGTTAAGCCGGTCAGGTTACACTTCTAAAGTAATAGCGATGTTAGTTGAATTACTTTGGCTTTTCACCGTGTGAATTAATTCTGTTCGAATAAAATTACGCGTGTTTCTTTGGGTATGAGGGGAAATATATTTCTTTTATTTTAATCGTTATTTGTTTTAACATTAAAAATGAAAGTGAAATTCAATGTCTTCTTCTGTGTTTAGTTTTCTTGAGTTTTCTAATTAATCTACAAGGGTTTCTTGTGTAAATCTTGAATAACTTATATTTTTAAATCACTGTTTCTTACTGTATACATATTCTAAAAGCAAGTACACATTTCAGTTTCTGATCATATTGTTGTTGGGTTGTTTACTTTATGTCCATCTTGTCTTTTGGTTTTCAGTCTCTAAAAGGAATTCCATCAGCTCTTAACGTAAAAACTCTCCAGGAACACTTGGAGGCAGTTGGGTCTTGGGAGGTCAAATCACGTGCAAGAAACTGCAGCGGATATTTAATGTCTCTTTAGAGAACAGAATCACCTACTTTGCAAAATCAAGAGTTTTTTATAAACAAAATCAATTTGAAACTTAATTAGGACGCTCCTATGTTTCCACTTAAAAAATTTCCCTTCGTACGATCAAAATCAGCCTTCTTAACGTTTACATCCAAAGTTTTGTTAGTTTCTCTCATCATTAACATAGAAAATGGATAACTTTGTCAAAGACAAAAGCGAACAGCATTGTAAACAGCATTCATAGTTGGTCGTTTGTTTTTATTTGGCGCTTCATTTGAGTGTTTCAGTTTAAGGAAATGTTGCCTCTAAATTTTTCTTTACAATGCAACAAAGAAAAACTAATATACTTCTGCAAAATGAAAAAAAATTTTCATCAAAGTTTCAGTGTCTTAATCTTTTGTTTTCAGTTCATACGAAATATCCAAACTCACCAGAATTTAAAGAATAGTTTGAACGGCTTTAGTTTGGCAAAACAAATCTTCAGAACATTTCAAATGACACACCCGTGACTTTCAGTTGACGGTTGATTTCCATTTTGTAGAATTTGTAACAGGAGATCAATCCTTGTTATGCGTAACGTTGTTAGGCGATCCTGGTTATGCATTAGAAAATATAGGATGTTTGTAATGCATTTTTTTATTTTACTTGATCGGTTGTGAGCAAAGGTTAGGTATTTTTATTGTCATAATTATACTGTGGTAATTCTGTGTTTTTGCAAATACTAGTTATTGACTAATCTAGATTCTGTTTAGCCACAACCGCTCAACCTAGGAACTTGAAATTTTAGGAATGAATTCCTCTTATGACGTAGGCGCTCAGTAGAAAGGGTTTTCAGAAATCACCCCTAAAGGGAGTAAACGAGGGGAGGGGGGGTCAAGTTTCTTGAAGGTTGTGAATATCTGGGAAAGAGTTTGAGTTAAAAATACAAAATTTGACATGAGTGTCATTTGTAAAAATTAAAAAGACTCAAATTCGACTAATTTTCGATATTGGCGTCATAAAGGATGTATCCTTAAAGGAGGGAAGGCTAACTATCTTGAAAACGTCACATATGCACTTGGAGGCGACAATTGGAACTACAGAAATATTATTGTTCAACAATTGAAAATACATAATAACGCCACATATTAACCTGAAGGTAAAAATTAAGGGATGTCAACGGGAAGAGGTGAGGGGATGGCCAAACATTGTGGAAGGATACTTCTACGCGGTTTTCGGAATATATATATTTATAAAGATCACATGATTTCTTACGAACAGGGAAAGGTTTGAAGGGATAGGGGCTGGAGAAGGGGATAAATTAGGGATCTCGAATTACAAAAATTAAAAATATAGATTACTTCGTACCTATCAATTTCAATTTCTTTCTCATCCATATCATTGTAAACTCCTAGCACAGATCATTGGACGTTTTCAATAGCTTCAGATGTCAAATGGCTGCATTACCTAAACCATTTGTATTTATAATTACATCAAAATTAACGTGCGGACTAAGTTAAAACTTCAAAGAAAGTAATACAAAAACGCACAATAACTACACAACAACAATAATAAAAAAAAATAAAAAAATCACTGAGCT
>JAFIDM010004315.1:110489-126549 GCA_023159025.1 Thereuonema tuberculata | reverse complement strand
ATATTAGTAAACCTATTGTATATGGCATCCGGACAGATAAATACTTAAGCGAATTTTTTGAATTGGGTATGATCAGGATCCTCCAAAGTTATAATAAACATCTGTCTACAAAAAATATCTTGGAATACGGCCTCTAACTTGAAAAAAAAAAAAAATAAATAAATAAATAAATAAATAAATAAATAAATAAACCAATGACAACCAAAAACGCTCCTTTGAAATTATTAGCAGACAACGTCTTCCTGTTTAATGATTACATCCTTCGACACCAGGGAGAAACAGTGGCTTTTAGTGACCTCAATGTGTTATTTTCATTTGATGACGAACCCTGCTCCAGGGAGGATTGTTTTTAAGGTAGGGAGGGGGGAACAGCTTGAAAAAGAAATCTGTAAGTCTGAGATTTTGAAACGTCGTTTTATTCTTGGGTTTTTAATGTTTTAACTTTTAATTGTAAATAAGTGTCTCAATGGTTGGCAATTTTAATAATTATACACGACACGTTAAATTGAATTAAAAAAAAACATTTTTTTTTCTTTCTCCCTCTCCCTGTCTTTTTTTTTTGTTTAATAATTAATCCTGTTTGAATTACACATATTTTAAATTTTATCCTCGCCGGTGAAATCATAAGAACCATGGAAAGACGAGACCTTTACGATTAACTCTAAAGTATATTTTAGTAGACATGTGCGAGCTAGTGGTGGCAGTCATGATGTCAAGTAGTTCGACAACGTAATAACCAATAGCGTGATTGACTATTTTTAGTTTGAAAATTTCTGGAAAAAGTAATTTTAAACACTTTCTTACATATCAGTATAAATTTTAAGTAATTTCACGTTATACAAAACCTTTTGCTTGTAGAACGATATTTACAAAAGCGTGGAACTATATTTTGGGCTGACAGATATTATGTAACTTGTCACTCCCGATCTTTTTCTGAAACTGCATGTAGTTCCCTTGCCCTTGGAAAGCCTGATGATATTCCTTTGTCATTAGTTCTTTTGTACAGGGGGCCCACATAAAATCGACTCCAAAAAAATAATAGTAGGGGAGACTGGGGCTAGTTGGCATAGATTTTGGTTTTTGATTTTTCTATTTTTTTGTGCAATACTTAGGGCTTATCTTTTTGACTACAAAATTATGTATGACCCATTACTTAAATCCGTGTTTAGGTAACCCTAAAAACACTTTTCCTTAAAAGCTTGCAACTATGTCAACTAATCCCGGGTGCGGGGCTAGTTGGCATAACGTGCTATGGATAGGGGTACTTGAGCAGAACACAGCAATTTTCAAGAAAAACTTTTTTTTTAACAAAAATTTTATTTTAGTAATACTTGAACAAAAAACAACAACGGTATGACAAATTAAATTAAATGTATGAACAAACAATGACTTCTTAGCTATCTATAGTTATTGTTTGATATTAAATACAAATGTAGGAGTTATTTGAACAGTTGGGTTTAATTTCGCAGAACTTTAGTCTTCCTCATCTGTTTTCTTGTTTAGTGGTCCTCATCTGGTCATCTCCATTTTTTCCCCTTTTTACCATTTGTCATAGCTATACCAACTGACCCCTATCTAACTACGCCAACTAGCCCCACAGGGATTTCCAAAACAAAATGGATACCATATAATCCCAAACATCAGAAACAAAAGATTATGATACTTGCATGCAACCACACTTATCCACTCTTTCAAGAACCGCCATTAGCAGTATCTTAATTCGATCTTCATGTTCACCAGAACAAAAAAATTTACGATGAAAAAATTTCCTCACCAGTCAGAAAAACGATGAAACAGGGTCACTTCCTTCGTGACGCTTCCAAGCAAACTAAAGTCACAGTGGATGGTGCACCTTTACATACATTTCCAGTACCAAGATGTCAGCGCTCTAGCTACACGGTGGCAGGAAATAGAAGCTGTGTGCCAACTAGCCCCTTATGCCAACTGACCCCGGTCTCTCCAACAATATAAAAGGAAATGCCGGTTTTTCTGTTCGCCACCAGTAGATGATTTGAAATACCCTTGTACTTTTCACAAATTATAACTTTTCTTGAAGTGAAACAATGATAAATACTGTGGAAACATTCTTGTAACGAAAAATTCTCTAAAATTCTCTGACATTATAACCAATTTAATTAAAGCTCAATTCTTTAAGGAAGTTTCTGAAGTTAAATAAGAATCTATTTAATAAAGCAATAACTCTCATGTTATTCAGAACTATAATAATAAATATTTTAATCAAAATTTTCATAGTACAAAATACATTTTCAAATATACTCTTTGATAAAAATAATCGACGCACCCCAAAAAATAATCCAACAGTAATGAAACTTAACGTGCCAAAAACTTTCGACCGAACATGAAAATGATCAAAAATTCGAACCCAATGAATGACTACCCAGAGCTACAGAGCATTGCAACTGTGTATAGTGATAGTGTACATTAACAGCGAAATCTCACTTTTATGAACAAAACTTCCAGTGCATTGTGATTGTGTTTTCCTATCTTGTCTGTGACAATGCCTCGTCGGAGAATTCGCTGCCACTATGACCATGTGACAGAGTTTACAAGAGAACATGCCATAGGACTATATGAGACTAGATGAACAAACCGAATCACTCGGCATTTGGGTGGAAGCGATGCAGCAATTAGACGATGCTCGCAGGAATGAATTCTGAACGGCAGATTCCGCGACGGCCAAGGTTGACGACAGAACCGGAAGGTACAGCGATTGTGAGAGCAGCTGCTACAGCATTAGATTCGTCGCTAACAACCTTCGAACGTATGATCAATGTAGAAGTAACTACCCGGACCATTAGTAGAAGACTACAGGAGCTGAATCTACACTTGCGAAGCCCATTACGTCGCATACCACTGTTCAATATGCACCATTCAAGAGCCAGTGCAGTGGTGCCTGGCACGATCAATGTGAAACTGTGGTGATTGTGAACGCATCACTGTATTCAGTAATGAGTCCCGTTTTGAATTGAGCCCCGACTACGAGCTCAGACATTTCTGGAGACGGTCCGGACATCGTCAGGAACCTGCTCTTGCTGCCACACGCCACACGGGCGACAACAGGAAATGTTCGTCTGGGGTTGCCATTTCGTTTGATAGCCGGAACCCCTTGGCAGTCCACCGCGGCACCCTCACAGCAATACGACAGGTTGACGAAATTCTACGACCTGTAGTGTTGCACCCTTTCGCGGCACCCTGGTCTTATTTTTCAGCAAGATAATGCCCGACCAGAACCATGCCTCTCCATTGATTGTCTTCTGGTTCCAACACACTTCATTGGCCAGCCAGATCACTCTGCTAGTGAGCACATTTGGGATGTAACGGGACATCGTCTGTGACCATCCCAGACTGTCAACGAATGAGCCCGTCAATTGAACACATCCGCAAACTGTATCAATTAATGCCATGTCGGGTAACAGCTTGTATTCAGGTCAGAGGTGGACCAGCGTCTTATTGACCTGCTCACTTTATGTAGCTCTTTCTGTCCAATAAATCATTCAATTGTTCTGAAATCTTAATCATTTCATTTTCTATACATGTTCATTAAACATTTGAAATTTTGTCTCAATTGGATAATTCCTTTTGCTGCATCGAAGTTTTTTGTCAAAGAGGTATCTGTAATAACTTTTCTTTTGATATGCGCTAGATTTACATAGTAAATTATGCGAAGAATCTGTTGATTTTTCCTCAGGATTCTAAAAATGTCGTAAAGATGAAATGAATTATTTAGAAGTTATTGTAGATTTCACTGATAATCATGTTGCAAAAACATCAATTGTTTCTATCTATTCCTGATAGAATCTTTTCGACAAATTGTATTTTTTTTTTAATTTTACAACAGCTTTCATTCATATCATTCATTTTGTAGATTTTCAAAAATATATTTTAATAGTTTATTTCATTTTGAAAATGGCAAATTACAATTTGTGGAAAATATTATTCAGTCAAAATTAAAGTGAAATATTCAAGGCGTTAATAGCATTTGTAATTGCCAAGATTACAACAATACATATCACGTGCAACCAAGGCGCGCACAACAAAGACAAATTGATGCGTTGCCTTGGTGATGAAAAAAGAACTTGAAGAAAAAGAGGGCGAAAGGACAGGCCAATATACATTCCTGTTTGCATATGGATCAAAGATTGATAAAAGATCCGTGATTACTTAAAAGTTAAATAAAGCAAACTCTACTAAAGAAGAATGAATCGAAAAGGTTATTCATCGAGTAAGTATAAATTTTAATGACCTATTTAATATTTTTCCAGAGCGAAACCACCTTTAGGGCTAAGAGTTATAGGAACTGTGTATTGAAGATGATGCCGCCATTTTCTTTGAATGATGATTGAAAGTACATAAAGCAAGCTGTACGTATAGAGGAACCAACAGAACTATCTATGTTTTATTCGTGTGCGTTATCAAGTCATAAAGTAAGTGGATTCATTTTTTCCATTATTTTAACATGGATATAATTAAACACCACGAACACTCAAGAAACAGAACTGATTAAAGTAACGGTTTTAAATAGATTGAGGAAACATTAGTTCGAGGAATTGATCAAGATTCTGTAAGTGGCATATGTATAGATTACATGTACTTTAACTGCGTGATTAACGAACGATTTAAAAGACAGTGATGATAGCCAAGTGATTCGAATAGTGTTAATCCAATTAGGAAGACAAGAACTTTATTCAATTTGTTTCTTCACACAAGTGAAAGCCATACGTTGTCCGATCAACATTGATTTATTTATAGAAGCAGTTTTAAATGTTAACGCATATGCCATTTATGTTCAATAATTTTTTTGTTATTATATGTATATTATTGTCTCATTTAACTTAAAGCAAAAAAAAATATACTCAGAATAAAGTAATTTTAAATATACTAAATCTCATCTACAAATTTAACAATTTTACAGTTTCATTTTTTTTGTTAATTCATTTTGACTTTCTTGATAATTATAAACCATAGATTCTTTAATGTCAATGGCATGTGATTCCACTACTCGAAGAACTATTTGAATTTCATTTTTGTTTTCAAAATTAACCAGAAAATGACTTTAGAAAAAATCATAAAATGGATTTTAGTTTCGCTAAATGATGCAAGTAAAGTTGCCATGAAATTATCTAAGTTATAATTTGTTCTTATTGTTTTCTATAGAGGTCAGATTTTGTAATGGAGAGGTCGTATTTGTTTATCTGACACAGATGAGTGATGAACGCAATTTCCTGTTGCTTCGAATACGGAACTTTTTACTTCAGGCCATTACAACGATTGTTAGCTTCCATTAACATATTCGATTGCATTGAATTTGTGATTTCGTTTCTTGGTTATGTGAAAACGTTAAATTACTAAAAATTTACTATCTAATTTTTTTGGTTTTTGGATAATGGATTTAATATGGATAACAACTGGAATCATTCCCAAATGGATGATGAGCCCTGATGATAAGATCATCAGACAAAAATTCTACTAATTTTTTTTTTTTTTTTTTTGGAAGATTCAGAGCAAGAATCCCAAGAAATTTCGTTTTTATTTAAAATACACTCACTTCCAAAAGTTAAGCACGGAGCTGTAAAATGCGAAAAAATGGACAAGTACTGCTCCGATTGACATGAAATGCTGCAAGTAGGGGAGACCGGGGCAGAGCGGTCCACTTTTTTTTGTTGAATTTTTTTATTTTTTTTGTTAAGAGATTTTCCATTGCATTTATTTTTGTCAGAATCGGGAACTATTCAAGAATGTAAATACTTGATTTCATTTCATTATATTCATAAATAAAATTGGTATTAATTCGCAAAGCAAAAATGGTAGAGTGGTCCAACCTGCCTCGACCACGGGGCAGGCTGGACCACAACATGGGACACGTTGGTCCGGGTAAGAATAACAACATTTAAAGTAAGATTTTTATTGAATATAAAATAACATGCCATTTAGGATATCATGAAATAAAGTTTAACTTAATATAGACTACAGTCCTCCTAGCGAAAGAATGACTCTGACCTTGAACTACAACAATGATCTCTTAATCATTCCAGGACTGAAGTTTGTATAGAGAAACTATTCACAATCGCCAATCAGAAGCCAAGCACTTTCCCGCCATAAACACTGACATATGCAATCGATTCAAATTCTACTATAGCGACATCTGGTGGCCACGGTCGTTCTTTGGTTTGCCCGAATATACCTAAGGTATTACATATTCAAGTGAAAATTTAAAATAATCATTAAGCAGTTGAAAGTCGTAAATGAATAATATCAAATAGGTTTACATTGAATTAATTAATCACTTTCACTAGAGAAATCTTCTTTCCAGTGAGGCATTCGTAAAATAAACCCCGAATATCACTGGCTACGCAGGAACTATGGGCCCATCTCTTGCACTGCGTACATTGAATCTACTCCTGCCATGGTTTGCTTTTTTTTAAAGTTCTTCAAACAGGAGAGGCGCACAGCCTCTTCATCATCTTCATCATCACTAATCATCTGTAATTGTTTCCTCTTTATCCCTTTTCCTTTGCTTCTATTTGTTTTTTTTTTGTTTATGTTGATTTTACAGACTGTTGGCCGAGTCATGTTTTTCGTTGCTACTCTTTCTTTTCTTTCTTTAGATTTTCGTTGCTCTTCTTGCAGAGCATTTTTTAGTGGCGTATCCGTCAGTATTGCCATTGACCTTTTTTTGTTCTCTATTAAGATTATTGCCGTGCTGGCGTGGTCGTGCGGTCTCGGCGGCGGCCAGCCGTGGCGTCCAGTGCGCCAGTTCCTGGGTTCGAATCCCGGCAGGGGCATGGCTGTTTCAATTTCCTTTCCTGTGTTGTCCAGCCTCTTCTTCACTTTCTCTTCGGTCTGACGTCATTCCTTAATGGCGTCCAGGGGGAAGGTAACGGGAAACCATCCCCAGTATCTGTTCCCTAGTATATCTACGGCTTCTCCTAGGGGTTCGCCCTACGGGGGTCACTAGGTTCCGTAGATCGCGTAACTTCGTATATACGAAGATCGTACATCATGATGATGATGATGATTAAGATTAAGATTATATTGTTATTTATGTCATTTTTTAATGCCTTCTAATGTAACAAAGTGTGTATAGAATTTATATTTAATTTAGAGTTTCACTTACTGAAAATTGTTTTAGTTCACTTAGGGATGAAATTGTGTATGTTTTAGAATACGCTCCCTCTCCTGAAATGTTTAGACTGATTGGGTGTACTTTTTGCCCGTGTGTTTCAGATTCATCAACTGATCTGATTTTCCCTGCCAGAGTGTACTTAACTTTTCTCTTTTTGTTCCCATGGGAAAACGAAACAGATAAAACCACGTGATCACTTAATCAACGCACAACTGTTTTTTCGAAGTTTTTCTTTTTCTTTCGCACAAATTGTTTTCTAAATAAGCTCAAACCATTAAAATAATATTTAACCATGAAATATCACAATAATAATATACAAGACTTTACCAAATACAAAAATTCAAATACATAATTACAACAATACTATTATTAAAAATCAAAATATATTCCCTCAGAGACCAAGATTTTAATCGTGTCATGTTGCCAATTCCACAACGTGACAGTTTGCATAGTTAGAATTTAATAACAGTTAAATGTGTAAATTGGCTATTTTCGAAGATTAAGATGCCTTCGCACGAAGTCTTCCCTTATTACAGTACTTACTGAGAGGAATTACTAAAGGGGTAATATCCTTTAATAATATAGGCTACATTAATATAGTAAAAAAATATAATATGTAGGCCTAAGAAATATATAATATAGAAAAAAAATATAATGTATAGTGCCAAAATATTTTATTGTAAAAACAGCGGGGCAGAGTGGACCACTGGTCCAATGTGCCCCGTGTCGTTCGGTCCACTCTGCCCCATCGCCATTTTGGCGTTTCCTTCAGTTGTAACTATCGGCTACTTTAAGTATTCAATTCATACTATAGCTTAAAATGATCTTTAGATTGCCGCCTTTAATATGCATATTACGGTTGTGTTATTAAATGCATTGCTGAACGGCAATATTAAAGTAAAAACAACACTAAAATTTACTTACCTGAACAAAAACAAAACAATCGATCACCTCACTGTCACCAATAAGAATTCACTGACGCTTTTGTGGTAGCAGCGCCACAATGGCACCAACCTTCTATCCGATTTTTGGCACATTCTAGCGTCTACACGAATTACTAAAGGCAACGGTCCACTCTACCCCTAGGTCCACTTGGCCCCGGTCTCCCCTACTGTCCGTTTTGATAAGCGAAAGCCACGACAACACAGACGATTCTACTCCGCAAAGGGGTGATCCGCTGAGATGGGAACTTTCACAAGACCTGTTTTTCTTTTAGTATACGTTATTTTTGCAACAGTAGTTTTTTCGTTACATAATTCTTTCCCGAAAACCGCAAATAGAACGCAGCTACTAGTAAACTAACAGTGATAAAAAGTAAATATCATCTCTTTATTTTTCCTCAATCTTATTTTCATGAAATCCAAGGAGACCTGACGCATGCGCAAAAGCGTTGAAGGCTCTCGTAAACGAAAACGAACAGTAAGTAGCTCTATCTGTATTCATGAAACAAAACAAAGAATTACATACCGAGATAAACAAAATATTGAATTTTCATAAATTATAAGATGACGTCCTATTTGCGTCATTAACAAAATGATGTTTAAATTCAAAACAAACAACAAAAACCGACATTAATAGGGTATATGAACACCCCTCTCCTGCATACAAAGTTTACAGCGTGTGATAATGCTTGTTACAAGGTGATCAACCACCGCAGAGTCCAGTAATCGCCATTCCTCCTGTAGGGCAGTTTCTAAAGCTCTGAGTATGGCTGGAGGTGGAAAACGTCGACATAAAAGCACGGCCGAGGGCATCCCAAAGATTTTCAATTGGATTAAGGTCCGGCGAGTAAGCTGGCCACTCCATAAGCGCAATCCCCTCACTCTCCAGAAAGTCGTCAACGATGGCAGCTCTATGGGGACGCGCATTATCGTCCATTAAAACGAAACAAGGACGAACTGCTGCAGCATACAGTTTCACAATGGGGTTAGGACTTCATCTCGATACAGTACAGCCGTCACAGGACCTTGCCTATAGATGTGCAGGTGCCTTATCCCAATAAAAAGCCCTGCCCAGACCATGATGCTTCCACCACGGAATGCGTGATGTTCAGTGAAGTTCTGGGGCCGATTGCGTGTGCCTTGTTCCCTCCAGACCATTACACGCTTATCATTGGATTCTAGCGCAGATCTGGACTGATCTGTGAACATAACGTTACACCAATCTGATAGTCCAATTCACATGCTGGCGGAACCAATGATTCACAGTTACAAATCTTATATTTTTCTCTTTTTCCATAGTTATTTCCAGTTATTCACGGTTACAAATCTTATTTTTTTCTCATTTTCAACAATTATTATTTCCAATGATTCACAGTTGTAATCGTGCCCCTCTGGATTGGACGGATAAAGGAACACAAACTCATAGTACCCGGGCGCACAGACTATTCATGTGTAGCTTTCGACGAACAGTAGTGGCAGATATCGTCTTACCAATGGCCGCTGCAACCATAGATGTCACACGTGTGAAGGTCGATCTTTGATTCCGCTTGGCTACAACAGCAATATATCGATCTTCCGCGAGGGTCGAATCCTTGGACGACCGGCTACAGGTCTTCGGACAACTGTTTGGCTGGTTTGGAATTCTTTCCATAATCGTGAAATGACGGAATGAGGAAAGCCAAAGAAACGAACAACCTCTGTTACAGACTGTCCGGCTTCAATGCGTCCGGCAGCCCGCAAGCGCTCAGAATCTTCCATTCGTCTTCTGGAAGCCATAGAAACACGTCTAGCTTGAAAACAAATCGTACGAATGTTCTAAACACCTTTCATCAGCACTTACATGCAACTCCTGTAACCCTTCACAATGCCGGCTTCTTATACGACTGTCTTTTTTTGCATATCTCTCGACGCGAAACCGTGATTGGCTGTTACCTATATAATTTGCATACTTCCTTGGCAGCAAATTTCAGCTTCTTTAATTCAGATCTCTTTCGGAAATTAACATTTTTCCTCTCCGTGCTTAACTTTGGAAGTGAGTGTACATAATCGTTTCCTATGAGTATGCAAGTTATTGTAGCGATGTATTTACAAAACTCTGTAGCTGAAGAAAACGATGCATCTTCATAATAACCGATGTCGCTTCATTCAACTGAAAATAAAACAATTACACTGAAGCACAGAATATGAAGATAAGCGACAAATGTCCAGAGGTCAGAACTAGCAACTTACTATTCCTTACGATTTTCTTTAGAGACCTATTTCTCACACCTATTTCCACAAGCTTCCATTGTTCTTCATTTTCAAGACACTATAAGGACAAAACATGCGAGAAATAATGCATGAAAATTAATGCTTTTGTTAATAGGGACTGGTTTAGTTTTTTACTTTTTTAAGTTCACATGACTGTGGAGATGAACTAATGATTTACAGAAGAAATTGAAGATTAATTTTTGTGAAGTTGAGTTCATGAGATTGTCGTTCTAAAATGAACTGTTTTGAAGTTGACATTGAATTTTTATTGAAATTTGTGATTACATTGGTTACATTTCGTATTTATCAAAGTATCAATTTCTATTACAAAGCTTTGGTTTTCATCCTCTATTATAATATCAATTTTTCAAAAATTTCCTCTGCTTTTGTAAGTGTGCTTTACGACATTTTTCCACATGTCTTTGTTGACTTTTCTGTAAAAATATCTTAATTTTTTCTTGTAAAATATATATTAATTTTTTTTAAGTTCACTCCTCGATTTTATTGTTCTTAAAATGAACTGTTGACATTCAATGACAATCATAATTTTGTTTTTGTTAGTTCTCATCAATGGGGATGTAAAATGAACATCAGTATTGTATTCATTAGCGTGTATAGTGGAACCAGATAACACGATTCTTTCCAAATAACTGTTCGAATGCAATTTGTACGAATGCTGAATCAATTTTTTTCATAAGAAATAATGTAAATAGGATTAATTAGTTTCAGACTCCCAAATGATGTTCATTTAAACCTTTATAATATTATTTAATCATAAAATCATACATAAAAACTATATGGCCAGGTCCGAGACAAGAGTTTCACTTTAAAACTTTGTGCTTACATTGGTTACATTTCGTCTTTATCAAACTTCTCCTAATGGAGTTTTTTTTTTCAGTTCAATATATTGTCGATCTGATCTGCTTTTCTTTTATGCTTAGTTGAATCACTAATATTTTTTGAACTCATAATTAAACTTATTTTCAATTTAAAAATAACCAACAATAGCAATAAAAGAACACAATGTTTTACGGAGCTTGTACAAATGCTTAGCGAACGAAGGTCAACACGAGACGTGGTAACGTCCTATTTCCGAATAGAATTTTATTCGAAAAAGAAACATGCGGAGTTGTACGAGTATAGAGGTGAACAAATGGCGGGGTTCCACTATATTTCGTCTTTTCCCTCGTGGCAGATCCGTGAAAATCCTGTGTAGAAAACTATCGTTAGTCGCTATCTTGTTTGTTTTGATTTTAGTGCATTTTGATTGGCGAAGAATAAATACAAATATTATTGCCTAACATGAAGGCAGATTGCTATTGAATTCCTTAAGATAGATGAAATTTCGCATTTGACAATACTTTGCTAAGCCTAAAAGTTGGATCTAGTTTCTTTGGCGGCAAAATACAAAAGCCCTGAAAAAAATCGGACGGGATAATCTTTAGCTTGGCTTCAAAAAGCGATCTGACATTAAATATAACCAAAACAGTCTACATGTGGTTCTATCAACGATATAAAACAGTTTCTTAAAAAACTTCTCCCTGCATAAAACAACTCCTTATTACAAGAAGTCTCCATCTTTAAATACTTTCTCATGATCTTTCTTGAATTTACAAGCCCCAAAAACTGGAGGCTAAGTCTCCAGAAACATAGCTAATATCGGTAAACTAAATTTTCTTTCAACTGTTTCCACTGTTTTGAAATGAATACGTAGTGTAATACTGTGATGGCAAAAACCTGAATTCAAAAATAGCATAGAAATCCATTGTTTAGATTCTAATGCTTCTATTTGGGAATCTTTGTTGTTTTCTAGCGTTTGTTTATCAACAAACACTCATTTGGAAAAGATTACAAATAAAAAAAACTAAAAAAAAACTAAGGACCTTCCCAATTCTCGAATGTGATTACGAAGTTTCAACAAGATCTATCCAGCTGATCAAAGTTATTAAATACATGCACACACACAGAGACTGGTTGATTTCATAAGCTTTTCTTTCCTATTAGAAAGTAGTTTAAAACTAGATAAAAACATTGAAAGGTTTTAATGTGTGATACATTATTTCTTAAATTTGTTTTGTTAAATTGACATAGAACTACATTTTATTTATGTGAAATTTTATCCGGAAAAAAAAAATAAGAAAAATTTCTTTATTAGAATTTAAGGAGAATAATAGTAATTGTTTGAATGATATAAACTAATTTCATTAACTTTTCTCATTATTTTCTAGTGAATTTCATTAAGCTTTTTTTCATTTTTTTCTTTCTTTTTTTTTACTTTATACAGACGTCGACAGATTTCAGCCTAAGCAATAAATAAACATCTTTGCAAACTTAAACGTTACGAAATAATTAGGTATGAAAATCAAGGAATAGCTCTTGGACTGTTTTGTCGTCACAACCTACGTCCCAGTTCGAAGAGCCCGCTGCTAGGGTTTTAGCATTGTTTTTAGCATTTAGCACTGCACATCAGTAGAGATAATTCAAACTTTTCTTCTTGCTCGTTCAGAAATAATCCAGTTACGGCTAAATTCATAAGATAAAATCTCCTTTTATATTTCCTATAGTTCTTGTCTTAGAGCTTAAAATGTTCTTCAAATACGTTTTTATACTTTTTACCCCTTTTCGGAAACAAACATAAATTTCAAAGTCGTTTGACAGACACATCTTTTCCTTCTTCTGTAACTTTCAGATGATTCTCGCTTTCAATTGTTGGAAATTTGCACACTCTAACCATAACCTCGTTATCTCTCCTCATTGTTGCACGTGCACTTATTATCCATCAGATTAACTCAATTCCACTAAATTAAACAAACTTAAATCGAAAAAACTTATCAATTTAATAATTGAAAAAAATAGTATTTCTTTCCTTACATTTAGTAATAAATAAAATTGTACACAAAAGTAGTTTTCGACAAAAATTAAATGTCAGATTTTAATATTATTGAACAAAATAATAAATCACAATGAAACATCTTGATTAGCAATGCTACTTCTGTCTGTTTTCGACTTCTGCTTATAGAATAAATAGATTATCACATTTTTTGTAGAAATTGTAGAGGTATTAAATTATAACGTATAATTTGATTAGTAATATTTATATTATCAAATTTTTTTTGTGCTTGAAAAGAAATTATTTTTTTTTTATCGAGAAGCAAATTCAAATTGGTAATTTGAATTATGTAAATGTGTCTCGTTACGTAACGAGAGGGAGTGATATATAAAGAGCTGCGCTCACTCTGTGTCTGGTCTATCGGTCTAGCTGTCTATCTAGTCTCGATCTAATAATGCTACTATGAGCTAAGACTAGGATTCAACCAGAACTAAAAGAACTATGAGGGTAAACTAGAATGCTACTAGAAATATTTCTAGAATTTTACTAAGACTAGGATTTTGTTAGCCAAAAGACCAAACAAGAAACAAATCGGAAATTACTAGAAGATAATTCTACTAGGAAGATTATTTAAACTATTTACGAACTGTTGGAATTATTAGAAGTGAGCTGAACACGAGAATACGAAGGAATTACTCTAGACACGAACTGAAGTTTGAATGCAGAAGAATTCCTTATCCTTTGATAGCAGATTAATCGGAGACGAATAATTTCGCACAAGTGAAATCAGTGGCGTATATAGAATATATTTTCGGGGGGGGGGGCCAAGATTAATGTAGGGTTAAGTTAAGTAATTGTAAGTAGACACCCTATGGAAACCTTTCTGTTCAACCAAAAAAAAAAACCTTGGGAGGACATACCTTCATTATTTCGGGGGGGGGGCCCGGGCCAAAAAATCTCTTCAACCAAAAAAAAAGATGGAAACCTATTTGTTCAACCAAGAAAAAAACCTTCATTATTTCGGGAGGGGCCCGGGCCCCCTCGGCCCCCCCTTCTTATATACGCCCCTGAGTGAAATGCTAAAAGTGATTCAACGTCTAAGCGCCGTAAGAAGTCAAACCATTGCCGATAAGAAGCAGACGACAAGTGCGAAGGCATCATGGGAATGTTCTCAACGAGAAGAGAAACATCTGACTAGGATAGCGGTTGCCATGTTGGAGCGAACAAGCAGAGATCAAGTGCCGGACCATGCAGCATTCCGAACCAACGAGAGGAGAAGCGGGAATTCCTAACGAACAGTTCGAGGAGAGATAATTGACCGAGATGAAAAGCCACTAGTATTAAGCATAAACTGTGAGTAAGAATTTATTATTTCATTTTGGAGGGAAAGCGTTTTGCCGAGACGAGCGAGAAACTACTCCAAGAGAAAGTTGTTAAGAAAACCTAATGCTTATAGTGAGAGCGGTATTACTGAGAATATCGTAGTATTTAATTCACACAGGTGATTGAATTTAAAAGCCATTAATTATAGAGCTAAAGTTAACTCACACAGGTGATTAAATTAAAAGCCATTAATTATAGAGCTGGGAGAATTCACACAGGTGAATTAGAGAAAGCCATTTATTATTATTTCAAGCAGAAGTAATTTATATTAATAAAATATGGTTTTAAGCCAACGCACAAATTAAATACAAAATATAATAAAAGAGCTTAAAAACAAAGCTTACTGCGATCAATATTGATTTCATCAGCCAGGTACTGCTGATATCATCAGGCAAAGAATACAAGATAAATACAAAATACAAGATAAATAATTTATATTGTTGAACTGAATTCTCGCGTTGATAGAAAACGGAGTGTCAAGTATTAGTTCTTCTTTACTTAATGATTAGAGTTTCAGGATTAAGAAGTTAATTATTAGAAAACGTGCTTTTGACAATTAAACAAAGAACTGAAATTAATTAAGAATTTAATTTCATTAGAATTCAGAGTTTGTGAAGTGTTAGATTTTGGATTACGTTTAGATATCGAGTTGATGTTAAACAGGATTAAAGTAATTTTACTATTGAAGATTCAAAGAAGCAAGATTTAAGAACTTGGCGTAAAGAACATTTGTGACGTTGGCTTCAGCAGGAAGAACTCTGAATATTTTATACATACAACTAGTTATTTTAAATGTCCTCTCTAATAAATCTTTTGGTAGTTATGAATGAAATGTCACCTGTCGAATTAGGCCTAATCTTCTTTATTTCGGATGAAAGTGATTCGTTATTACATGATAGGGATAAAAGCGTTGGAAAATTCTGGATTTGTCTTGTAGTTTTTAAGAACTTTCTACATTTATTTGGAACTGTTTGATGGCGGCGGATTTATATTTTCGAAGCATGATGTTGTAGCGTCTTTGGGAGTCGATTAAGACCGAATCAGTAGCGCTGTTAAGATCAGCCCGATAGTTCCATTTGGCGGCCAATTTAAATATATCCGAAACTGAGAAATTGTGCTGCTAAAGAAGTATCGTAAGTGTAAAATAGATAAAATAATTGAAAAATTGGAAGGAAATTATGTAAATTTGGGGAAAAATAATTAAGAAATGGTGTGAAAGTAATTGCGTGAAATTTATATTGAAATTAAGAAGGAAATTTCCTTTTCTAAAATTGTAAATACTAAAGAAGTATCGTACGTGTAAAATAGATAAAATAATTGAAAAATTGGAAGGAAATTATGTAAATTTCAGGAAAAATAATTAAGAAATGGTGGGAAAGTAAAAATAATGGATTGCGTGAAATTTATATTGAAATTAAGTAGTAGTTACAATTAACTTCCCTAACGCACATTTTCAACCCAAAATAATTAGCATTAGGTTACCTACAATTAACTTCCCTAAGGCACATTTTC
>JAFIDM010004315.1:82773-110389 GCA_023159025.1 Thereuonema tuberculata | reverse complement strand
GTTAATTGAGGTTCGCTTAGCTGCAGGATGTATGTAGTGGAAAAAAAACCCGTTCATTTATATTGATTTCATTATTTATTTCTTTATTTTCATCGTCGTTGCAAATATCTTTCTATCACGGGCTTTCTCATTTCGGAATGACCCTCGCTTTCTGTCCTACTTAGCGGCCATCTTGAAAGTAGCGCTAAGCCGCCATCTTGCAAATAGTTCGGTGTGGCTATTTGCAATGCCCTTCCGTTTCATCAGAGTTCCAAATATATCTCGAAATTTCTCAAAAAATACAGCATCACACCACATTTTTCCATCGCTTTTATTCTTAGTATGGATTAACGAATCTTTTTCATCCAAAACGAAAAAAAAAAAAAAATTCCACAGGTGACATTTCATTCATAATTACCAATCTTTTTAGATTTTATTTAGTTTGTTGGCTATCTCCTTCCACTCTGCCAAACAAAACTACCCGTTCTGCAGAACTACGGAGCAGAAATGAAATAGCTTTTCAATCTTACGAGATCCCTTCAACTTTCCTTAAACAAATTACAGATGAAATTCTCTTATCTCAGATATTTAATATTTCCGTATTTACTATTTTCTTATGTGAACGCATCCTCTTCTAAACATGTTCAAATTGTTCAAATTATCTCTCCAAGCCCCAAATGAATATTCTTCCTCCTGGTATTCTATCTCAAAATGCTCACCACAAGGAACCATTGTTTCACCTCTTCTCTTCATTTATTTACAAATGATTATTCTAACTTCTCTGTCTCGAAAATATATTTTCTATTCTCTAATAAAAATATAGAAAATCTCAAACAAGGCGTTAAAGTTTCACTGTAAATTACCCGTTTCAATTTTCCAGATGGCTTTCAAGATCGGTGTAATGTATCCTTCCGCCAGAAGATGTCAGTATCAATATTTTGCCTTTATAATGGATGTTATCTGATTCAAGATAATAACTACTGTTAAAAAATGTTGAGGGGAAAAAATATCTAAAATTTAGTCTTATTTTTTTAGTCTTAACAATTTTTTTAAAGAATATTTTCTTTAAAATATCAAAATTACAAACACAAACAGAAATAAACTTATAATTTTCCATCAGGGCAAAATATTTTGTTTGTCATCCATTATTTGTACAGATAATTTTATATATATAATTATTTTATATATATAAAATATTCACTGATGGCCAAACTTGAAGCTCATCCTTCAAGTTTAGCAATGCAAAGATACAGGGTGATTATAATTAAAGTTGAAGAACTACCTCTGAGAATGACCTGAATGAGAATGATCTCTGAGAATGAACTGAATATACTCACAGAAAGGGAAAATGGTATGACTTAAGAAAAAAAATAATACATTAAAACATCAAATGTTTTAATGCTTTAAGTGTCATAATATGCAAAATGCAATACGCACCATGCACATGACACATTGCATTTGTTATAAAAACAAGGGACATGGCGTTTTCCTCATATTGCTTCTGAGAAGCTCGCCCTGACTCTCTAAATGAAGGATCGCGCTCTGCTTGTGAAGCTCCTTTATAAGAACGGTGACTGTGCGCCAGTAACTCTGAAGACGTTTCGGCCAGTAAAGGGTATGAAAAAAGGCTGTGGTCCGATGCCTGCAAGGGACTGGAGAAAATGATGAGAAATTTGAAGAGACAGGTTTGAAAAATCTGGCAGAGAGAGGAAGCCAATTGCTTCGACGTTAGTGGAAGATGTGGCCACAGCAGAAAGAGACGAGGGCTGGTGTGCAGACGTGCAGTGTACAGGGAATTGTCCGAACTTTGGACATGCCTGTGAACACGGTGCATAAAATTGTACGAAACATCCTGCATTGCTATCCATACAAAATTACCCATGTTCAGGAGTTTCTTCCTGCTGACCTACCTTTAAGAGAAAGCTTTGCTCAAGAATTTCTTGCTCGTATGGAAGTGGACAATGAATGGCCTGGAACATTTTGTGGACAGATGAAGCCCATTTCCATCTCCAAAGACATGTCAATAATCAGAATTGCAGAACATGGGCAAAGGAAAATCCGTTCGCACTTGAACCAGTATCTTTTCATTCTGCAAAGATAACTTTGTGGTGCGGGTTGACACCAGCGTTTATCGTAGTGCCATTTCTTTTCGAGGAAATAGGTCGTGCGGGTCCTTTACCTGGACTGTCAATGATAAACGCAGTGATAGTCTTTTGCACAACCACATCATTCCTACACTTCAACAGTGTGCATATGAGAGTAACATCATTTTTATGCAAGATGGCGCTCCTCCGCACATTGCAAAGCTAGTGAAGCAGCTACTGAAGAGGCATTTCGGAAATAATAGAATTCTCAGCTGTCATTTTCCAACAGCCTGGCTGTCAAGATCACCTGAATTTAATCCTTGTGACTTCTGGCTGTGGGTTTATCTGAAAAACGTTGTGTGTAGTGGTCCGATTGTAAACTTAGCTGAATTGAACAATATATTCACAAGGCAACCCCCTGAGACACTCCGATCTGTTGTGGAACATACTGTTTCTTGGTTTCAACTTCTGGCAGAAAAGGGTAGACAGCATATTGAACATGTATTGTGCAAGTGTCGCGATACTTAACAACCGATTTCATTATTGCTTTTTATATGTTTGTTGGCCTCAGGACAATTTAAAACCGATTTTTCCCATCCGATGTGGTACGACTTTGCCGGGATGGATGGGCTTTAAACTAACAATGCCACAACTGTTGAATGACTTTGAAGTCATTTCTTCAGTAAAAACCCGATATAGTCATGCACATTGAACAGTGCAGTTAGTGTAACATGCAACTGAAGCCATAGCCATTGATTTACGCCATTTGAATGGAAGATGAACAAATAGGAAAAGAAAGGAGCAAGTGATCCACGGAATTCGAGTAAAAAAATAGTTTGTAACGAACGCTATTGATTGAAGGGCGGAATTCTTTCTTGTAAAAAATATCTAGCATTGTTTTCTTCTTCACCCATAAAACAGTTCAATTAACTATTTGTCAGTGTTGGATAATTTCATCTAAACAATGGACATATCTCTCGTCTCTTTGCGCTAACCCCATCAATTGAATCCAGATGAGTTTCCTATTCTCTTCCAATCCTACTCTGCAAACGTCTTCTACAGTTATTCAAATGGATCAGTTTCATTGGATTTAATCCAACTATTTCCACTCCAGTACTTTCAATTTCCGTCTTATTATAGTGTTACATTTGTTAAAATAGGAAATCACCAAACACACAAAAATTGTTAAAAAAGTTTATGATAAATAAAAATGTTTTAAAAATACATTACAGGTTGAAGTCGAGAGCTTTCGGAAACTATGTGTTTCCCTTGTCAATCAAAGTAACAATGAAGACTTTTAGTTTTAAATAATAAATTAATAAGATTTTTGTCCAATCGGAGTGATTTAAAAAGTTGACCAATGTCGGGAGGATCACAAGTTGAAACCGTCAATCAGGATACTTGGTGAGGAATGTTGAGAAGTCTTCTATGATTGGTGGTGTTTGATTTTTTTGTATGTAGCATCCTCTGGTGGCGGGTTGATGAAAGCACTTTATTTTTCTTGTAGAACACAGTGTGTTCATCAACCCGCCACCAGAGGATGCTACATACAAAAAAATCAAACACCACCAATCATAGAAGACTTCTCAACATTCCTCACCAAGTATCCTGATTGACGGTTTCAACTTGTGATCCTCCCGACATTGGTCAACTTTTTAAATCACTCCGATTGGACAAAAATCTTATTAATTTATTATTTAAAACTAAAAGTCTTCATTGTTACTTTGATTGACAAGGGAAACACATAGTTTCCGAAAGCTCTCGACTTCAACCTGTAATGTATTTTTAAAACATTTTTATTTATCATAAACTTTTTTAACAATTTTTGTGTGTTTGGTGATTTCCTATTTTAACAAATGAAAAAAATTTTTTAACACACGTTAAGCTTTTATACAAAATTATAGTGTTACATGTTGTTTTAGGGCGCTCGCCATCTGATGCATCCCTAAGCAAACCACGACTACGGGACAAGGGGGGAGAAGGTAAATAATGGAGTGAATGAGGAGATTGGACGGGGAAATAAAGGGAGGTGCCGTGGAAAGCCAGCCTAGCGACGGGGGGGATTTATCAGAAGGCCCGCGCCTCTCAGTTAAAGAATAGTGAGGCTAAGACAGGAGTAAGATATACAAGAAAAGATTTTATTAAATGATAAGAAAGATAAATGATTACAAGTGCTATTTACAACCGGTCATAGGGTCCGTTTAACTGTCCAAGACTCGGGAGCTCGGGGTATGCCGTGCGTCGGAGTGGGAACTGCCAGTAGGTCCGCTGAACTCTTGTGGTCGGGCCGTCGAGGGGGGATCTGGCAGCCTCTATGATTCCCGTGGGTTCTTCCGGACGAAGCGATTCAGGATTCGGGCGCTATGGGAAATCCTGACGATGATCGCTGTGAGCCGCTGCTTTCCAGCGGTCGGGCGTTGAAGGTCAGGCGGCGAGAGATCAATGACGGTCGGGTATCTTGCGAAGCCGTTTCTTAGACTCTCTTCCGTAATGGCGCAGCCTGCATATCTCTGCGTAGTGTCGAGTGATTCGCCGACTTCAATCGGTGGAAGCCGGCAAAATGAAGACACTGAAGGCGGATACGGTAGCTGCTATCGGTTCCGCATTCCGCGGGATCTGGGCCGTATCTTTGCAGCTGTCATCCGCTTGCTATCGTCGGCGTCCGGTCAAAGGCTAGTCGTCGGCAATTGTGGAGGCGGGCAGGCATTTCGGCGATCTGGCTCGCTGACCGCCAGAGCCTGGTCGCCTGCCGTGGCACCTCGCCTCCTCAGGAACACCACCCTTTCTCTCAGGGACCGACGTATATACTCGTGGGAGGGGTGGCGAAGCATTTCCTTCCCTCTATCGCTTCTGGCACACCTCTGTTTGTCTGTCGGCAGTTCCTTTGTTTTCCGTTTTGACAGAAACGCACATAACAAAAAAGGGAGAAAGTTGGAGAAAGCTTTTAAGGTAATCAATAGGCTTCATGGCCTGTTAGCCTTTGTGGACCGTTACGAAAAGCTTTCTCGAGCCATTCCCGAAGTCATTAAAACAGGCAGAAAAGTTTCTAGGCGCCAGTTTGTCGGCAGTTAAAGCAGGGAACCCTATGAATACCGGCATTAGTTTTAGGTTAAGATATTGGAATTAGGAAAATTATAAAGAAAGGTGAAAATATATTATAGAAATATTATACAAAAGGAAAGGAGATGAGGGGATAAAAGCGTAGCGCGGGTAACGAGCAGCGTTCGTTACAATAGTACAGTGGCACCTCTCATACCCGACATCGGATCAACCGACTCCCCGCGTCATCCGACCCTGTCTAGACAAGCGGCGCGCCAGCGTTATCTGTTTTCCTGTCACAAGAAGCCAAGCAGATGTCTTCAGTCCTTTCTTTGTTTCCTGCCTGAGTCATGCTCGTTTTATCGATTAGTTGACGGAAGTCTGCTGACCTGTTCAGTGTACAGTATTGTTTCATGTTGTGTTATTGTTTTGGAAATTACAGTAGTGGAAGTGAATGTTACTGTGTAAGTGAAAGTTTGTAGTGTAAATATAATAATGGCTACAAGTATGAAGAGAAAACGTATTTTGTGCACAGATGATGAGATCATTGACATCGTTGTGCAACAAGCTAGTGCTGAAGAAGAGGAGTCAGATGAAGAAAAAGAGGAAGACGAAAACATCAGCCACTCTGCAGCAAAGGATGCCTTCGAGACTGTCCTAAAGTACTTGGAGCAGCAATCAACAGCAACAGCCATGGACGTTATTTGGGCAAAGAAATGGCGTGACGCAGTAGCCAAGTCAAGGTTTAAAAAATTGAAACAAAAAAACATTTCTGATTTTTTTTATGTAGTTTTAACATGATCTAAACATATTTTCATTCTTTACTTATAACTTAAACACAGTTTTATTCTTTATGTATTTGGCTTTTGTAACAATAATAGCAAATTGAATTGAATTTTAATTTCCATAAAGGAAAATACAAAAAAAGTTAGAAGGTACCATTTGTAATAAGAAGTAATTTAAAAAAATTAAAAGTGAACGTCTAACATAATAAATATTGATAAATAACTTTCTTACTACATTTAAAGTGGTCTACATTCCAATTCTTTAACAGTATTTTCAGTAAAACATAGATATTAAAATGAGTTTAATAATAATTTTATTGAGATTTAGTATTATCTATTTGAAATTGAAGTTTAAGTGTTTTGCATTAAAAGCTGAACATAACGATTTTTCAGAAATTGCTTTGTCTTTGATGGATTAAGTCAAAAGTGAAGATGTGTTTTGGAACAAATAATCACCTCGCTTTGACGACAAATAAACGATTAAAGTTATTGTATAGTGAATAATAAGGAAAATAAACGTAGGCCATCTATGTTGGTAGGAATGATGTGAAACAAAAACTATTTTTTTTGAAAGTTGGGAGACCTTTGTCTAGGTGGGAATCCGATTCTCAACGAGCCATAGTTTCTCACACTTTTCTCGTTTTTCCCATTAAAAAAGTAGAAAATTACTTCAAGAAATTATAATTCTACTGAAACATTGGGTTGAATTCAATGAGACGATGAAGTGAAAACATTTACCAAATTTTTTTTTTTTAAATCTGTTAAATTAAGTTAATAACAGATAATTAATACAGTAAGAATACAAATATATATTTCAAGCATAAAAGAAATATATTCCTCTATACAGTTAAAGTACTATACTGTAACTATAGAAGCAAATTTGTATTAAAAAAGAAAATGAAAACTTCCTGAATACTTGAAGTGCAGAATTTTAATATGTACAAAGATAACCACTGCAACATTCACAGACACATTAAATGTATCCATATTAAAAAAGGACCAGTTTCGATTGTTTACCGAATTTTTAACGGTAAAAGGAGAACTCAAATTAAATGCGTTAAATACATAAGAGGACGAATAACATTAGACTATTAAAATGAAGACGGTCAGGAACCAATCAGCCTTCAGGGCTGAGAATAAGCGTGAGATGATGGTGATCCTTTTACTGTATTTAATGCATGTAATCTCACTTCTCCTTTTACTGCTAATGAATTAAATGTATTCATAAATGACATGAATAGAAACTAGATCTAGAAGTAACTATTTTATGGCGATAATTCAACAATTTCACGAAAGTTTTTCCATATGTTATTCCTATTTTTTTTATTACTGTTAAGATTTTATCTTTAGCTTTTTTCTTTTTTAAAGTTGGCAAGGTGACAGAAACAGAAGAGCTGTTATATGGGATTGTGTCACACGTTTTTGTCCAGTCACAATTCTGGGTCCAGTCATGATAAGCGCAGGCGCAACGAAAACGCTTACAAAACCCTAGCAGTAAATGGCTGTAAATAAAAGTAACATAATTAATGTATTTTCATCTTTGTTAAAGAAAACATTTCGTTAAACAAAATTATTGTTATAAAATAATGTTATTGGTTTTTTTGGGGGATTTCTAAAATTATTACCTGGAGGATTCGACATAGCATGAAAGTAAAAATTGGAAAAAATTATTAGAAATTTTGTTTTATTCCTGTTATAACACACACAAGACGGGTAAGCTTCACTGCATGCATACTTCATTTTTTTTGGGGGGGGGGGGGGTCACACTTTAAAATTCCAGTATTTTCCAAATTAAATAAAAACTAAGTTAAATTACATTAAGATCAAGATAATGTCATAAAAGTAAAGATTAGTTTGAATTTTTTTGAATGAATTTATAGATGGAAATTTTAGGAACAGCTTAGACGCCTCTCATTGTAAAAAAAATAAATCGTTTTTGGTCTTACGTGGAATTTAATTGAAATTCTACAACTTGTACTGATGCAATACCACTGGAGGATTCGAACCACGATAGAATCGCAGCTGGAACCAAAAGGAAAGGAAACAATGAGAAATATTTTTTTAGTGGTAACAGACTCATCTTCTATAAATAAATCCTTTTCAGTTGGAGAAGATTTAGAAAGAAGCCAAAGATTGGCAATGGATCGATCTTCGTATCATAACCCTTGGGATGAGTCCAATTTCTAGACAAATAAACTTACGAATCACTGAAATTACCCGTGACGAAGATAACGGGAAGAGAGAAAAAGCCTTCGTTTTATTCGTCAAAGGAGACTGAAGTAAGCTTTCGGCAAGGATGTGATGTCACCTCCAACACCAGATGGAGAAAGGAAGAAAGGGAATTATTTTCCTAGCAGAAGAAATATAACTTGATTTTCGTAAACTGTTCTTCATGTGAAAAACACGTTTTCTGCCCAAATTGATAGAATTAAACATTAAATTATATTAAAAACGTCATCAGCCATTGAAAACGAAATGATTCATGTTATTTTGACAATTGGAAACCGTTAAAATTATTGCTAGTTAATTATTGTTTACTTATAAGTAATTGTCAAGTTAGTTTAAATTAAACTCAAAAATTCTTTAAAATATACAAATTATGAAAAATGTTTAGTTTTCAGGGAATTCAAACTGATTGTTCAGAATAATTTAAATTTGACATTTGTATTCTCAACGTTTTCTATAGAAAGGGAAACCTCATTCAAATAATGTGGAACGTGTGTTTCATAGTTCTAGAGAAATAACTATTTTACTTCTACATTATTTTCATTTTGGGAGGTTAACCAGTTCTTGAGTGTTTAGTTTTCCTTTTCCAGCCACCTACACTGAACCTTTGACAATTCTAAATGTTTTAAGGATGTTTTCCACTTTTAGCACGGTACTTTGAAATTTCTGAGATAGAATAAAACATATCAAATAAAGTATGGATGTCTTTTTCATAATCTGATTTGCAAAAGTTTATAATGTTATTTCATTAATGATCTTTCTGACAGAATGGATAAGAGGAAGCCACTGAACTCAACAAGATGGATTTTCTTGTTTGCTCTTGAGTACTCATAAAGAAAGCAAAAATTGAAAATAAAGGATACATTGTAAAGGCAGCAGTATAATTTATTTTCATTCAAAAAATAGATATGATTACCTATGAATTTTAGGCGATTTGACAAAAATCCATATCAATTATCATGGCTCAGGATAATAGTTGTATCTTTACACCAATCCTGTACATTCTGTTACCTAAATAAAATTAACTGCAAAATTATTGTTCTTGAATCTTCTGAAATCACTGAGCAAATTCTTCCTTTCATGGTTAATTTATCCTCTGCTATAGAGTCTTAGAATAATATTACTAGTTGCATCACTTTTTTAACTGTCATGAAACGTTTGAGCGCTATTAGAACAGATAAGATAATAGTTCTTCCAATAGTTTTCATACGTTACAGGAACGTTAAACAAACAAATTTTTCTTCAATGAATATTAGATAACAAGAAAAAACTGTTTTGGTGTTGTAAATGGATTCTGTTGTTCATTCTATTGATTTTTATATTATTTTTAATTATATTTAGAAAAGCAGCAAGAAAAGCAGCATTTTATTGACAAGATTCGAACTTGAAAGAACTTTTCCATTATTTTCTGTTGCTTCGTTGCTTTTGAAAATTCTTTCAGTATTAATGTTCAAAAGTCTCGCTGAACGTTTTTCTTTTTTTTTCTGTTTGCTTTATGTTTGTCTTGAGACAGACGGATAAACGTGAAAAAAGATAAAGAAATTAGGAGAGAAATATCAAAGAAAAATGAAAGAAAAATCTCTTCTCGTATTAATATTCAGAATCGTAAAAGTTCTTTCTCCTCTCTCTCTTGTGTACAAACTTTCCACTTTCCATCCTGATTTGATAAAAGATGTTAGGACTCCGACAAACTCACTGATGTATTTTGCGATGGTAAGGTTAGTGATTCCATTCAGAGGCCTCTCAACATCCTTTTATAAGAAGGAGAGCTTATTACGTATTAGAGGTTTACGACAGTCGATTTGAGGAGGGAACGCATCAATATATTATATATTTTCCTCCATGAAGGCTATTAGGTAAAGGAACTGGGTCAGATTTCTGCATTAAACAGATGAACTGTAAAAGTGCTCGCTTTAACATTGTATGAAGTTCAAAGATTCCATTATTGAATTTTCAGAAGACCTCTTAATATCAGAGCAATGGAGGAATAGGCTACCGTGAATGAACACAAAAGACACAATAAACGAGATTTCTTTGCATTCTTTTGAGGATATTTAATAAAACGTTAATAATATGGGTTCGGACTTCATGAATCAAATTGATCTGAATAATATGGGTTTATAATATCATAGAACTTTCATAGAACTTCAGAGTGTAATTACTGATTTTTCTGTTAATTAAATGCCAAACGTTAAAGCTTTTATGAAAGAAAACTTTCTTTTTTTTTATGAAAGAAACTTTAATTTTTTTTTCAAATATTTTAAACTTTTTTTTCAAGAAAATTATTAAAATTTTAGTGAAAGTATATTTCTTATTATCTTAACGCTTAAAAACAACTTGGCATAGCTATTGCAATTACTTTATTTATGCTATTAAAAGAACATATGTAAGTTCACTGCATTATTTTAAATTCCTTTTCCAAAGTTAAGGTCAATTTATCAAATTGTATTTTCTACACTAACTATTCAAAGATATCATATAATGAACTCACTCGTCAAGCACGACTTGACTGAGAGCAAAACAAAAAAAAGCGAATTAAGATTAGGATAAATAAAAATCAGGATTCAATATAAAGGCCTAAAACTGATGTTACGTATTTTTATAAAATATGGAACGTTCGACAGCCACAATTTGGACACCTGTCAATTTATTAGTATTTCCTAGAGGGTTAAGTGAAAAAAGTCTTGCTTCAAATAAAAGCGAAACTCAGATCAGTAAAACTGATCCTAATCTCAAAGTAACTGATCCCAAACGCCTGAAATATAGCTAAATATCATCCTTCTTCATTTAAGATGTAAAGATATAACAGGAGCAGTTTTTATGCCGCTAACAATATTTAAAATATTATATATATTGTGAAAAGATATAAAAGTTCAAGTACGAAGGGTTGTCCGAAGTTTATTTTTATGAGTTTGGTAGCATTTAGTTGTTAATGAAAAGACAACCAACCAACAACGATTGTGTTCTGATTGGTTGCACGACGTCATTTGGCTTAGTGGTGTTTTCCTCTAAATCATTACTAATTGTGTGACTATTTCGCAGTAAAACGAAGTTTCTTTTGAGTAAACCGAATCAACATGTCCATGGATGATGCTGATTGTATGAATATGATTCAAGAGGTTTCTACTGATTTTGTATATACAACCAGCCTTTAGATTCTTAGTAGATTCTTCCCGTTCTTAACACTTAGTCCAAAAAGTTCTAGAGGTAGTAGTCAGTGTTAACCTTGGCATTCCCAGAAACTAAACTATGTATCTATGTAACTTTGGCGACATGTGAGCGATAGATTGTCCTTCGCTTCTTACAGTCGTTTAAGTACATCGAGGCTTCATCAACTGTAATAACATGGTTCAATCTATCACTTGGGAAGTATCCTTCATGTAGCTCAGGGGAGATGGTATTTCGCTCGGCAAAAGAAACGGCTTGAAGCTTGTATGCCTTTGGATTATGATGTTTTCGAAGACCTTGATCCTTTCTAAATCAGGCCACCTACAGCTCTCACTTGACAAATATTGTTTTGAGTTCTCTTTAGTCACCATTTCCTTTCGTACAATGGAGGTTTCAGGCTGTGGTTTCCGGTGGGATAACGCCTTCCTGTTAAATGGTTTCATTTTGTTTTAGTAATTATTCGACTGATAAATGATCTTCTTTATCTTTTTGTTTATAAATTGGAATAAGAAAATTTGGGTTCGGAAAGAGCAACTGCTTTCTCACCAAATTGGAAAATTAAGCTTCATTTTTTGACCCAAATAATATTCCAAAGTAAAGCAGTGATCACACAAGTATATGACGAAAGCCATTTTTGGAATCGTTTTATAATCTTGGGACAATCCTCCGAAGTAAAACACGTTCCCCAAAATATAACAAAAGGGGGAAAAAAGGTTTTTATTGTCCGCAGTGTGGCTGCATTCTGATTGTACCTTTACAGCAATGATTAAATAATGGTTAAGGTATTTTTTAGGAAAGACAAAAGAGGGAAGACAGAGGACTATGAAATAATCTGCAATATATCATTAATCAGCTATTAAACATGTCGTACAAGTATTATATGTCGTGCAAGTATTTTGTTTCGATAGGAAAACAATAGACAATTTTCAGTCGAATTTAATCAGTCAAATCGAAAACTTTTTAATCACTTTCAATTTTTATTTAGAGTGAGAATGCTTTCTATTATGGAATGAAAACCTATTGATCGAAATCCAACCACAATGATCGTCAACACTTCTTTCGGACTAAATATCATCCTTCAACGCACAATAATGATTCGCCAACGCAGATTAACTGATATATTAACTCCACCTGCAAGTATCGTTTGACTCAGAGACAAAACAATATGCACACTTTATACAGTGGAAACTACAACTCCTGTATTTGTCAATGGGGCAAAACTGCTTGGCCCTGAAGCTTCTATCCCAAAACCATAATAAGGTAAAGAAAAATAAGCAAATAAGATAATGAAACAATATGTATTAATTCTCGAATATATTGTAATACAAATAAATATCAGGTGTAAATAACCTTAAATATCAATAGTCATAAAAAAAAATATCGGAGAGTTAAATTTCAAATTTGGAACAAATAAGCTAGCTGATCATCGGCTTTGTATTTTGCATCGTTCTGCGGAGGCGGAACTCCGAAACGGCACCGAACGATTTATCATTACGAAGACGCTGATTGGTGATACCGTGTTCTCCGGTTTAGCCAAAAAAAAAGCCTTTTCCCTGCAGCTGCCTACATTGAAAACAATTAAACCTCAAGTTTGTCCAGAGGTTTCTAAAGAGCCACCCAATAAATCTGAAAGAAAGTCATTATGAGCGCAGAAGGTTGCATTAATGATGATTCTGACCTCCGAAAACGTCAGTCTCCTTTTGATGTTCTCGAAGGTCAGAAACATCTTTAATGCAATTCAGACTCTATCTCTCAAAAGGAGTCACTCGGAGTTGGCCAAAGACAAAAGAATGGAAGCGCCATTAAAAATTCTTACCTTTATCATACCATTGTTTCCTCCAATCGAAATGAAAATAAAAAAAGTTATGTCTGTGGACACAAAATGCATTTAGGAAAAATGATCAATAAAGGTTTAAACTACGATTCTACTTTTAGAAACATTTGTTTAATTGTATTTTTATTTTCAACTAAAATACTGTTTATAAAAAGAATATTAATGAATCTATAATATTCGGAAATTATATTTTTGACTGAAATGAAAAAAATAAACAACTACTAAATATCAAATTAAAGATGGAGGTTGTGAAAAACTTATAACAAAAGTTGCAAAAATAACATTCCTACTCTAAAATTTAAGTCCATAAAATCAAAGGCGACAGAAATTCTCTTCATTTATTTTCTGTTTTTCTCTTTTAATGATACGCAAAAAAAACAATGAACAGAATTTCAATTATCAATGTTTTGTTTCAGAGCAATTTCCAATTTTAATGTTCAAAATGTCTTACGTTTCCCAAGAACTCCAGAAAGAACAAAGAATCGAATCCTATCGTATCATATCAGTGAGTTGCTTGACATCTTTGAATTTACTTTAAGAATATTTGTAGATTGTTTGAATGCCTTAGCGATGCATTCATCCAACTGCTTCTACAACAGACAGACTAAGTGTACTTAAAGTTTACAAAACATGGAAAAGTCTATTCTACTAGTAAAAAAAATATATATATCTTTCACAATCATTAAGCTTTAAATCGTCATTAAGTTACAAGATCCCACTTTTCAAGTCTCATCGGAGAAATTGGAGCAGGAATTTGGGATCATCTGATCAGTTAGACTTCTTTCACTACGAAAAGAAGCAGGTCCCCGTTTTACGAAAGTAGGGGAACCTTAGTAATCGTCTGAAGGAAAAACAACCTTTCTTTTTCTGAAATTGAACCTGTCTCAAGAAATTCCTCTGTCCAGCAATTGAACAGATATTAATTGCTTACGACGAGATTCTTATGAATTGTCATTTCATGCATTAATTTAATAAAATTAATATATTTTAACTACCTATATAAATATAATCTTATAGATAATACATTCTAATAGTGAAGTTTGGAAATAAATTAACTGAATGAGTCATTAGTTACATACACGTTAAAGAAAAAGAGCTGATGATTCAATGAGGGTGATTCAGGGAGCGAATCCTTTCCTCTTATTGTTGGCGTTTACCTTCGTTTATTGCTCTTTTCATTACATACACGTTAGTAAACCAGAAAATAATACAACTATCAACTATAGCGACTATTTTCTCCAGCGGACACTAGCATTGACGAGCTGATAATAAACACATAAAAAGTTATTTCATTTAAAAACTGAAGCGGGGGTCACGTATGGAAGGAAACCAACAATGATTTGACAAAAGGGTCAATCCGTATGAAATCAATCAATAAAAAAATAATTTGTTGCTGACATATTTTATTTTATTTTTGATAGTACATTTTCTGTTTATATATACATTTTGGGGGTACAAAACGATTTTTTTTTAAATTTTTTTATTACTACTTTGGCTTTTAGTGCGCATTTTGTTAATAAGGGTCGGCCGTTTTTGGCGTTTTCAGAGGTTAGCATTAAGTTAAATACCTTTTTTGTTTATTAAGATATCAACTGGAAAGAAAACTATCTTATTCTAAATGAAACCATCTACAAATCATGTTATGATCAAAAATGTGGTAAGTTGTAAGGAAATAACCTAAAACTTAACTAGAAAAATGTGTTTTCGATTAGAATAGATTGAAGAATTTAGGGAATTTTTTTCAAAGAAGGATTAAAACACAACTTTAATGTTTTTTCCCCTTAAAAATATATTAAAGGACAAGACTTAAAAAAATTTGATACCTTTTAAATGCCACCTCTTGGTTTTACAGGCCTTCAAATATCGCAATTTGTCCAAAATTGTCGATTATCAAACGAGCTTATCTCAAAAGGGACCGAATCAAAAAATTTGAAATTTTCAAAAAATACCCTTCTAGTAACTGGTAATAAAAACTTTAAATTTCATCATTGTATTTTAATCAGAAGTATTTTTTTTTAATTAAAGAAAAAAGCAAAAATACATAGTATGACGCACATTCACGCAGACTCCTAAAGTGCTCAACACACTTAAAAAACAAACATATCTAATAAACTAACCTATTCTAGGCCTATATGTACAAAATGCGTAAACTGTAAATGAATAGTATCCATGAATATGTTTAAATAATAATACACACACATACATATATAAAATATTAAAAAATACATTAAAATAACTGAAAAACAAAACATATGCCTACTTACACTTTACGATATATTCAATCCTTCTTGTGCATTGAAACCTGAAAAAAAATACTGCAATTTTTAAACTCTTGTAATTGATAAACTATACTTGTCTTTGGGCATGATCACGCCATGTTATTTACTTTACTCGAGATGTCCAAAGGTCATCACTGTATTGAGCTGTTGAGAAACTTCTTGACATAATTTTTCAGTTATATTGTAGCCCCGGCCTGTCATGGTTGTAAACTCCAATGGTGATAGTTTCCTCAAAACGTTTGTCAGTGGTACCCACACTCTTGTCAGTGTTTGAAATTTTAAAAGATGTTTGAGGCCCATGTGGATGATAAAAATGAATCGTCAGGTAACCGTTTTCCATACTCACCTTTTTAACTTCACCAATCCACCAGTTCTGATCATAAACACATACTAAAATGTCGTTTATTTTGAAAGACCCGTTTCAAAATATAGTAGAACAGTTTCACTTTTTGAGTGAACATAATACTGTATCACACTGGGATTTTGTGGAAACAAACTTGTGATATGTTCTTGTTTCTGGTACCTTTTTACAATGTTTGGCTCAGCTTTGCTTTATATGTTTCAACTTCTTGTAAAGGTACTAAAATGTCGGAAATCCATGTTATTTCTTCAGAACAAAGCTTAAACATTTCTTCAGCTGAAGTTATCTGGTCTGAATAAGGTCTTTGCAAACTATACCTTGAGACAGCCCTTTTTGTGGTCCCTCCAATACCATTACAGGCATTCTTCCCATGGGAAGTGGCAGAAAAATGCCACTCTACTTCAAGACCAAAGTCTTTAGAGTGGTTGCAAATGTTCGCAAAGTTTTTTTGTTTTTATACTGGCTGCCAGCTTCATCACTAAAATAAACAATTTTTTTTTTACTAAAAGAGCATTTTTTTATATATATCTTCAGTCAAATGTTTTTGAAAGCAGTGCACACTCGCGATACTATGGTCCAAATAGTCACTTATAACAAAGGCTTCTGTGGCTCATATCACAATCATGCAGATAATAACTTACAAAAGGGTGCAAGGTAAATTGAGGGTTACTTCAATGGTAGCTCTAGTCAATGATCAAAATAAACATTTTGTACATATATGCCTAGAATAGATTAGTTTATTAGGAATGTTTTTTAAGTGTTTTAACACTTCAGGAGTTTGCGTCAATGTGCGTTATACTGTCTATTTTTGCTTTTTTCTTTAATTAAAAAAAATACTTCTGATTAAAACACAATGATGAAATTTAATGTGCTTATTACCAGTTACTAGAAGGGCATTTTTTTTAAATTTCAAATTTTTTGACTCGGTCTTTTTTGAGATATGCCTGTTTGAAAATCGGCAATTTTGGACAAATTGCGATATTTGAAGGCCTGTAAAACCTAAAGGTGGCATTTAAAAGGTATCATTTTTTTTAAGTCTTGTCCTCTATTATATTTTTAAGGGTAAAAAACATTAAAGTTGTGTTTTAATCCCTTCTTTGAAAAAAAAATCCCTAAATTCTTCAATTTATTCTAATCGAAAACACATATTTCTAATTAAGTTTTAGGTTATTTCCTTACAACATAACACATTTTTGGTCATGACATGATTTGTAGATTTTGTCATTTAGAATACGATGGTTTTTATTTCAAGTTGATATCTTAGCAAACAAAAAAGTTATTTAGCTTATCGCTAACTCTGAAAACGCCAAAAACGGCCGATCCTCATAAACAAAATAGCCGCTAAAAGCCAAAGTAGTAATAATAAATTTTTTAAAAAAAAACGTTTTGTACTCCCAATGTATAAGTAAACAGAAAATGTAGAATCAAAATAAAAAAAAAAATATGTCAGGAACACTCATTGGTTGATTTTTATGTCTTGACCCAGAACTCGAAGTGGAAATGTTCCATTTCTGCCGTTTGTTTTGTGATCCGTATCATGGAATGGTAGTGAAAAATCCTGGAGCGATGTCCGACTGGAATAAATGTTGTCTTCTTAGATAAGTTCGCCAAGGATTGGATCGGCTTCTTTATCGGCGCGAATGAAGAGTCCTTTAAATGCAGGAAATCCAATGTACTCCAGATTGGATAATTGTAAAGTTCAAATTTAACATTTGTAAAATAAATTAACTGAATGAATCATTTCACACATTTTAGTAAAATAATATAACCATCAAATATAGCTCTTTAAGTCACTCTTTCTTCGTCACTCTTTCTTCTGCGATTAACTGATTACCCTTTTAATGCTAATGTTAAGATATTACAAATGTTTTCTGGCTAACAGTTAAAAAAAAAAAAAAAAACATTTCATCGTAGAATAAATGTGAATTAACAATTATGGATGAATTATATTAGACTTATTTGTGGCTTCCAGAAGATAATTCAAGACTTTTTGATTCAAAAATTTAAAACCAACAATATATTAACGATAGAATAAATTTCTAAGAAAGACAAGGGCCCTTTCAGCCCTCATCCTTTTTTTTTAATTGCTAAGATTGAAAATTTATTGTACTTAATCATAAATAAAAGCTTTTTTTTGTTTTGTTTTTTGCTTTTAGGTTTTCAAACATTGACCAGTATTTTTAACTACCAATGTTATTTGGAACCGTTTAAAAAGGTATGTTAGATTGTCGAAATCGATCTTTTTATTTATCTTAATAGTTTACTTAAAATATATTATATATATAAAAGTAAGCGTTATTGATGGAAATACAAGATACAGGAGGAGACCAACACATGGATCCTCCGCGATGAATCCTTCAAATCAAATATATATAAAAAAAAGTTTTAAAAAAGTTTTTCAAAAGGAGATGTAATCCTTTTTTTAAAAAGATTTACAAAAAATAATAATTTTTAAATTGTCAATATTTAATGCCTGTTTTTTAGTTCATTTTTGGACGAGTCCATCAAGCTGAACTTTTACGCAATGAAATTAAAGCAAATCCGGTTGTGATCAACAAAACTGATCGGAAAGCATGTCATTGTTTTGATAAAAGGTTCAAAGCAAGGCCGCATGAAGTGGATAAGCAGCAACTGCGTCATGGACTATCAATTTGCTTAACCGGGGTTTCCCAGGGACAATAAGCATCACAAGACATAGACAAAACTCATATTGTGCCTAGAAATATTTCCGATTTTCACTGTAATATCATCGCTTGAGAATGTAGCCTCGTTGGTTACCGAAACTAGTCGCATGAACAACTTTATTATAGAATTAAATTTGAGTTTAATTTAGTCAGGTGGATTGACTTTAGTATTGATGATGAAGATTTTCTGTGCACGTAAAAATAAGACTTATTGTTTTATATTACAAAGGATTCGTTATAAATCAGTTTTTCAATGAATTCTAAGAGGAAAAGGAAAGTTTTTTCCTGTTCTCAGAACCTGATGAAGTTTCCTGTTTAAGGAAAAGAAATATTGTATTTTTAGAAAATATTAAAAGGAGTATGTCGACTGGATGTCTGTATAACATATTACTTAAAAATATTGCAGAAGTTATGAAGTATCGTATACTTAAAATATGGCGAATTACTTACCAAATATTTTTAAATATTTTATTTTACCATTTTAAATACCAAAGATTTACAATGGTCGATCAATGTTCTAAGGTTCAGTAAGGATACTAATAAGAGACAATTACTTTTTATCTTTCTCTTTTTAATTACGAAGATGAAAGAAATCCTCAGATACTCTTTTACGGATGGTAATCTCAGTTAATTCTAAAAATAAATTTAAAAAAGGCCTCAAAAAAGGCCTACACCATTTAAAACAGTGTTTCTCAACATTTTAGTATTTGCGACCCAATTTTCAATCACAATTCTCATCGCTCCCTCCCCCAATAAATAATTTTCACTGAAATCGTGCTGTAATCATAATGATAGCTTCTATTTAATTTAATTTAATTGTATTTTGACTCTAAAGTTACAGTACGACCTTGATAACAAGCCTTAAAAATTACTTAAAAATTAGTTTTATACTAAAATCTATTGCAATAAACGTTAGCATACAAAATTTCCTGATTTTTTCTTCAATTATTACCCGAGATTTATTTAAAAACATCTGAACCCAAAAACACTTAATGCATATATCAATTCTACTTATCAAAATTCAAAATAAATTAATGAATAGATCAAGTAACCAGATCTAGATTGCCTCATAAAGTGACATTCTTTGAAAAGTAAGGGGCGAGAAGCGTTAGGGGCGAGTGACGTCAGTCGCAGAACGGCCGAAAGTATACCCTCTTGTAGCACACCCTTGTCTCTTCTCGATTCTCTTCCACTTCTCGCGGCTTCGCGAGAAGTTTCGATTTGTCTCGGACATTCTAGAACGTCTGCACGGCATGTATAAATGCTGCATCTTGTTCAGTTCCAGTTTAAGTCGAGTCGATCCTTCTACCTCTACCGTGAATGTGTACGTTGTAATTTGCGTGTTATCTTCAATTCCCGATATTCGAGTAGCAGTAGAATTATACAGTGTATGTATACAGAATCATGGATAAATTTTTAAGTGGACGCAAGCGAGCATTGGACGATAGTGAAGCATTAACAAGTGCACAGGCGACAGTGGTTCCGAAGATAAAATCAAGAAAATATTCTCAAGAATATTTAAATTTTGGGTTTGCCAGCACTGAAGTAAATGGTAAAGGAAGGTCCCTGCGTGTCATTTGATCAAAAATTTTGGCTGCAGACAGCATGAAACCTAATAAACTTAAACCACATTTGAAAACGCTTCAGAGTGAGTAGGTTAGCAAACCCCGAGAATTTTTCGAATTTAAATTAAAATCATATGAAAAGCAAAAGTCATTTTTAAAAAAACTGTCTGTGAATGAAAAAGCTTTACTTGCCTCTTACAAAGTTTTATATCAAATAGCCAGATGTAAAAAGCTTCACACCATTGAGCTTATTCTGCCAGCTGCAATTGAGATTGTAAAAACTATGTTTGGAGATAATTTTGCCAAACAAATGCAGTCCATATCTCCATTGAAGTCTTTTGCTGCTCGTCGAATTAGTAATATAGCTGAAGAAGTATAGCATCAGTTTCTCGGAAAGTTGCGTGACAATTGTTTTTCAATTTAGCTTGATGAGGCAACAGATATTAATAAAGATGCTCATTTAATTGATTATGTTCGATTTTGTGATGGTATGTCAGCAGTGGAAGAACTACTATTCTGCAAACCAATAGAACTCAAAGCAACAGCACTTGCATTATTTACTATCTTAAATGATTTTCTAAACGAGGCAAATAAACAGTGGAAAAATTGCGTCGGAATATGCACCGATGGTGCTCGTACAAATTCTGGAAGATTCCAAAGTGTACAAGCATTTGTGAAACAAAAAACTCCAGTGATCCATAGATAAGCTCTGGCTTCCAAAGAAATGAGTCCTGCTCTGAATATTGTGCTAACGACGATGGTTACCTAGTAAATTATTTAAAAATGAAACCCCTAAAATCAAGAATCTTTTCTGCACTTTGTAAAGACATGGCTGCAGTACATTCAGCGTTACTATTGTATTGCGAGGCAAGATGGGAGATTATCACGTGGGAGATTTTTTTGTAACGTGTTTATGAATTAAGAGATGAAATCGCCATCTTTCTATAAGAGGAAAACCGACCGGAAGCCGAGAAGTTTCGAGATGATTTATTTGTGATGAAATTGAGCTACTTGGTGGACATATTCAAGAAATTAAATACCTTGAATCTTCAACTCCAAGGAGCAAACACCATGTTGGATACGAGTGATAAAGGTTTTTTCTATTTGTAGAAAACTGGAATTGTGGAGCAGAAATGTAAAAGCAAAGAAATCTAGAAATGTTTGCAAATGGGGATGAATGTAATAAAACTTACAAGACTGAAGAACAACATGTGGAAGTTGTTTTTGTAACCATTGAAAATCATTTGATCATGCTGGCAAAGAATTTTAAAAAATATTTTCTTGCTGACTTCAACTTGATAGCAAGTTACGAGTGGGTTATTGACCCATTTCAAAATACTCCCGAAGGTCTCTCAACTGCCGAAGAAGAAATCTTTATAGACTTCACGGTAAGTGGCGAAATAAAAAGACAATTTCGTAATAAATCACTCTATGAATTTTGGGTAGGGTTGGAGGATGAGTGTTCTGCAATTAAAACAAGAGCATTTCGTATACTATTACAATTTTCAGCATCCTAGCTTTGCGAAACTGGATTTTCTGCGGTGGCTGCTTTGAAATCAAAATATAGATCTCAACTAAATATAGAAAAAGAGCTTATAGTGTCAATTTCTAATATTAAACCTTCTTTCGAAAAACTTTGCTCTGCAAGACATGCCCAAGGGAGTCACTAATAAGAATTAAATCTTGTTTTTAATCTTTTTTTTTTTTTGCCAACGCCCGGGCTCTTAGTACTTAAACTATTGGCCTCAACAAGGGGCGAGAAATGTGAGCATTTCGCCGATGAAACGTTGCCCAGGGTACGCCATAGGAGGCAGCTCACGCTATACCCGCAGAAATGGACAAGACACAGAAGGAGAAAGTAACACCCATGCCACTGCCGGGATTCGAACCCAGGTACTGGCGCATTGGACGCCACTGCTGGCCGCCGCCGAGACCGCACGACTTAATTAAATTCATATTTAATTAAAAGTTAAAAACCACAAGAAATAGATTTCAAAACTTGCTGCAACCGGAAACGTTTTGGATCTTTTCGAAGGTCCTTTTTAGACCAAGTATTAATCTTGTTTATAAATGTATTATATCAGTGTAAACATGTATTTTATTTTTTATTATGGCTTTTCTTTCAGTAAATTTAATACATTTTTTAATAATATTTTTTCTCATTTTTTTCTGGATGTACTCGCCCCCATTTTATCCCGCCCCTAGGGGGGCGCGCGCCACAGGTTGAGAATCGATGATTTAAAATCTAAATTTTAAACTACATCTGAAATTATATCGGTTCTTTAAATAAATAACATGTAACTCACATTTAATTAAAAGTTAAAAACCACAAGAAATAGATTTCAAAACTTGCTGTAACCGGAAACGTTTTGGATCTTTTCGAAGGTCCTTTGTTTCTATTTCTTCAATCAGTTCAACGAAATGTATTTCTTGAGTGTTTTATATATCGGTTGTTATTTATTCATTCTAGATTACAAAACCAATTCTATAAATATTTGGAATTATAGAGGGAGAGATGCTTTAATAAGTATTTTCTTTTTGAAACATTTCAATAGAATTTCAGTCGAATTATGATAGGATTTGTAAGGGCTCTACCGTTTGTCAACGCTGTAATTGATTTTTAATTAATATAATTATTAAAGAGTCAAGTTCTGTGTGTTTTAATTTGAATTTATTTTCATTATTATTGAAGGATTACTGCTGAAGTTACTGAGATACATAAATACCCGCGAGTTAACTTGATCCCTTTATTTACTTTATTATCAGTTTAACAAAGGTATTTATCTATTGATGCAGTGAACGACCGGTCACAGACAATAACGTACAACAAACTGACTTAAATTATTGACTACTATTGTAAATTCTTTACTAACATCCCAGATCCTTTTACTGCCTCGAATACTTGACTAATAATGAGAGATTCTCAGTGAGTTTCGACAGGATTTCCTGTAGCACGTTAATTCAGTTTACTGTTTTTCAAAACTACAAAATTGAAATTTCATTTCTGTTGTGTCTTAATTATTCATTTGTTGATGTTCCTGCATTTCTTCTAGTAATACAAAGTCGCATTTCACCTTTTTGGCCGAGTTTAAAATTTTGTTTTTGTTTTGATGGAATCCTTCTCTCATGCTTGAAACAGTTTAATTCCTAATTCTGGCGGCATTTCTCCTATTAATACGTAGAACTCTGAAATAGAAATCCTTTGATTACGGTCACCTGATACACGCATAATAATAGGGTTTCTATTTTGTCTTAATTTTATACATTTTTTTTTTACAAAAGCAAATTTTTAGTGAATTAGTTTTTTCCTTCATCTAAGATTTCAGCAATTTAATTTCACGAGTGAAAATTTATTTTAAAAAGTTTCTGAAAATAATTTCTTTCTAATTTCTTTCCTTAAAAATTATATTTCCGAAAGTTCTGAGGTAAAATTTGCTACTGAAATTAGTGTTTTCAATTATTTTTTATTTCAATTATAATTTTTTTTTCCAAAAGTACTTTTTCTTATCAATTTCTAGAAGAACTTAATATTTTCAGCAAAATTTAATCGATATTCTTTCTTTCTTTCTCTTTTTTCTTCTACTATTTTTCTATCCAATCTACTTACTATGTACTGGTAGCCTTGAAAATTGAATGCTACTGTTTTAGGTATGTTTCATTTTAGGATATCAATTTATAAGTCAATGATCAAGGCAAATGATTTTCTAATTGGAATTGTTTCGATTCAATTTGATCACAACATAAAACCAAAAGTTTTCAGGACAATGGAAATGAAATTTTTTTATAGAAAGTATTGCAATTGATTGTCTATAAAGAAATAGGAATGCTTTTGAATGTGATGTGAAAATTGATCTAGGTGGAGAAACAATCGTTTAAAAATAGAAACTCAGGGCTAAAACCACCACAAAACCTAGTTGTCAAAGAAAGGTATCTTTGATATTTTTGTTTTAATGGAGTTTCTAGAGTGATCTATCTATGAATAACAACTAATTTCACTGTTATTATTCAAGTCAGTGGAGAATCAATGCTATAATATCAGTGAGAATTAATAATGGATTCCTAACTTACTCACTAGTCAAAGCTCTGCGGGACAGAGGGAAACGGTCTATTTTTAGGATTTTATATATATTTTCAACTAGTCTTTGTATGTTACCTACAAATTTTATGCTTATTCACAATATTTCCTTCCAAAAAAGGCAATCTATATTTTAAATATTAATATTAGTTGCAGTTTTTTTTTTCTCTGAATATAATCCGACGTAAAAACTTACGTTTGAATAATTTATTAGACTGTCATGGGAATTTGTAGTGATTGTCTTGACGAACAAAAAGTAAATTCTACCGACATGAAACAGAATGCTTTGTACTGATCCTCACTGCTATTGTAATGACATTTTTCAAAGAATACTTTGGGTGTATGAATAATTAACAGTAGAAAAATCCCATTGTGATTATAATTTGAAACGGTTTATGACTCAGCTACATTTAACGGCATAAACGTTTCTGAAGTAGCTGTGAACAAAATGTTTGAACAGTTTTCCACATCCTAATGATGGTAACATTCTAAGTTAAATTCCATTAACATTCAATTAAACCTTTTGCTCAGAAATTGAATCGTTAAATCTCAAACGACTTATTTGAAAGAGGAAGAAACGTAGACAGCCTTAGAGACATCTTACAATAAAAGGAAACAGATTCTATTCCACTTTCTATTTCTTAAAAGCACAAGAGCTTTTTTTTCGCAAACATTCGTGGAGATGAGCTGCACTCAAAAGGCCACCACAAAGTCGCACTTTTGCCAAATAAGAATCCTTCAAAAGCTTTTCCATTATCAACATATGTCATCTGCTAATGGTACAGTTGGGTGTATTTTTTTTTTTTTTGTTCATCAAAATAAATTTAAAAAATTAAAAGTAAGAATCGATATAGCCTATAGTTAAACGTGAATTTGTTTTCGATTTAAATACTGTATTTTACGGCTAAAGACGTAACTGTAACGTAAAATTTTCATTTCCAAAAAGTTTGCAAAGTATCAAATTGATCTTCTAAATACTTTGCGAAATCATAACTAAGTGGTTTGGTTCTGAAAGAGGAGTGGGACATGATACTACACAGATCCTTTTTTTGAGGGATTTTTCCACTCCGAGATCAGATTATCTCGATATTTCGGCCCGGTGCCTCGGGCCTTCTTCAGGAGATGTACATATATTTATCAATTACATCAAGGTGGGCGCAAATCTAACAAGTTCCGTTATTAGTTTTTCGGATGAGTTGTTCATCCGAGACACCGGGCCGAAATATCGAGATAATCTCATCTCGGAGTGGGGAAATGCCTCAAAAAAGGGCTCTATACAGCACAACTAAGCAATATCATGTAGTCTTCAGTTCTTGGGAAGCTCAGGGATACATGAAAATAACAAAGGAAGAAGTTTAGGATAACAGGGATTCTATAATTTATTGAATGAATTCTTAAAACTGCAATTTTATTCTGGATATTTCGGAGTAAATTTTCTAATACGTTAATGCTCGTAAAATTTAATGGTGTCGGAGCAAATTCTATGAATTGTACTAATCAATGATTTAGTTGAATAAGTAAAGAATATTCAACGACTCCAAAGGCATCCAAATATAGACCTCGAATCAAGGAACCAAATTAACTCGTGACCGCAGCTGTGATCTTTCAGCGAATAAAAAGAACCTGGACTCTCTTTTAAAGATAATTGGCAGAAAATGTGGAACCTCCAGAAATAAAATAAATAATAAAAAATACACATTAAAAATAAAATTCTTGGAGGTTCCACAATAAATAAAATTTTATTCTTGGAGGTTCCATATTTTCTGTTATTTATCAATACAATCACTTCCGTACTGAGACCTTGTTGTTTTACTGGTGACTATTCCCAGCTGATGAGCGTGAAATAGCTATCCTGAGATGTCATCTAGTAAAATACTGGGTCTCAGTAAATTCTCTTTTAAACTTGGAGATTTTATAGATTCCAATAGTTTTAAGTTTGAACATGATTGATTAGGAATATCTTAAAGATTTTTCAAAAATGTAATCTTCAAAAGAAAAAGTGCTGATATTCTGAATTTCTTCCTTTTTTTCTCATGAATCTTGAATATTTTGTTTTTATTTAGTCTTTTATTACTCCTATGTTTAACATTAGTGGAATACGATCTCTGCATTGAACTTATCTCGATCTACAAAACAAAAATGAATTTAAAATATGGAAATTATTAAAATATTAAATATATTATTTTAAACAATAATGTGTTTAAAACAAATAATAATTTCTCTAGTTCAAAGTTGTTTACATTTAAGAATTTAGATTCAAATTTTAAAAAATTCAGTTCGTTCTCAGCAAATAGCATGTGGGTAGTGCTTACGTCAAAATTCGAAACTGAATTTTGCTGAAGCGTATTGCTGAATACTGATTTACTTCTACAGGGTGTCTTGGAGTGGTTTCATAACCTTGTAATGGCCACATTCAAAGAGCTCTGCTGATCGAGTTTGTTAATATAAGACAAGCTTCTCTCAAAATTTTGTTTGACTTGCCCGGCAGGCATATGATTCCGCCTCCAACCACGAGAGCGCTGCAGTTGAAAAATGGCGACGAACAATGTAATAGCGTAAGTTGTCCTCGAATTCCATGCAAATTAATCTGTCAGAAAGGACCAGCTTCACTTCAGAACGAAGTTCCATAAAGATCCACCCAGCGACAACTCCATTCGACGATGGAATGAACAATTTCCAACTACAGGGTGTCTCTGTAAAGGGAAAATCAACGGGTCGTCCTCCTGTGCTCGAAGAAACAGTTGAGCGCGTAGCCAACGAAAATTAACTCACAGACCGAGCAGGGAATTGAATATTCCACGATCGACCATTTAGTCTTATGGCAACGTCTGAAGCAGAAGCCTTACGTTTACAATAATTGTGACTAGCATTGTTGTCTAATGATAAAGTGCGTCATTTCGAGTTTTGTGCTCGATTTCAAGAGCTTATAGAGATTTCTGTGATAAACTCATTTTCAATGATGAGGCAGCATTTTTCCTCAATGGCAATGTGAATGACCCAATGTCCGAATCCGGGGAACCAACTATACCCCGGCTAGTGTGGAGCATATTCGGGGATCTCCAAAAAACAATGGTTTCTACGGTCTCAAAATTTAAAATTTACGACCCCTTTTTCTTCATCGAGAAGTCCATTAAAAAACCCATTTATATTGGCTCATTCCACATTTGGTAAATTGGCTCATTCCACAGCTGAAGACAGATAGAATGGACTTCATCTTCCAAAAGATGGTGGTCCGACACATTTCCATCATGACATTTGTGATTTCTTGAAATGTACAGTGCGAAATCTATGGATTCGTCGTACTGTGAATGATGATCACGCAGTGCTGCGATCGCGTCCACGCTCACCTGGCGTCCACGCTCACCTTGTGACTTTTTACAAGGGTATGCGAAAGATAAAATGTTTGTGCCACCATTACCGGCTGATCTGCCAGAACTCCGGACTCGCATCTGCAATGCTTTTGCTGGAATTTGTGAGAAATTTATTTGTAATTGTAGGAAATGTATTTTATTCTTGTGCAATAAGCACTTTATTTTT
>JAFIDM010004315.1:51964-82763 GCA_023159025.1 Thereuonema tuberculata | reverse complement strand
ATTCGAGTAATTGATAAAGCGGATTAATAAAAAGATTCAAAGATAAACAATTGAACTTTAAAGATGATAGACAATTATTCCCGATGAATAGTGATAGGGTTAAAGTACTTGTATATGAAACTTCATTAAAAGATTATGAAGGTATATAAAAGTCATCAGAGTCTATTTCGATAAAGTTTGAAGGCATTGTGAACATATAATTCAAGATAAAAGTTAAACTAATAGAAAACAAGAAATAACTTTTATTAAGAAATGAACTGAAGTAAAATCTAGTGTTAGATTGCAAATATTGTAACTTACACATAAGGTGATAAAACCAAACGTGTATTAGTGCAAGTGAGCGGATATATTCCAGTAATAGACAATCATATATTATTTTTCACATAGGGTGAAAAGACCTACAGTAGTTTATAACTAAACTAGAAGAACTCTAATAGACATTAGAAGCCTTTTATAAAGAACTTTTGAATCTTCATAAAGATTTTAACTTAATTCTTTGTATAATGTATTTCAAATAAGAAAGTTTTCTAAACAATGTTATTAATGAATGTGTTTGGACAATAATTTATACCTAACTGGTATCTACATGGGATAAATTATTAATTAGCTCTCAATTAACATCTACATTACAAGTTCGCATCCTGCTAGATGTTTATAATATCATAAACTTATTTCTATAATCAAAATATAATACTTCAGTAATGTTAAGTACACTTTCATACTTACATACAGAGTTCTTAATTTAGTTGTTCAAACGTTCTTGGCTTTCCATGCCACGAAGCACATCTTGCTCCGCATATGGTTACTATGCAACTGGGACAGGCTCATCGGTTCCAACAATTGAATCATCTTATGTGTGCGAGATTGTGATGTCTCGCGCCTTCAATTGTTGGCTTGTGTTCTTTGCAGCTACACCAATTCTGTGTCATTTGTCACACATGAAATCAGGGATTTAAAATAATATTTCACTTTTAAATTATTTCCTCACAATCCTCCCCTTCAAATGACACTTGGTGGTACTTGAACTTAGTTTCACGAAGCACTGAATATTTGAATATATCACATCATATTAACACTGTTTTCACATCAACACAAACCGTCACTAATCGTAGCACTATTACAATCCCACAATAAGTACTTTAAAATTACTCAACACTTAGAAATTTTTAAGTTTTCACTTTTTCCCCCCTTTGAATTAAAATGTGTCTATTTTCATCCCAGTTCTTTAACACAGTTTTGATGTTTCACTGCACTTAGGGTCTTGGTAAAAATGTCTGCCGTGTTGCCTTCACGTGGGATGTATTTTAGTGCGATGATCTTCTGGTCCACATAGTTTTTCACCTTGTGATACTTTGCGTCTATGTGGCGGCTTATAGTTGGATTGAACTTGTCATCAATCAACTTCAAAGTCGCTTGATTGTCACAGTATAGTACGATTGGTGAAGTAGCTTCCTCTAGTACTTTTAGTTCATCTAAGAAGCCCTTCAAGCTTACGATTACTGTAGCGCTTTCGCATGCTGCAACCAGCTTGCTTTCTTGTGTTGAATGAGCAACTAAACTTTGTTTGTGAGCTTTCCAGGTTACTGCGGACTTTCCCACATAAATTACCTGACCTGAAGTTGAATGTCCTTTTCCTCGATCTGCGAAACTTGCATGATTGTAAGCCTTTACAGTGTCATCTTCGTTGGAGCGAGTCAACACCTTTGACACAGTCCCTTTTAGCTGTCGAAGAATGGTTTTGCCTTACGCATACCATTGACACATGGTGAATTGCTCTTCGATTCTCATTTACATACACGTTCCTCGTTTCCTCTACTTTGTTGGTGTCAAGATTCCATATCTTGTAACCTCTTATGCGTGGAGAATACCCAAGAAAAATTCCATTGGTTGTTCGAGAGTCGACTTTACTCCTTACAGCATTTTTCGGTTTCTTCAGGTAGCACAAACTTCCGAACGTTTTCAGATGTCTTACACTTGGTGCTCCTCCGTTCTTAAACCATTTTTCCATTGGAGTAATATTCTTTAACTTCAGATGAGGTGTTCGATTAAGAACATAATTTGAACATTCTACTGCATAAGTCCAGAAACTTGGCGGAAGGTCAGAAGCAATCAACATTGTTCGTGCCGTTTCCATCAACTTGCGATTAAACCTCTCTGCAATACCATTTTGCTGTGGAGAGTATGCAGATGTCGTCTTATGTGCAATTCCTCTCTCTTAGAAAATTGTTGAGTTCCTTATTCTCATACTCCTTCCCTTGATCCGTGAGTAGGTTTATCACTTTCGCCTTACTTTAGCGCTCTATATAAGTTATGAATTGCTTCATATATTCTGGCACTTGGTCCTTCCTCTTAAGTAAATATACAAAGCTTCTCTTACTGAAATCATCTATTATGCACAGGATATATTTCACCTGCGTCATTATTAATGTCTATCGGACCACATACATCAGAATAGATGTATTCCAAAATTCCCTTTCCTCTGATGGCTTTCATCCTCATGTCATGAACATTCGTCATTTTTTCCATTTTTGCAACTTTCACAAAAACTATCACAGTCTTCTTTTGGAATTTTTACTTGCTCTATACCTCGAAGCAACTTTTGGTCTAGAATGACTTTCATTTTCTCTTTTGAAATATGTCCAAGCCTCGCATGCCATAACTTATACTTGGAATGCTTGACTTCATTAAAGTAGGCTGCTTGTACCTTGAAAAGATTATTTTTCTCTTTGCCTAAGATTAAAGTTCTTTGTTTTCTGTCCTTGACTAAGTTAACTTGACAAACATCATTAACGGCTATTAAAGGTCCAGCCCGCACACAATGATTAAAATTTAAACATTAAAATTTAAAAAGTAAAAAAGTTAAAAGACACAAGTCTCTAGCTTTCGCCACTAGGGGGACATGGCTTCATCAGGAGAGATGGTTAGACAGTCCTTCAGCTCTTCTATTTAAACGAAACCGGACCAATGAAAATGATTGTATATTTCATTGGTCGCTGCAAACAGCAATGAGATTCAAGTGGAAGGCGGAGACATCTGGTGGCGATCACAAGCCGATGGATGAGCAGCTAATCTAAGCACGTGGAGTAGTTTATAAACATAGGCTCTTCTCATAATGGAATTGATCACAATCTAATGGTTTTTCCCCCAGTGGAATATTTCCGAAACAGATGGCGTTTCACCTAGTAGAAATAAAAATATATGAGATGAAACAGGAAAATGGAATTATAATATTATACTAAAAAAAAAAAAAAAAATTTTTTTAATTTGTTTTGTTTCTCCTTTTTCTTTTCTTCTTTGGCAAGGAGTACTGTTTGATGTTGCGAATAGAAAGGCCATCATTATAACAGTCATCCATGACCGAGATAATCACTGATTCTTTGCACCTTCCAAAGTCCGACCAGTTTCGCCTATATATCTGCAACCAAACCTATTACATTGCAGGGAGGGTAGATGAATATATTTGGGCTCGGGACAGAGATGACACAGCATATGCTACGGTACGCCACTGCAACAGCACCAGCCACCGTATTGACTTTCATAATCCTATGATCCTTGATAGTGCCACCAACATGTTCCTGAGAAGGTGCAAAGAATTAGTGATTATCTCGGTCATGGATGACTGTTATAATGATGGCCTTTCTATTCGCAACATCAAACAGTACTCCTTGCCAAAGAAGAAAAGAAAAAGGAGAAACGAAACAAATTAAAAAATTTTTTTTTTTTTTATTTTTTTTTTAGTATAATATTATAATTCCATTTTCCTGTTTCATCTCATATATTTTTATTTCTACTAGGTGAAATGCCATCTGTTTCGGAAATATTCCACTGGGTGAAAAACCATTAGATTGTGATCAATTCCATTATGAGAAGAGCCTATGTTTATAAACTAATCCACGTGCTTAGATTAGCTGCTCATCCATCGGCTTGTGATCGCCACCAGATGTCTCCGCCTTCCACTTGAATCTCATTGCTGTTTGCAGCGACCAATGAAATATACAATCATTTTCATTGGTCCGGTTTCGTTTAAATAGAAGAGCTGAAGGACTGTCTAACCATCTCTCCTGATGAAGCCATGTCCCCCTAGTGGCGAAAGCTAGAGACTTGTGTCTTTTAACTTTTTTACTTTTTAAATTTTAATGTTTAAATTTTAATCATTGTGTGCGGGCTGGACCTTTAACAACGTTATTTGGCACACGTTAAGAATTTTATATCATTAACGGCTTTACATGGTACCTCATATAAATTGTTAACTCTTCTTCCTTGTATTATTATGGTGTTAGTCTTATGATTTACAATATAATCATCATCTTCAATATATTGGAAATATCCCTTTGATGCCATATGTCCCGCTGATATCAAATTCACACTCATCTTTGGAACATGGTGTACATTAGTTAAATTTATTTTCCTGGTTTCACCATTTCTAAAATCATGGAACCTATTCCTATTGCAGGAATCGGCTTATTTGTAGCGCCATAAACCTTCTTGGGGATGTCCAATCTAGTATATTGACAAAAACAGTTCCCTTTGGTTACAAATATTGTGGGTGGAACCACTATCCATGTACCATATCGATTTGTTTGATGATATATTAGCATTTAAAGCCACTACACTTGTAAAGACATTCTCTTTATCTTTTCTGTTAATGTGTTTATTGCCTTCTTTGGCAAACTTAGTTTTCTTATTTTTCTTTTTATAGCATTGTTTCGCTATATGCCCAATTTGACCGCATTGAAAGCATTTTCTTCTTTCTTTCGACTGACTTGAATCTTTATTCTTTTCAGCCTTGTCGAGTCGGTTTTCTTTTTTCTTATTTCCAGCTACAATTACAGATTTATTGTATAAATCTTGATTGCCATTTTTGTAGACATTCATGGAATTCTTCCGATTGTACTCTAAAATTATTTGAGTGATCACATGGTCATAGGTAAATTCTACTTCATTCCTAATTTTAACTAGATTCTGGGCACAAGAATCGTAACTAGGTGGTAAACCTGATAAAATTGCCCAACACAGTTCTTTATTATTGATTTTACCTCATAGCTCAGTTAACTCATTTAGTAGCTCTTTCAGCTCTAAAAACTTATCTGGTAACTTATCACCATCTTCGAATTCTGTAGAATTATAAATTCTTCTTTTTAGTCTAGCAATTCTGAAATAAACTTCAACATTGAAAACCGATTCTATCTCTTTCATGAGTTTATTGGGATCAGTTCTTTCTTTTAGCATTACAAGGAATTTATCTTCTATACTATTTAGTATTGTTCCCACGGCCCTTTCAGCCTTATCTAAAAGCTTAAATTGAATCCCTTTTTCATCAGTGAATGTAATTTCATCCAAACTCATCGTAGTAACCCGCCATAGGCCATTCTTTTGAAGGATTGTCTGTATATTTCGCTTCCATGGGACATAATTGTTCCCATGGAACATTATCATTGCATGGGTCTCTTCCTTCCGGACAAAATAGCCCATTTTCCCGATAAATTGTTCTTTTACACTTTAAATCCTTTGATTTATCTGTCTAGCTTAATTAAAGCTCACTTAAACTGTACGACAGTTCATAAGCCTAATACTTGGCGACATCTTCCACGTTTACCGATCGTTTGGTGGCCATCTTATTGCAACGATGTGTTTTAAGTCTATAACCGAATATTCAGTCCATAACTACTTAATTTTCATTAGTCGGAAAATCACAGCTATCCTGACTCTTATATTTTATTGGTTAATTACTGTTCAACACACTTCCTAAGCTATTCCACTTTTTCCCTGACGCTTACGGGATTAAGCCTAACCGGAACAGACGCGTTGCATTGGCCTCAGCTAAACTCCGTCTTCGCGCAGTTCGATGCGTTGCTGTCGGCCATAACCCATTGTAAGAAATTTATTTGTAATGTTAAATACACTTTCATACTTACATACAGAGTTCTTAATTTAGTTGTTCAAACGTTCTTGGCTTTCCATGTCACGAAGCATATCTTGCTCCGCCGATGGTTACTATGCAACTGGGACAGGCTCATCGATTCCAACAATTGAATCATCTTATGTGTGCGAGATTGTGATGTCTCGCGCCTTCAAAGGTTGGCTTGTGTTCTTTGCAGCTACCACCAATCCTGTGTCATTTGTCCCACATGAAATCAGGGATTTAAAATAATATTTCACTTTTAAATTATTTCATCACAGAATAAACAGGGACATGCAACATCGAGTGATGCGATGAACTTGATTATAGAGTTGATGTTTTCATAGTCACTAGCGGTGCACATGTCGGGCATCTCTAAAATAGAATAAAAACTTGAGATTCTCTATGTCTTTGTACAATTTTTGAAGAGATGTTAAATACTACATTCACAGTACAATCATGAAACCACTGCAATCATTTGTAGACACCCTGTATGTTATTGCTTAGTTAGATAATTTTTATGATAAAAATATGTAACATTTAAACAATGTTTCTCAAATGAATCGAAGAAGAAGTTTATTTACATTATTAAAAAAGGAAAAAACATAAGAAAAAGGTTAAAAAAAAGGGAACGGATTCAACCTAATAACCACAATATCATCGTCAGCTCACAATACTTATGAAATTTTGCAGCCTTATATGTCAGAAAATAAATTACATAACATCTTAATGATCAAATCATCTCTTCTATAAAAAAAAGATACAAACTCATCTTTACCACCAATATTTCGTTCTTATCACCCAAGAACTTTATCAAGGTTCCATAAACCACAGAAAATATACAAAAATAAAATATAAAGAAAAGAAACTTCTTTTCTTCACATAATCAAAATCAATATAAAATCATTAACAAAAATGAACGTGACATTTGTCACAAATAATCAAAAGATGATATACGTTAATATATAATACAAAATAATGATAAAACAATAAAGATAAAACCAAACAAATAAAATAACAACAATATAACAAACAATCAATCATTTAATTAATTGACTTACTACTATTTGAGTAAATTCTTTAACCTTAAATTCTTAAACATAACCCTTCTGAATATACCACAGGAAATATCATTGACCTTCAAATATTTATTCTTGTTCAAGCATTTATTACCATTTACAAAGCATAATTCTAACATTAGTCTTTCGGTCTCGTCTTTACATTCATACAAAATATCAAATAATGGATCAGGATTGTGACCATTTCTTTCACATTTTGCAAAATTTGCAAAATTACAGCTTTCTAAGTCCGACGGTTTGGGCTGGGAGTTGATCAGTCAGTGAGTGAGTGAGTAAATGAGTGAATGAGTCAGGTCTTGTGTTTTTATATAGTTAAATTAAAACAGCACTAAATCAAAAATAATGTTTCAATGTTTCAATGTATGTGCATGAAAACACAACTTTATCAGAAGTCACAGTCCTCAATAAAGCAATCATTAGTACAAGATATCTATAATCATATTCATTCTTTCAAAAAATAAAATTTCCACAACTGATTTTGTAGATTTTCAACTAAAGTTTAAATAATGAGGTGGCACCGAAAAATACGTCATTAATTGCATTATTAAAATAACCTCAGCAGATAAAATTAACTAATTATTAAGGTTTTAAACTACAGCCTATAATTTTATAAAATAATTTTAGTGACTTTAAGTTTGTTTCATTTGATGAGAAAAAGATCTACAAAAATAAAATAACATCCATTATATTTTTTTCCTAATTATTTTGGATCATAATTATGTAGAAGCGAAGGAAAAGGAGCTGTCATCTCCAAAGGAAACAAAATATATCGAAGAAGAAATTAAAAATTTAATTAAACTTCTCACATACTTCGGATAGTATTGATTACAATTGTTTAATTAATTACAATGGATTAAATTGCAAAAAAATTTTTTTCGATAAATCATTTCTCATGTCTCTCACATTGGAATAACTGTTGTACACAGTCTGAGAACTTAAAACTAAAATTTAAAAATCAAAAGCTAATCAACAGTTGCTCTTCTTAGATTTGTCTTCCTCGAGAATCTCAATCTGTTCAAAACAGTTTTCGGAAGGTGGGAAGATCACGATTATTCTCTTTCTTTTCTCTGATAATGGCTGACCTTACAGAATCCAATCGCTCCCGAGATGGTTAAAATCGAAGCCCCCAATGATAATCTTTCTTCTTCTCATTCGTGGTTGGGGTCTTTCTAATCCCAGGATGGACCACAAAACAGACGTTCTTTGCTGACAACAGCTGAATGTAAATTCTTCCGAACGATCATTACCCAGAAGAAAATGCTGAATTAAAAGCTTTAGGGTGAACCAATTACAGGAATACTAAAATCAGACATCTTGTACGAATTTAGATAAAACCACGAGAATGTTTAGATTAACTAAAAAAAGGGATATAGTTCAAAAGTGAAGGTTTTGAAGTAGAAATGGCAGTGAAACGTGCGAACCCTCTTCCCCAGCGGAAATGCAGCTTGATAATGCATTAGATAACAGTTCAGTTTGATTGTATTTGATACATCTATACTCAGAGGTTGTAAATCTGACACCCTTCCCAACCTTGCTGGTTTTCCTTCGTTTACGCTTCACCAACAATACTCATTTACACTCACTTCCAAAAGTTACGCTCACTTTTGGAAGTGAGTGTAAATGCGAAAAAATGGACAAGTGATGCTTTGATTGACATGAAATGCTGGAAATAAGTAGCTCTATGTTTATTCATGAAACAAAACAAAGAATTACATACTGAGATAAACAAAATATTGAATTTTCATAAATTATAAGATAACGTCATATTTGCGTCATTAACAAAATGATGTTTAAATTCAAAACAAACAACAAAAACCGACATTAATAGGGTATGTGAGCACCCCTCTCCTGCATACAAAGTTTACAGCGTGTGATAATGCTTGTTACAAGGTGATCAACCACCGCAGAGTCCAGTAATCGCCATTCCTCCCGTAGGGCAGTTTCCAAATCTCTGACAGTCGCTGGAGGTGGGAAACGTCGACATAGAGCACGGCCGAGGGCCTCCCAAAGATTTTCAATTGGATTAAGGTCCGGCGAGTAAGCCGGTCGCTCCATACGCGCAATCCCCTCACTCTCCAGAAAGTCGTCAACGATGGCAGCTCTATGGGGATGCGCATTATCGTCCATTAAAACGAAAGAAGGACCAACTGCTGCAGCGTACAGTTTCAAAATAGGGTCTAGGACTTCATCTCGATACCGTACAGCCGTCACAGGACCTCGCCTGTAGATGTGCAGGTCGGTGCGATATTCCAATGAAATCCTGCCCAGACCATGATGCTTCCACCGCGAAATGCGTGATGTTCGGTGATTTTCTGGGGCCGATTGCGTGTGCCTTGTCCCCTCCATACCCTTACACGCTTATCATCGGGTTGTAGGACAAATCTGGACTCATCTGTGAACATAACGTTACCCCAATCAGACATAGTCCAATTCCCTTGCTGGCGGCACTACTGTAATCGTGCCCCTCTGGATTGGACGGATAAAGGAACACAAACTCATAGTACCCGGGCGCACAGACCATTCATGTGTAGCCTTCGACGAACAGTAGTGGCAGGTATCGTCTTAATAATGGCCGCTACGAGTTTTGATTCCGCTTGGCTACAACAGCAATATATCGATCTTCTGCGGGGGTCGTAACCCTTGGACAACCGGCTACAGGTCTTCGGAAAACTGTTTGGTTGGTTTGGAATTGTTTCATAATCGTGAAATGACGGAATGATGAAAGCCAAAGAAACGAGCAACATCTGTTACAGACTGTCCTGCTTCAATGGTCCGACAGCCCGCAAGCTCTCAGAATCTTCTATTCGTCTTCTAGAAGCCATAGAAACGCGTCTAGTTTGAAACCAAATCGTACGAATGTTCTAAAGAATATTCATCAGCACTTACATGCAATTCCTGTAACCCTTCACAATGCTGGCTTCTTTTATGACTGCCTGTTTTGCAAATTTCTCGACGCGAGACCGTGATTGGCTGTTACCTATATAATTTGCATACTTTCTTCTATCTTTGCGGCAAACTTCAGCTTCTTTAATTCACATTGGCTTAGGGAAATTAACTTTTTCCACTCCATGCTTAACTTTTGGAAGTTACCGGTAGTGTATTTTGGCATGGATTACATTTGGTTTTAAAAATATTTTATCGAAATGCGATAAAAAATCTAAAAACATACTCTACGCAGTAGATATAACAATAAATTTTTGGAAGCCTTTCTAACCATATCTTCATTATATTTTGGCAAATATATGTGCTCCCTCTTCCGGCTTTCGTTCTCAATAACACCTGAAGTGCGATCTTAAGGCAAGTAGCTGCGGTCAGGTTCCAAGTATCAATGAAGAATTATATCAAATCTGTACCTAATATTTGTAGTGAATGTTTGCGGTCACTGGTTCGGTAAACCAAACTGAGCTCGACTAATGTTAAGATCTTGCAAAAACTCTCGTATTTACATAATGCAGGCGTTTCAATAGGCTACGGATTTACGGGGCTGGATTGGTTGCCATGATTTAAAAATTGATTGTAGGGTTTAAATTACTCATAATTTAACTGGCTTTTAACTGTCTTATAACTGTCTTGAACTGGCTTTTAATTATCAAATAAGAACGAATCAGGGATAAGAACCACGAGCAATGGAAAATTTGAATAAAATGATGGAATTTTGTGTGTGTGTGTGTGTGTTACATGATTTTCCATGTCTCAGTTTTAATAGATAAATTGAACTAGTTGTAAGTGTAGGATTTTAGAGTATGTAGAAAGTCAGAGATATTTAGATATTTACATTGATAATAATTATAATTGGGAAACTCAATTTTCCTATATTATAACTAACCTATACTCATTAACATATATATTTTATCATATAATACTTTTCTGGTTTAATACAAAATACCAAATTAATAATATTAATAACTTAATTTTTAAAATATTTGACAACTTTTATATTAATTTTAAAAAGTAAAGGCTCTAAGGAAAAATTAAAAATACGAAATGCTGTAACGGTGCAATTTGACCGTACATAACATGTTTTATGCATTTTAATGTTTGATTTGTAAGAAGAACACGATTATATAAGTGTTTTGTATTAATCTGTTAATTTGGTCAATAATGTTAATAAGTGAGTGTTTCATTTTTATATATTGTTATAGTGATGTATCTTCTACTTAATTTTAATCTGGGGGTTTATTTGAAGAATTTTTGTATTGTGGATTTTATAAGCATTTGAGTAAAACTTCAGTGTAATTGGCTTAATTGAAAACAGCTGAGCCGGAGAGTAGAATGTCTAACATCACTCCCGGGGGAAGGCGAGTGGCTGGTAGAGCTGCGCTGTGTTTGATTTCACATGGTGTGTTTTATAAGTATTTATTGGTTAATAATAATTACACTGTGTTTTGGGCGGGAAATAGACATGAGAAAATCCGTTAGGAAATAGACATGAGAAAATCCGAGAGAGTGTTGGAATTGAAGCCGTAAGAACAGGTTGGGAGTCCCCAACGGGAAGATTCGACGGAACTACGATCGGCCGAGAGAGGTTGATCGACCGCCGGAGGAGAAGGTTTGGGGTTCCCCCGCACTCTCGTGGCAGCCTGCCCGGGAGGTTAGGATGCCAGGCCGCCGATAACGTACGAACAGGGACTGGGGAGCAGTGATCGATTGAAGGCCGCTGGCCGAAGAGCTTAGCACGGCGAGTCATCGGGTAAACAGCGAAGTGTGCCGGCGGAAGTAATACAAGGTTCGGGCAAAGTTTAACGAAATAAACGAAAAAAGGAAGTTGACGCAACGGTGAACAGCGACCTAGTAATGAAGACAACACGTAGTGCATTTTCTTTGTGGCTTCGGGAGATTTTGGCGTAGCAAGTCCTGGAGTGCGATTAACTATACCCATCGAGATTAAACGGATAAATCCAACCGGGGGGGGGGGGGCTCTACTGGATAGGGAGCAAGTTCTTCACCGGACAGGAATGCTGCATGGGGGCCGAGGCTCCAGGCCATCTCTGTTGTCGGGAAATTTGCATGCTGGTACATATCTCAAATGTGGAAACGTACATCGAAGTAAGGATAGACGCCCACAACTACGAAATGTAAGGAAGAAAGTGTTAGTGTGAAATAGTGTGATTGTGACGCCGAATCTGTGTGAGAAATACACGCCAGACTTTGTGCGCGCTATTGTTTCGTTTCCCCGACGGAGTGATAAATGTTAAATTAATGAAAGTGAGAAGCGTATTGAGTGATAACAAGACTTGAGTATTTTACTTAATGTGAATTCTTCGAGAGTTGACTTTGAATGAGTAAATCTGAAAGAATGACATTTTAGTTTAAAGTTACAATTTATGTTAACGATTAGGACATTCAACTTTGGTTTAAATTGGAATGTAAAACATAGAAAGAAATTTTGTCAATTTAAAGTGAAAATTATTATTTTGTACTACGATGGATATACAAAAAAAATTATTATCATTATATAATAAGTAGTTATAAGAAGGATTCCTTATTTATTTGGTTTAGATTTTGTTGATGGTGCACCAAAGGGATTAAGGGGACGGGATTAAGGTTTAATTTATCGGGAAAGGAAATTTTATTTTGAAAGTTATTATTTGTTGTTTTATTTAAATGTGTGTGCTTAATAAAATATATATGTTCTTTTGAAACAAACTTTAATATTTCGTTTATTTCTTTATTCATTTAAGATATTTAGTATTAAGAGCAATACTGTAACAAGACTTTGGGGTAATGATGTTGGCGGGTTCTGTTTGTGGGTGTCTGTCACTCTAATGGGCCCAGCGAAGTGACAACGACACGGACAGTATTACAAGGATAGGTCGCCGTAGATGGTTTTAATTTCAGTTATCATTAATTCAGACATTATGATTTTAATCCAGTCAAAGTTAGATTTCCGTTTAATTTAATTTTTGATCTTTTATTTGTTTAGTTTTATAGTTCAATAAAGACTAGCAGTAGTTAATATTTTAGTTTTAGTTTGGTTATTATTTTTTAATTTTAATTTTATCGTAACGAAAGGAATTTTTTTTTTACACGTTACAATACTCACAAAATTTTGACAATTGAAGAAATATTTTTTATTATAGAAATAAAAAACGAGATAGTAATACTGGAATTTTAACTATAAATAACAGGTTAAGAATTTTTAATATTCCCAAACCAAATAATAATTTTGGTTTAAGAAATGAAAATTACTTGAATTTTAAATTTTTTAGTCAAATAAACTGGGATAACTACAATTATAATAGTATAAATAAAATTAAAAAACAACTTATAGTTGATATAATTTACAAAAAAAATAAGCAAAAATTTTTAAATTAGAAATCTACAATTTATTTCATTAAAATTTATTTTTTTTCCCTTTTATTATAATAATAATTATATTAACCAAATAGTCACATATCAATTATTCCAGTACCTATAACACTGGAGTGATATGTTCGTATATCACACCTAATAGGACAGGTTACATTAAAAAAAAAAAAGAATTAAATAAAACAGTAAAAATTAGAATACTCAAATAATCATAAGATAAATGGTGATAAAGATTATAACAATTATAAACAGTAATGTAACTTAGAATATACAATGAATAAATAGGACTATCACAAACAGATAAATTAGATTACAATATTTTTAGATCTAAGGTCGCAGTAGGTGCAGCCACGGACAATTACAATAAAAATATGAAAAAAAAATAGATTCGACAGTCAATTTATTAGTTTTATGTTTTTTGTTGTTAATTGCTTAGATGTAAATACCTCGATATATGAAAGCGAAATAGAAACTTAAATAATCAAAAATAGTAGAAGTTTCAACTATAATATCTTTTTTAGTCATCGAATAAATTTCTTTACAATCAATAGTGAAAAAGGAAAGTTTCGTTTGTGGATCTCATAATGAAAACAGTGGGAATTTCCAGTACTCGATTTTTCAACTGATGTTTAATGTAAATTTTTGAGATTTACTTCGTCTCCACAGGATGGTTCTATAGCCAACGAAAGGCAAAGCAAGGGAAGAGGGAAAATAAACGGTTTAATTAGTCAAGTGAGTGGAAGGATCTTGGCGTGGAGCCAAAGTGAAACAGCAGTTGCAGGGAAATTAAAATGGTCTGTCAGAAGAGCTGGGCAACGTTTCAATGGGAGAAAAATAAGCAAAGATCAAATTCAATTTTAATTGTTGAAAATCTCCGCCACTAGTGGGAAAACGACACGAGACCTATAAGTCAACTGATGAAGAAGAAGCTTCAGGAATTCCATGTTCAGTCATGAGAAAGAACATTTTTTTAGAATTATTTTATGGGATAAAAAATTAGTAAGAAACGGAATGAAAAATCAATCAGAGAATAGCCTTTAGAGTATAGTAAACATTACTGAAATTCCAAATAAAAGTAAACCCAAGATTCAGCATATCTCTGAAATCTTTTCCAAAATAATTTACTCTAAAATTATGTATTTTCTTCTTCATAATCTTCTTTATTTATATGACTATATTTCAACCGGAACATTGCCGGTCTTCAATGGATCTTTAAAAAATTCCGTGTTTTGAATAGGAAGCGATTTCACAATTAAACAATTAAAAAATTAACAATTTGCTAAATGTTGTGCATCCAACTAGAATAACACATCTCACTATCAATAGATTCTTAGTAATGATTATTTTTTTAATTAACAATTTATTACATTTTATATTGTAATGTACAATATCGTTGATGTAATGTTTCAATAACTAATAAATTGTTAATTTATTAAAAGAGTAGTCACTATAAACATAAGGTTCACCTTTTAATGTGTTTAACTATTGTTTAGGCGCTTCTTTTCCTAACTGACGCTCATAGAAAATTCATTGCGGCCAGCAGAGACTGGAACGTGAATTTCTAATCTTTTAATTTTTATTGTGTATTTCTTGTTCTTTAGTTTAGATTTGGAGATCCCATTCATTTTCCTTCCTATCCTTATAATAACCTCCGTAATTGGACGTAGGAGTTTTATAGTGATTACTCTCCACTAATCGGCAATAGACCGTGAAACAGCTGTTTGGAGATGCCACTTTTTACTCTTACAAACACTAGATCCACCTTTTAATGAAAAGTTAATTTTTCGTGAAAAAAAAATAATAGAATGATTATTTTCCCAACCATGCTTCATCAATGAGCATCTAGGACAGCTGTTTCATTTATATTAGGATATATCAACCAGATATATTTATCTACTGCTGACCCACACAAAATAAACAACAACGGGAAAAGTGCGTGGTCAAAACCCCATGGCCAAGTTAATACTCCCCCCCCAAAAAAAAAATCAATAATTTAATATTAGTTTATAATATTAATATTATTAATTACATTGCATGATTGTCCCTGTTTGAAATATCTAGAGTAATATTTGCACTCCAACAGCAACGGTAACTATGTAGCAGTCCTAAATTTGGCTGGGTAAAAAATATCCTAAAGTTTCTCTAGGCATAGTATTACTTTCCTTCTAACTTACATTCCTACTGCTCTGTATCGTATTTGTAGTTAATCAAAAAAAAAAATCAAGCATCGAACGAGAGATTGAATGCATTGATTGGAACAAAGTTAAATGTCCAAACGCCCCCTATTATGTTGTAATTATGCAGTTCGTTCCAATAGTATTTTGGACAAATATAAATATAAATATATTTCACTTCAAAAGAGGAAGAATGATTTTTTTTTTAGATTATATTCTGGGACTGGTAAAATATACAAAAAACAAAGAATTCTAAGAATCTTTCTGTTGTTCAGGTCACATCAAATTACTAGAGAAATCCACGTTTTTTTTCTTTAATCCCCAATACATAAACAGCAGTATTTAATAGATAAGTTAACTCTTATTTTTTAAAATTCGGAAATTGTAGACAATTGTAAACAAGTGTATCATGTGATCCATGTGCTCAGTAGCGCTTTAACGCCATGGTGGTGTTAATGGTCTACATATACGATTTTAGATTACGTTCGGCATTTATAATCGTACGTAATCTACGCATATGTACGTTTCATGAAAATGTAGATTTTTATCTTATTTATTATTTTGCTTTTATAATCGGAAAATGCCGAAATTAATTAATTTTTACATTTCCTCTTTTGTTTTAGCAACAGATTAGAAACACTGCGTTAATTTCAAGTGATTTTTATTAATTTTTACAGAGAGTCAAATTTAGTTGCTTTTTACTGTAATTTTGTACAAATAATGTTTACAATGATGGAATAATTCTTAATTTTAAATAAGTTAAGTTACTAGAAAGTAGGTGGCGTTAATTGGACCGGGTGTTCCTAATAACGCCAGTTTGCAAAGTTTTTTTATTTGAGTTCTCATACTTCTCCAGTAAAAGATATCGTATGTTTCATTATGGTATGCTTCAAACAGAAGATTAAACTTTCTTGGTCATAATTTTCATGTTTCGATACACCTTATTTCCAGATTTATAGTAATTTAAATGTTAAGGTGGCGTTATTTGGGCAGGGTACTTTATAACGCGTGATCTGTTATGCTCAGTTTCGCCGTGCTCGTGAAAGTTTGTACACCAAAAAATTTTGTTTTTTATTCAATGGCACCCTAAGTTAATTTTTTTTATATATTGTGAGCCTACATCTTAAGTTTATACACTTCTTAAATATGAGCCAATTCAGACGGTAAATAGAGGAGTCATAAATTAAAATTGTCCGAACATGATCTTGCGTGGAGCTAAAGTTTGCAGAACAAGCCTTGCTGATATGAGACCACCGCTATCCCTATTTTGCGATCCTCATACTGCCCCAGACGATACTTGCCTGCCGTAGACAAAACTTTGTGCATTTTGTTCTCCGCAAGTGATCATCCCAGCGATTTGGATACGATTTAGTTTGATCCTTCCCCTATACTAACTATAGTTCTAGGTATCCGGGAAAAACCGGAAACCGGACATCCTCAAGATACGATTCTCGTGAAGCTAATATAATATGTAATATGATAATATATAATTTATAATAATATAATTCTTGTATGATAATTTTTGTTGCATATAGAGTAACATGTCTACTAAATACCCTGAAAATTTCTTTTAATAATTTGTTAAATTCCCAGAGTCTGGTGCCGATGACCTGAACTCGCCATTGATTAGTTTGGATGATGGTAAACCTCAGAATAACTTTCTTTCTACTGCACCTATTCACTTGGAAATTGATACCCACTAAAATATAGTTGTATTCTTTAAATGTTGGGTGTAAATCCCTCCAGAAGCAAAAAAGGTACTGTCGTATATAGGCCAAGAAATCACTGTGTAAGTTTGAAATTCACTTGATCCAAGCATTTAACAGCATATTTCTACTAATACCTTCTCTTAGGGTGGTCCAATCTTAATAGCATTTGTTTTATTCAATTCAGGAGTGACTGTAGTTCCGTTCTGGCAAAGGGCATGTATGTAGGATAAGTAGAAAAAAACTTAATGTGTCCTAAAGGTGTGCATCCACTGTTTTTTTTTTTTGCTGTTCGCGAAAGATTCCACTCGAATTTTGTTTTTTTCAAAGGCACCCTAAATTAATTTTTTTTATGTGCTGTACATCATATTTTTATACACCTCCAATCCAAATATCAGCTGATTGTGATGGTAAATAAAAGAGTTATAAATTAAAATAGGTCGAATAATTGTCTTGCTTTGAGCTAAAGTTTGAAGAACAAGCATTTTCGAAGATCTATTCTTTTTATTTTCCGAAAAGTGGTCTTTGTGAAAAACATGTTTAAATTCATAACTTTTTTATGTACCGGAAGAATTTGCTAATTTTTGGTTACGATGTACATCTAACCTCCCTTTAAAATATAGTATATAAAGAAATAATAAGACTTGTTGTGAGCTCTTGTATGACTACCATTCGTACGCCTCTAATTTACCGGACGTTTTCTCGACAACAAGTGAACGGAATTCAACGAAACTTCCTGGTAATTGAATAGACATGTAACTCTTTACGCAAAATAAAGTTTAGCTTTCAGTTCGCAAAGTGCGGATCGCGGTGGTTTCCTCGCTGCCCCTTGCGGGTGCATCGCTGCGGCATTCGTTCGGCAGCAAAGCACCGAATGGGGCAGCTAGCACAGAACGGCAGCGAAGAACCTGCAAGGGGAGCACATCGATCCCAACTTTGCGATCCTCGTGCAACCACAGACGATACTTGCCTGCTGTACTCAAAACTTTAAGAATTTTTTTCTCCACAAGTGATCATCCTAGCGACTTGCGATTTGAATACGATTTAGCTTGAGCCTTCCCCTGTACTAACTACATTTTTATTTATATGTATCCGGAAATATGCGAACACCGGACGTTCGCAAAGATAGGCTTCTTGTGCAGCTAAAATTTGTACAAAGCTAAAATTTATGTTGCAAATGTTGTTAATTTTTGAGTCATTAATCAAGGCTTCGTACACACTAAGTATGTACAGCACACGTAAACGTTCCTCAATTTGATAAAATGTATTCAAAGTTATTTAATTAGGGAAAAAAATACTTTAAGGACTATCAAAAATAATTTTGGAAACCTTTAATGAAAGTGCTTTAAATGGTCTTTATGATAAAGATCTGGTAATTCCTTTTTGTTAATTACCTTAATGCTTGTTAAAGAATTTATTGAGGATTATCTCCTCTTTGAGCTTTTTCTATTAGGGACTAGAGGATTCTGGGGATTGGGGTTTATTAAAGGCACATCTTGTCTGGAAAAATATTAGAATAGGAGAGAAAGGCGGTTGGAGTTAAGAACAGCAATTGACAGCAAACGACATAAAAAATATTGTGGTGATTATTTCAGGTCTCTGGTTCGTGAAATGAAAAGTAGAATAAAGCTAATGGGAACTGAATTGGATCTGTTTATTCATGGGAAATCAGGGGTTTAAATAACTTTATGAACAGGACTGCTATTTATGAACTGGACAGCTATTGGTTGGCATGCTTTATAATTGATTGGGGGATTTAAATAACATGTGATCTTCAACTGAATTTTAACTGTAGCTTTAAATTACGACAAATCAGGAAAAAGCGCGCTAACGGGTAAAATTTGAAAATAAACAAACAGAATTAACAGTTAACGGAAGAAATTGAAATATACAATAGATTATTAGAATATATAAGGATAAATAGAATAAATGGATAAATATGAATATAAAAAGGAATACAACTATAAAAATCATTACAATATTTTTTGGTGAAAGAAATAATGATCACTTCTATTAAATTCCTTTTTTTTAAATGTCTTAAATGTCAAAACGGAACTAGATGCTGTAGGCTTCTGATAAGGTTGAAGTTCTAAAAATCATTCTTTTAGTTAATTACAAAGAGATCTAAAAATGATAACTGATTGCCGTTATCCTGGAGTTCATAAGTGAACTTCGTCAGGGTGAATGCTATTGAACTGATCAACAATGGTTGACCATGAATCCTTATGTGTCACTAAAAATATATCATCAACATATCTTTGAAAAATCAATCTAATAGTAGTATTGTATTTTTTCTAAAAAAAGAAAGAAAACTTTTTTGTTTTCTGTTGATTTTTTTTTGTCTTGTTTTGTTTTTGTGTTTTTATTACTATTACATAATTCTCTCTTCTCATTTTAATCTAATGGATATCAATGAATTCACGATCAGTTGTCAAATGCACCCAAGTTATTCTAAACTAAGGCATCTGCTGACAATGTGACACGAATCTAAAATTACAGATTTCTGCATTTCCTTTGTCACATGTCTTGCTTCTAGAAATTCTAGTTGTCTGATGTTGTTAACTGGGAAAATTCCAGTCGCCGATAGAACTATTGGCCTAATGTGAACTGCTGTGAGTTTTCACATCTGGTTTATTTCAATGGTCAACTCTGTGTATTGATTAATCTTGCTGGCATATACGTTTTGAAGATTGTGCTTCCATCTATATCAAACAGTGTGACCTCTTTTCTTTCTTTATATACGAGGATGATATCAGGTCCATTCGCTTTAATCTTCTGGTTGGTACTTACAGTAAGATTTATTATTATTATTAGCAGATTTTTAGCGATGTCGTTCCTCATCATCTCGTTCCCAAAGAATCAAGTTCGGCAGACAATGATGTGTTACGAATTCAAGTACTAAAGTATTTTGTAGGACCTCGTCTTTCTTTCTTTTAAGGTGAAGAGATATTAAAGGGTTCTGGCATTACAGCAGATGCAGTTTTCCTCGAGATTCAACTGTAACTTTTTGGGTCAAACTTTTCCCAACGATAAACGACATTTTTGTTCTACAGCCTAACCGAGATGCAACAAACATATTTATAATAGGAAACGACGAAATGCGCAGATTATTCGAATTACTCTAAAACGGCTTCGGTGCCATGAAGAAGATGTTAAAGAAAAATTTGACGAAATTCAAATTGCAAAATTGAAACTTTAAAAATAAATAAATAAATAATTCTTAATATTTAACGCATTAGTTGCAAATTTTCTTGAGGTCATTGCGACAAAGATTCTTGGTCTAATCTAACATTACGGAGTGGGGGAGAGGTGGGATATCATTTAAATAAGTCGACATCAAGAGTTAACAAATTTATAATATTCATAAAACAATGAATAATCATAAAACAATCGTGAAACAATGCGCAATTGATAGCATTACCTATATATTACACAATAACAAAATCTTACAGTCATTCATCTCATTTAATAGAATAGAGATATTATTTCATTCGTATAACTTCTTGAGACATTTCTTGGGAGACTTATATATTGGGTGAGTGCAAAAGTTCTACCCATTTTTGGATAAGAAAATTTGCAATGGAATTGCCCTCACACATGACATTGTTTTGACGCAAATCGTCTTCCAATCAAACGTGTCGATGCCTCACATATAAATGCATCATGACTCACTAAGTTAATCATCTCAAAAAGAATATCAGAGGATGTAACATGGAAAGCGAGAAGGAGCATATTAGACATTGTTTGTTATACGAGTTCGATAAAAAGAGTACGGCAGCCGCAGCATGTGGCAATGTTTATCAAGTTTATGGGGAGGATGCAATAGATGAAAGCACATGTCGTCGTTGGTTTCGCAAATTTAGGAAAGGAGACAGAAGCTGCCAAAATCAGGCTACGAGTGGACGGCCATCACACGTTGGAGAGGACGATATTGACCAAGCCATAAGGAACAGCCCAAACCCAACCGTGCAAGAATTAGCGGAGATCTTCAACGTACACCGGACAACGGTCGAGAGACAGCTGGTTAAGTGGGTTTTACGAGAAAGTTGGATAGTTGGGTTCCATATAATCTGACAGCTAATCAATGGGATGACCGAATCGCCACCTGTGTTTCCTTGCTTTCCCGGTACAAAAATGACCCATTCTTGACACGAATTGTGACAGGAGATGAGAAGCGGGTTATGTACCGTAACGTAAAACGTCGTAGGACTGTGTGTCGTCCTTCTGATCCGTCTGCATCGACTTCGAAAGCTGAACTTTATCCCAAGAAGATTGAGTTATTGAGAAGTTATTGGGAAGTTATTAATCCCAAGAAGTTATTGAGTGTGTGGTGGGATGTTCAGGGAATAATTCACTGGTAGGTCCTGCCACTCAACCAAACCATCAATGCTGCTGTCTACAGTTAGACAGGCTGCCTTCAAATTTGGTAGCAAAGCGGCCAGGTCTCATCAATCGTCGCGGTGTTATTCTTCTTCACAATAACGCCAATGCTGCTGTCATCACTCGCCAAAAGTTACTGGGCTTTGGTTGGGAGGTTTTACCCCACCCTCTCTATTTTCCTGAATTGGCACCAACTGACTATCACCTATTTCGTGCGTTGAACAATTCCTTCAGTCAGAAAATCTTTGATGATCTTGATGCTGTGAAAACTGCCATCGAAGACTTTTTTGACTCGGAACCGCCGGAATTTTCCCGCCGTGGGATTTCCTTCCTACCAGAAAGATGGCAAGAGGTCCTGGATAGCAATGGGGATTATGCACAATAATAGGTAATGTTCATTTTGCGTTTATTTGCTCTTCTTTATGGGTAATAAAAACGGGTAGAAGTTTTTCACTCACCCAATAGACTAATTATCTTAATAAGAACAAAATATTTTTAAGGGTAATTAATTCTATTAAAAAAAAATGAACTCTAGCTAATTTTAATGTATCAAAATAGAAGAGCTTTTGCAGTATTTATTAAATTAAATTACCGGTTTGTTTGTTTTTTTCGAAACCTTTTTTACACAAATCCAAAACTAATGAATCCAATTCTTTATAATCAGCTTCTTTCTTCGTAATTAATGACCAAATCAACAAATAGGTCAATCATCATTTAAAAACTTGCTAAATATTTCAACAATAACATATTTGTAACTTTAAATATTTTAATAATCTGTTTATCATGTTTAATGAGCTTTTGACGTCAAGACTTATCGCTTGTTTTACCTTTTTTTATTCCTGCGAGAAAAACTAACAGCTTTTAAATTTTCTTTTTTTAGAATGTCTTATTTTTTAACAGCAACTATATTTCATCAGCCATAATTAAAGCTCTGCTTTCAGCTTATTTTAAACTGTAGTCCTATATTATAATAAATTCCTTTCATCTTCTTTTTCGTACAAAATTAACTATTTCTATAATCTGAATGACACCCACTCTATTAGCAACGGATAAAGATTTACGATCCAGGAAACGATGGCATAAATGTTTACATTTATGAGAAACAGAGAAAGCAGTTTGTTTTGACCCGTCCAATGACTGTTAGGTTATCATGAAAAAAATAATATAACTTTGAATATTAATAGGATCATTAAATGCTTTGATGAGGTTAGTAACAATTTAACTCTGTCAATATCTTCGATATTAGCTTTCACTAAAATAAATCAGGAATTTATGACTTCATCTGGAATTAATAGAGATTGACTTTTTAAACATGTGATTTCCTTCATGTATAAAAAATGAACGTTTATTTCTAAGAACTTAACGGTATATTTTACTTCCGAATATACTTCCGTATTTTTGTGAGTTATCCAAACTCAATTTCTTCTTCTCTCCTGTTAAATTAATATCTAAAAACAAATGATACAATGATTCTTCAAAATCTATGTTCGAAGATAATTTTAAATCAGAAGGGGATTTTTTTCTGCTGTAGGCGCTAATACATTTCGCTGAACCACAGTAGTTGTTTCAGAAAAATTGTCAAATATTTTAGTTCTTTGAAGAATTTTTTTCTTTTTTGTTTGTTCAATCTGTTCTTGGCTCTCCATAAATCCTGAAACAGGATTTTACATCCCAACATAAATGGCTCCATCAGTCCCAATGGTTCGAAGATCTTCGCCGTAGTTTGAATAACGCCTCGTTTCGTGTATGCATTATCGTTTATTTCTTCTGTTAGTTCATCGACATTAACTCCTAGTGAATAATCCTTTTTGTTCCATTGGAGCCCTAGAACCTTGGTATTATAGCTGCTATCTGTTGTTGCCTCGGTCCCTTCTAATTGGTTGAAAAGGTCCTGAAGATTTCGTGAATTTGAATTCCATTTTACAAGCTCCATGCTTGCTTGTTTCATTACTGCCTTTGCTTCCCAAAACAGATTGTAAGCTTCTTCCTCCGTCTGCAGGCTATCAACCAAATCATCAACATAGAATTTCTCCATCAATCTCTAACACAATGAAGGGAAATTATCTCGTGTTTCTTCCAAATGATGTCTTATTGTGGCATTTAGCAAAAAGGTGCTTGCTTTCGCTCCGAACATTATTCGTGTAGATCTGTATGTCCTTAACTGAACTGTCCAGGTTCTGGAATTTCTTTTATCCAGAAGAACCTTAGAGCATCTCGATCCTTCGTTGAAACAGATACTCGGTGGAATGCCTGCTTGATATCACTTGTAATTTCGATTTGTCCGGTTCTGAATTCGATCAGAATCTCTGTTATTTTTCTTAGCTGGTTGGGTCCCTTGTATAGACAATCGTTAAGGGATTTCGAACCCTTTCCATGTGAAGAAGCATCGTATACGTTAGTTTGGTTGTTGAACGTCCTTCATCGATAACTGGTCTGTGCGGAATGTAATACAACGGATTGCCTGGTTGTATTTTGTCATCAGCTATTTCTTCTATCACTCCATCTTTTAACTGTGTGGTAAGTACCTCGTGATATCTTCTTAAGGTGTTCGGTTCACGTTGTAACTTTCTTATTAATGTTTAAATTCGTCTAAGCGCCGTTTCTTTGTTATCGTCTAATTCTTTACAGTCCAGTTTTATGGTAACTCCGTTTCGTACAGCTCCCCAATCCATGAGATGGACTTTTTGAAGTGATTTACTGCTTCCGACTCTGGAGGATCAGTTAGCTTTTCTGGAACTATTCCTTTGGCCTCCATTTCCCAAAATTTTCGTAAGATGTCATTTGTATTTTCACGTATAGCAGCTTGGTTTACAACTATCGTCGTCGGAAGTTGATCTCCTGATTCATTTACATTTGCATGTCCCATAAGACTCCATCCAAATTTCGTTTTGATGAATCTAGTTCCGGTGTAATGCTAATAGATTCATCCAACGCTAACTTCCAATAATTATCTGCTCCAATTAATAAATGGATTTCTTCATCTTGTGTGCCTGTCCATGTCTCGAATATAATACCTTTGTTTTGTAGAATCTTACGTAAAGGGGCATCAGGGGCTCGATTTGGCAATCTTGTGACGTAAGATACCTCAATGGCTTTGATTTGCATCGACATGTCCTCCTTAGATGGATGAGTTAGGATTAACGAAATCACGTTGATTTCATGTGGTTTGGAAGCTCTCCAAACGCTCGTACATTAAGACTGCCTTTCTTGATTTGTAGCAATGAAAGTTCATCAACTAGATTCTTAGAAATAATTGTAACCTCGCTTCCTCCATCCAGCAGACATCGCACGTTCTTGACTTGCTTTCCGTTTCTTATCTTAGCTATCACCGTCTGAAGGAATACGCTTGGCAATTCTTGTATTACTGTTCCAACCGACTTGTCTTCCTCACTATTTGTTTGTTCACTTTCCTTATTCATGCAAACCCAGCTGTGGTGATCTCGTCCGCATTTCCGACATTTGCCTTGACTTCGACAATCTCATATCCGGTGATTAGGTCGTAGACATCGAAAACATAAACGTCGCTTCTTACTTTCTTCTCTTCTTTTGATTTTATCCAATGGACAATTTCTGCTTAAATGATCCGTTTCATCACAGAAGACACATTTATCAGCTCCAGTATACAGCGCGGCTGCTGTTCCTAGTTTATGTTGTTGTCGTGTTTTCACTGTGTTTGTCTTATGATCCGATTCTTTTCCATTCATTAAATCAGGTTCCATCTTGCTTTCTATCTGAGCTGATCTTTGACGACTCTCCACTTCGGTTTTAAGATGCTCAATGAATTTGTTCACTTCCCATTCCGCTGGGTATTTCTTCGTAAAGTCAATTCGTACGATTTCCGGAACCGGTCCCATCATCAATGGACACAACAATGACCCGTACGTTTTAGTATCAACCTCCATTGTCTCCAAACTCCTTATATTATATTCACAATGATCCTATAAATTTCTTAAAGCTACTACATCTTGTACTCGTTTTACCTTGGGTAGGTTTAGTAAAGCTTTCATATGCTCATTAATGATAATTTCCTTCTTTCCATATTTGTTAGTCAAAAGTTCTACAGCTACTTCATAGTTCTTATCATTGATAGCCAATCCCTTCACCACACTCAGCGCTGGTTCTTGTAGTTGTGACTTTAAATATAACAGCTTGGCTTCAGGTTTTAAATCATTGTTGATGTGAAAACTAAGATTGAAACAAAACTTCGTCCATTTTGTTATCTCTCCGCTGAAATTTGGTAAATTAATTTTGGGTAGTTTTACACATTCTCTTTCGTAGTTTATCAGACCCTTTCGTATTCGTATTTGAGTTTTCCTTGTCTTAGGCTCTGTGCATCTTTTGATAGCTCACAAAATCCCATTAAATCTCTGTATCCATCACTGATTTTTTCTTCATATTCAATTTCTATTAAACATATTTTTCGAGTTCATCGCCATCAAGATGTTAATTATTTCCTTGTTAATCTCCTTTAAGGCCTTTTCCTTAACCTTGAGTTGTGCGTAATATCTTTTAACTGTATATAAATCGAGTAATGGCTTTTTTAATTCAGCTTAAGCTAGATTCAAAATGTGCCTTTTGTTTGTGGCTTGTTTTAACGTGGCTTGTTTTAACGTGGTCTGTTGTCTTTTGAGTTTATCCATGGTGAAGGATTTATTATTCTTATTCTTATTCGTACCGTCTTACTCGTAATGTCTTTTAAAATTATCTTTAGATCAGTTTCACTTGGTATTCGATTGTTTATCACAAATGCTCGGGCCTAATTTTCGCATTACCCAACTGCTCAGTTCATAAAAGTTGTTAGTTCTTACTGTAATTCACTGAAATCCATGTCAATTTGTTTCCTGAAGGTCTTTCCCGGGTTTCGGCACCATTATCTTTGTAGAACACATAAATTATTACTTATTATTAGAATAAAAACAACAACATTTCGTTTGCTTGCGTTTAGTTTCGGTTTACTACTTCTAGGGGGAATACAAACTTAAAAAGAGGGTTTTACACTGGTGCCATCTGTTGGCGAATAAATTATATAATACATTAAATATAATATAATACATTAAACCAAAGGTTTCTACAAACATCATTCGAATGGGTGTATATTCCGCGCGTTCCGGCTTTCCAGTACGTGGGAAGGCTTAATGGAAGAAGTTCTTTCTTTATTAAAATAAAATAAAATTATAAACAGTAAAATTAAAATTAAAATGATAAAAGATAAAAATGGCGAATTGTCGAAAAGTTCCATCTACCCTTAGTCAAGCTAAAAATACAAGTAATAGGATTTCAAATAATTAACAGATGTCATATATATTAACAAAACATTATAGTCTCCTGAATAAATTCTTAGTCGAATATTGTAGTAAACAATGGCATTATCATATTTATCAATAAAGCTTTTAAACAAACCAATCATCATAAAACTAAATCTTCAAATTTGACAATATTTTTGCAATTTATGTTAGATTTTACCAATTCATTTGTGTAATTACTTAAAATAATATTTACTTCGATTCCTTCATTTCTGTTCATATTTTTACTTTTTGTATTTCTTATGAAGATACTTTGAATAATTTTTCTTACTTTTTAATCTTTTTCCAAAAATAATATTTTTACCTCAATACAGAAAGCATGACCAACTTTGCTACAGTGTTCAGCTAATTCTGATTTATCATTTTGTTTTTTCTATACATAATTTATATTTTCGAATATTCTCTCTCTTATCGTTCTTTTACTATTCCCTACGTAAACATTTTTTTTCAATTTAAACATTCGATTTTGTACAGAATACCCATTTTGTTCCTCGAATCACTAGTATTGAATTTGTGACACAAAATATTTTTTCATTTTGTTTCTTTACTCTAATATTATGTCAGTGTTATATTTGCTACAAATTTTCTTTGCAATTGAAAAATCTACTATTTAAATAAGGATCTTTACTTTTATCAAGTTCTTTGATTTTAAATGTATTATAATCCTTAATTTTTTGATTAATAAGAAATTCTCCGTAATCATTTTGCTTAAACATTGTTTTCATTTTTGTAATTCTATTTTAAGATCTTTTTCGACACTTGTACTTTTATCAATTCAATCAATGCAATTTTCAATGATATTCTTTTTTATTTGTATTTCATGTCCTGATTTCAAAATTTAAAACATGATCACTTTGATATTCTTTTCAGTAATGTTTTAATTTTAAATTGTTTCCTTCTTTTAACAATTTAACATCTAGAAAATTTAAACTACTGTTTATTTCTTTCTCCACTTTGAATTTTATGTCTGGATTTATGTCTGGATAACAATTTTTTTCAAATTGTCTATTTGTTCCATACCAGATAACCAAAACGTCATCTGCCTACCTACAGTAATCAAAATTGAATTTTGTACTTTTGATAAATTCATTTTCATTTGGGTCGCTGGATTGTTCCCCGTCACCATTTTCTTGACTTTCTGAATGACAGTCTTTGTGCGACTTATAGGTGTCCATGGATTTGCTTACTTTTCAGTCCCGGAAATCTGTCCTGTACGGGCCAAACCAACACCAGCCAACACATTATGAAATCCTTTCTTCGAAATGGTGAAACCTCTTTTTCTACATGCCGTAATTATTGCGGAATAACAAAATTTCGCGTCGGAAAGGGCTGTAACGTACCCTTCCCAAATCTGTGACACTTTCGGCGGCATTTCTCCGAACAAACTAACCCGCACCCCTCCACACTAATCTTTAAGTACTCACCTGTAGGTTTGCATAAATTTGCATACCTACTGTGATTGGTTGCGTCGACACGCGGCATGCAAATCGTTACCATAGATTGTAAACAACCCTCGGTATAATGTTTTGTTAATATATATGATATCTGTTAATTGTTTGAAATCCTATTATTTGTATTTTTAGCTTGACAAAGGGAAGATGGAACTTCTCGACAATTCGCCATTTTTATCTTTTTTTATTTTAGTTTTACTTTTTACAATTTTTATTTTATTTTTAATAAAGAAAGATATACTTTCAATGACAAAAATATCCGCATATTCTTCAGAGCAACAGTTATCCGCTTGGGTTTATATAGAATGGCGTGAGAACAGCACTGAACAAGATCTACTATCTATTAATAGTGTAATCCAAGACAATCTTACATTCGTATCAATGGACTATCAACCTCTGATCATCCCACATTAACTAATTTGTTAAGGTCGCTTTTTATCAAAGTAACTTCTTCGTGTCATTCTACTGCTAGGACTCTACTGAACTGGTTCGAAAGGAAAAGAGATCCTGGATAGGAGAATGGGTAGTCTATGTATTGCAGTGCCGGGACCAACGATTAAAATACATTGGCGAAACCCGCCGCCCTTTATCCGGCAGAATGGCGGGCCATTGAAGAGCTCTTAATAGTAAAGATGAGGCATACGGAATCGTGATACATGTAAGGGATACCGGCTATATCTTAAATTTTGATCAATCAGAAAGGGCTGAAAAGGCTGATACTATATATCTGCGACATTGCCTGGAGTCTCTTATTATTGTATCACGTGGTGAATGCTACAACGACCAAGTGTCTGTCAAGACCGTTTATCAATACGGCTTTCCAGAATGTCCTAGGGATAGACAGGCTTAACCCCTCCACCCCAACCCATCCACTCCTTTTTATTTTATTGTTTTGTACATTTTAATTTATATTTTACTTTTTATATTCTTTTTATTCTTTTTACTTATGGGTTCTATTATTTTTATTTTTCGTTTCGCTCAGTTATTTGTTTTGTTTTGTTTTGTTTTTTAGATTCTTACATGTTCTCTGATCGCCAAATTTGCTTTGATGGACGGTTGGAATCGTTTTCCTGCTTCAGGATTGCTGCATTGGCTTGTGAAGACGATTGGCTTAAGCGGCTATGGCGATGCGGTCAGTGCTCGTGTGTTGCTTCTAATGGTCTCCTGTTCCAATAAAGGCTGCCGCCTACTGGGAAGAATTTTCATATTGAGAGTCAGTTACATTTCGGCAACTCGAAATTAGTTTATATAATTTTTTAAAAGTTTTAACTTGTACAGTCGGACCTCTATTTAACGAACCTCTATTTTGCGAATTTCTCTATTTAACGAACTTTTTCGTGGTATCTATTTTTTTTTCCTCCTTGAAATGTTTTGATTATTAATATTCCCTTAGAGAAATGAAAGAAAAATGGACACAGTTGAGGGAAAAAGAAGAAATTAATGATGATGTTCTGATTGATGACTGTCTTTCACTTGATTTTGAAGTTGAGACCTCACAAACACTAACTGAATCGGATATTTTGGACAGTGTGAAAAATAAAAACAATACAGCTATGAATAGCGATGAAGATAAAGATGATGAAAATGGAAATGATCATGATGCTGAAATCAAAAAACCTTCGTATGCTAAAATCGTTTGAAACAATCCGACGCGGATTACAATTTGGAAGAAAATACACCTGAAGGGGTTTTTGGTGCATTGCAAAGATGCGAGACGTACTTTGAGCGAAAACACTTTTTCAAAAAAAAAAAAAAAAAAAAACTTAGACAAAATTAACAGACTTTAGTAGTCAAATTTAAGTACGCATGTGGTAATGTATGCTTTATGTCATTAAAATTATTACTTTTTTTAATATTATTGAATAATAAAAGGTGAATCTCTATTTAACGAATTTTCCATATAACGAATTTTTTTTTCGGGATTTAGCGACTTCGTTAAATAGAGGTCCGACTGTATTTTAGTCTTGTGTATTTTTACGATTTAAAAACAAAATAAAAATCAAATAAGATCGCTGTCTTTAACAAATTTTCCGTCTTTGATCAAGTATTCTACATTGGGCATAAACAGATTTCGACAATCTGAGTAGACAAGCAATAATTCGTTGAACAAAATAAATGTATTTCAACATAAACACAACGAAGATCGTCTTTACTTTCCAAGAAACAATAGTGGTCGTGGACTTCCTATTATCAACGAAAGATCATCAGGAAATAATTCTTCAATAGTAAATTACATCTTCATTAGAAAATTACTAAATGGGGATGTTTAACGTCTCTGGGTCGAGGCTGGAAAAGTCACGTGATGTAGGTGTGTTACTTCTAAAAACATGGCTAAGATTACCGAAAAAACTCTGTATATTAAAGATTTCTCAACTTTAAATATATTGAATTATCGGCATACAATTAAGGAGGCGTATGGAAATAATGTAGATACGTTATTTCCATACGCCTCCGTAATTGTATGCCGATAATTCAATATATTTAAAGTTGAGAAATCT